>JARHVA010004647.1:535000-845000 GCA_037957365.1 Torreya grandis | reverse complement strand
ATATAATTATCCCGTAATCAACATATGAAATAAAGCTTAATCAAACAATACTTAATCAAATAATAACCATAATAATCCATACATCAAAAGTTTATTAATCTTAGAGAGAAATCAAGATGTGACAACAAGAAACATTAAAAGTAATAATATTGGCAATAAGGTAGGTATATATGTCAGATTACCAAGGTGAATTGGGACCAAAAATATCACATACCATTTTAGGTTTCAATTGTTCATGATTTTGACTTAAGATATGTACAATAATAAATTGGCAATTGATAGCATGATATATAATTACTATTAGGAAACTAATTGTTGCCATTGCATCAATAGTTATATTATTAGCTCTTGGAATATATTTGAATTGAATGTTTTCAAAGTTTTGTTTAAGATGATCCATCATATAATCGTAAGGAATAAGTTTATCATATTTTGTCAAGTATTTTTCTATCACCTAATTCATAACAAGCTGAGAGTCACCATAAACATGTTAATTATTAATTTTCCATTATATTGCTAGATGAAGCCTTGCAGTGAGTGCTTCATATAATAAAATATTATTAGTAGAAGTGAAACCAATGTAAAACACATTGGGAATGAGAACCCCCTATCATTTTATAAAGATAATACTAGATACTTATCCATAATAAGTGTAGGATCCATCAAAATAAAGGGTATAATGTTAAATCACAAAATAAATCATCTAGAGTCATGATTGACAAATCAATAAAATTTAAAATGAGTGAATTGGTATCTAACAAGGGTGCTTCAACAAGATGATATGTAAGTGCCTTCTCCTTGATCAATTTTTTATGAACATATTCAATCTCAAATTCGCTCATTATTATAATCCATTTGGCCATATGAACAATCAAGGATGACTTCGAAAGTAGATATTTTAGTGTGTCCACTTTATAAATGACAATGGTCTTGTTGTTATGTATATAATGGTGTAGTTTTAGGGATAAAAATACAATGGGTAAATAGGATTTTTCAACTTAGTTGTAATTATGTTTTAGATAACCAATGTGCAACTCAAATAATATACATCATATTTTTTACCATAATCATTATGTTATGATAAGATTGCCCCTAAGGCACAATCAATTCCCAATATGTATATAATAAATTACTTTCTAGGTGTAAGTGGAGTTAAAATAGGTGGATTTCCTAGGTATTCTTTTAATTTTTCAAAGGCTTGTTGACAATCTATATTCTATGAAAAATTAATACCCTTATTTAGAAGATGAGTTGAGGGACATAATTTATCTACCAAATAAGAGATAAAACATTTGATAGATAATAATTTTACATAGAGGCTATGGAGTTGCTTGATATTATTAAGTGGAGGCATTTATATAATATCCTTAACCTTGGCTAAATCAACTTCAATGACTCAGTGAGAGATAATGAAACCTAGTAATTTTCTTGAAGTAATGCCAAAAACACACTTTTTAGGTTAAGCTTGACCTTGTATTCATGAATCCTTTCAAAAATTATTCATAATACATCAAGATGCCCTAATATAGTCTTAAATTTTCCTAAAATATCATCCATGTAGTATTATGTAGTGTTAAATAATATCTTGCATCATTTCATGTAAAATGATAGTCATATTATGTAGGGGAGTCTTTAATGGTCTCTAATTTTGAGTTGTTTTAGTTATTACAAGTCATTTATAATGTGTTTTTCCTGTTTAGGAGTCTTATAAGTATTTAGAATCTGAATTGTAGTTCATATGGCATTTTCCCACCATTTTACAAGTTTGAAATTTTGAAATTCTAGTAGCAATTTTGGATCCTAAATCCTTTGTAAAAGAGTTCCAAAGTGTATTCTAGTTTATTTGGGATCTTTAAGGGGTTCATATTACCTTATTACATTATTAATTCACTTAATATGTCATTTAGACAAGTGTGTTAGGTATTAGGTGTTTTGATTTTTTTCATTGTCCTTAAGAGTGAACTATTGAGGTAGTTTATATATATATATATATATATATATATATATTATTTTTTGAAAGTATTTGGGTTAAAATTAGAGATTTAAATGGAGTTTAAACCCTACTAAGAAATATTTTTTTTAGATTTTGATAACTAACTTGTAAACCCTATTTTCTGTATACACATATGATGAATGTAAGCATTTTCAGTAATCTATGAAGAAAGACTAATTAATGGTATGATTTTAAATTTTAAATGGATTTGGTAAGTTTATTTATTTTTTATTAATTTTTTTGAGTAATTAATTTTTTTTATTTCATATAAATTTCCTAGAGGATACTATAACCCTATTGAAACAATGCAAGCATAGACAGTTACTCAAAAAACATTTTGAATATATTGAGGAGAGGTTTTGGATGTGATGTATAATGGTAAATAAATGTGAATGAGTATAAAAAAGGGACAAAATGATCTTCACATATCCTAAAATAATTTTTTTAAAGATAACTCTTTAAGACTTTCACTCACAGACCTATAGAGTAATGCACACACAGGTAATGAGCACACACAATATAGTAAAAGGGTATAACAAGGGAATCATAAAGAGTGATTATTTATTTTTAAAGAGTATTAGAGATTTTATGGATTTTTTAAAATCCTATCTAGAGTTTAGAAACCAATATTGAAAGTTTAAATCTAAATAACTTGCTCCCTGAACTCTGCACAATGTGACTATATATACTACAAATCCAATAATATTGTCACATTTTTAGATAGAGGAGTTATAATGATGAAAAAATTATTGAAATAGGTGAAATTATATGTAAAAAATCTTGAGGGACCTTCATATATCTTATAATCCATTTCCAATTCATAAAACTCTAAATTTAATGCTCTCGAGTCTTATAGACCTCTATCAACCCCAAGCTAGGGTTTCAAGTTTAGAATTCATTTTATAGGAGATTGAACTAGTGATATTTCCATAAATTTTGTAATATTAAAGATTTCCATGTATTTTAAATGACTTAAGATTTTTTATTTATATTATATATATGTATGTATGGTTATAACCACCTGTGTGAGGCTAGGTGTAGAGAAGGTCTAATTAGGCCTAATAATGACCTAAAAGAGGCTTATAAAGGATCTTCTTAGTGGAGTTGGAAGTTAAAAATTCATAAAAATTTGAAAATTGATAGAGGGTGTCTAAATTTATTATTTTTTTCTCAATAAATGTCCATACAGAGCTGCACTAGAAGAATTAGCCCAAAAAATGGCTACTAAGACTATATAAAGTAGGTAGAGTTATGTAGGCTAAGGTAAGAAATGTTGAGAGATTGGTAAATGAATTTAGAGGTATAAAGAGACCATAAGTATCATATTAAAGATAACAAGATCCATAAAACAATAAAATCATTCAAGAACCATTGAATAACCATATGAATCAATAAACATTGGTCTAGAGGTGGACATTGAACAAGGAGAAGAGAAGAATTATTTTGAGTTATCCTCTACATCATTTGGTATCATAGCTAGAAGTTCATTGGGAAGAAAATAAATAAGGTTGAAATTAAATCAAAGTAAAAATTTGCTTTTGTTTTCATGTTATGAATTTGATCAGTTTATTGAATAAATGTTAAGCACTAGTATGAGGTTGCTAATAAGATTGTAGGAAGGATAGAGAGGTAGAAAAGTAAGTAAAAGTTGTGGTGAAGCCCTTAACCATAGAGTATTAGAGAGATAAATAAGAGAGATAGTGAGATATATAATAATAAATCTCAAGGAGAGATTGAATATAAAAGAGAGAGACCAAGTGAAATACAAGAGGATAAGTATGAAGGCTTGTTAAGAAAAGGAAGAGATAGGTCAAGAGAGACCTAAAGAGAGAGTGAAGTGTGAAGAAAGTGAGAGAATGAAGGGATTAAGACAATAAGATGGGCATAAGGAAGTGAGGAAAAACTAAGATAAGTAAACAAAGATTATTGAGTTAAAGGCATACTTGATAGGTTTATAGAAATCTTTAGAGGCACTTAGAATAAATTTTTCAATTTGGATTAGAACAAGAGTAAGATGGACTCTCAAGGAAATTTTGATGAAAAGGAAAAGACAAAGAGAAGTGTGAAAAGTGAAGGGACAACTGAAAGTGTTAAGAAAACAACCTAAGAATAGTGAGGAGGCAATCAAGCCTCATGTATTTCAAACTAATGATGCTTTGACATGTGTGAATGCATGTTTTGTAATTTAATAAGGAGATGAGATAGTTGGGTCAATGCATGGGCTTAAGAAAAAATAAGAGGGATAATTTTACCAAGTGGTGTTCAAGAGGCACTAGGAGGAAGGAGAGGCTCAAGGTAGAGTCATGGTAATGGAAGAAGAACAAGTAAGTCAACCTTGTAGGAAGCAAGATATCATGAATAATGAAGATATCATCACTAAAGAGGATGAAAATGAATACAAAGAAGCATTGGGTCAGCAACATAATCAAAGGTATGAGGACTATGCTAGTTTGTATGAAGTCTTTAAGAGAGGATATGACTTTAATCCTCATCAAATATATAGAGAGATGGTAAAAAAAAGGTGACAAATGAGAATATAGACTTATGGCATGAAGCAGTGGTATCCAAGATAAGAGAACTCATGAAGACAAGGAGTAGTCAAGCACAAAAATACACTCTTCAAGATGAATTTTTAGATGCTAAGGTTGAAGTATAGGCTATAAATGAAGGAGAAACCATATAAGGAGAAGAACAAGATGATATGGTGTCTAATAGAAGCATGAAACATATAAAGCAAAATAAGGTGCTTGGGAGCAAGAAAAAATGAAAGAAAATAAAATATCTAGAAAATGCCTCAAGGACATGAGAAAGAACATGATTTTACTAATTCTTTGTTAATTTTAGGTATAACATGGATGAAGACAACAAGAGAAAGGGATAGATACTGGTGTTGATCAAGAGAGGATGTCCATATGCATGAGAGATTGATTTCAATAGTATAAAAAAATACAAGAAGGCATGAAATCCTCAAGTAGGACTTGGGATCTAGGAGGCCAAGCAATGAATATCAAAGGTCAATAAGAAGGAGATCCTCTATGAAGCACGTCAATCAAAATTAGTGATAACTTTGAGGGAAAATCTTCTTTTGCCCCTTAGTAGTATGATGTAGGGGCATATTCTATGGTATCAAATTTTTATTTGTTTTAGTTAGTAAAGCCATTATAAGGTGTTTGTCCTTATTAGGAGTCTGATAAGTCTTTGGAATTTGAATTGTAGTTCATATGGAATTTTCCCACCATTTTTTCAAGTTTGAAAAT
Organism: Torreya grandis; assembly: GCA_037957365.1. Classification (NCBI taxonomy): domain Eukaryota; kingdom Viridiplantae; phylum Streptophyta; class Pinopsida; order Cupressales; family Taxaceae; genus Torreya; species Torreya grandis. Next base: position 839,750 of record JARHVA010004647.1, on the reverse strand, counting down.
ATGAAATTCTAGTAGCAAGTTTGGATGCTTAATCCTTTGTAAAATAGTTCCAAAGTGTGTTATATTTTATTTGGGATCTTTAAGGGGTTCATATCAGCTTAGTACATGATTAATTCACTTAATGAGTCATTTAGACAAGTGTGTTAGGTATTAGGTGTTTTAAGTTTTATAATTATCCTTAAGAGTGAACCATTGAGGTAGTTACAGTGTTTTATGTTTTATAATTATCCTTAAGAGTGAACCATTGAGGTAGTTACACACACACACACACACACACACACACACACACACACACACACACACACACACACACACACACACACACACACACACATTTAAATGATTTTATGAAAGGAATTTGGGGTGGAATATTTTATGAAAGGAATTTGGGGTGGAATATTAGATGTAAATGGATGTTAAACCCCATTAAGAAAGAAAATTTTCTTGATTTTGATAATTGACTTGTAAACCCTATTTTATTTATATGCATATGATGAATGTATATGTTCACAATACTCCATAAAGTAAGACTAATTAATTTTATGATTTTGAATTTGATATGTATTTGGTGAGTTTTTTTAGTTTTTATTAAACATGTTTGATTAATTAATTTATTTGAGTCCATATGAATTTACTATAGGATAATATAACCTTGTTCAAATAATGCAAAAATAGACAATCAGTCAAAAAATGTTGTGAATATATTGAGCATAGGATTTGGAGGTGATGTATAATGGTTGAAATAGGAAAATGAGGATTTAAAAAATCCAAACCAACCTTCATAGAGCCTAATCTATGTTTTTGAAAAATAATTCTTTAAGACTTTCACTCTCAGACTTGTAGAGTAATGCACATACAAGTAGTGAGCACCCACAGTATAGTAAAAGGGTACAACAAGGGCATAATAAAGATTGGTTATTGAATTTTAAATAGTATTGTAGTTGTCATGGGGATTTTATAATCCTGTGCATATTTTAGAAACTAATGTTAAAATTTTAAATCTAAACAACTTGCTCCCTGAACTCTACAAAATGTGATTGTGTACACTATGGATCCAAGAACATTGTCAAAGTGTTAGACATACGAGTTAGGTTAAGGAATTAAAGATTTTAATAGGTGAATTTAGTTTTAAAATATCTTTATGAACCTTCATAGATCCATGAATCCATTTCAAATTCATGAAACTATAAATTTAATGCTCTTAGGTCGTGTAGACCTCTGTCAACCTCAAGCTAGGGTTTCAAGTTTGGAACTCATTTTATAGGAGATAAGATTGGTGAAAATTTACTAAATTTTTTATTTTTATTGGTTTACATGTATTTTAAAGGACTTTGGAGGTTTTATTTGCATGTGTATATATTGTTATAACCACCTATGTGCAGCTAGGTGTATAGAAGGCCTAATTAGTCTTAACAATGACCTAGAAGAGGCTTACCAAGGGTCTTCCTATTAGAGTTGAAGGTTTAAAATTAATACACATATTAATATTGATAGAGCGTATCTAAATTGGTTATTAATTTCTCAAGAAACATCTGTATAGATCTATACTAGAAGAATTAGCCCAAAAAAGGTTATTAGGAATATATATGAAGTAGGCAGAGTTGTGTAGGCTAAGGTAAGAAGGGTTGAGAGGTCGGAAAATGAATAGAGAGGTATAAAGAGGCAATAAGGGAAATAATAAAGATAAAAATATTCAAAAACCAATAAAATCATTCATGACCCATTGAACAACAATATGAATCCTAATGTATATGAAATCCTAATGCATGGAAGATAAGTAAAAATGCATATCTATCTACTCTTAAAAAAGGAGGAACAAAGTTAGAAATAATTACCTTTCAATATGAACCCATAAAGCCTCAATATCTTCCTTGGCCAAGGTGCTTTGTAATAGGTTGTTGTGGTGTATAAGGATGACAAGGATAAATTATCTCCAAAATACACAACCTATCAATGCATCCAAAAGACTTATCCACAAGACAAGATCCATATCTCCAATGAAAGTATGGAACCCTAAGCTTACTCCTTAAGTAGAATGGTCAATAATTAGATGCATAATATACTTAATTATTCTTCTCTTCTCTTAATAATGATGAAATGAACTTGTATATATAGGTGGATTTGACCCTAAACCCTTCCAAAAATCTTAGTTGATAAGGTCAACCCATTCAGCCTAGCATAATTTTATATAATAATTAATTAGGTCAAGAGCTAGGTCAGCCAAGATCCAAACTAGTTCATAAGTGAAAATCACCCAAATCTATACAGGGTCAACCCAATTGACCTAGTAAAGTTGATTGACAAAAGGGGATTAAGGTGAGGAAAAGGAGGATAAAATGTGGGAAATGGCTGGAGAGGGTTCAATAAAGAATAAAAAAACTAGGTATAAGGTTTTTAGGAGACAAATGTGTAGATGACAAGTGGTAAAAGGGATAATCATCCTATGAAGAACGAATGGTTTGCCTACCCTTTTCGTGGTACACCCCTTAAAGCATGCATCTAAAGAGATTGAGACTTGATAATTTCCTAAAAGATAAAAAGTGTTAGTAAGTGATAAAATTTTGAAAATATTATGTATATACACTCCCCACATGAAGCTCATCATGTGTCATGTGAGTACAACATGGGATGGTGCTTCATGAAATAGAACATGATAACTCATAATGTTGATGCTAAGAAAAATGTATTAAGGAGAAAATAAGATAAATTAAAAGACATAATTGAAAAAAACATAACTTTAATTACCTTAGTGTTTTAGATAAATAATTAGATTGTAAGAGAATTAAAGTCATCTAATGTGAAGAATATTAGGCAAACTTGTAGAATTTAGTGCAAAAAATAGCCAAAAATCAGATTTTTTAGAAGATAGGCATATAATAGTGGAAAATCCTCCCTTTGTCATCATGATTCTAGAACATTTTATGGTTAAATAAATATATTACTATAAATAAATATATAGGCAAAATAATGAATCTGAGAAAAAATATTTTAAGGATTTATGATTTTGGAAAAGTAAGTTTAAATAAGGTCAAAGGGAGATAATTTGGTGTTTTTACTTGTGAAGGAGAGAAAAAGATCTCAGAGAGACCAAGTGAGATAATATGGAAATAAGATGACATGATAGATGAGAGGGACCCCCAGTGGCAGCAACATGTGCAATACAGGTAAGCAACTAAGAATCTCAAGCTAGTTTTTGAATATTTTATTGAATTTAAGGGTTTTTTTTTAGAAATTTGTAATTTAGAGAATTTATAGACATCAAAATGAACCCAATATGTATGATAACGGTAGTAAAAACCATTTAGGTAAATTGGTTATAAATTTTTGGGTAAATAACTACTAGAGTACTTATTTCACAAAATGTAAGGGGTTGGTAGGGAAAAACAACTAGGTCTACCTAATCGAGCTAGTAGGCTAAAAATTGGTAAAATCCACACTGCCGACCTAATAGGTATATGAAAAACTAATGTGTTTTGTAGACTATTGAATTAGTACATTATTTCAAACCTATTATAAAAATCCACTATGATAACTTATTACTAAGAGGGGGGAAATAGAGGGGTTTACATAGTTTGGTAAGTCAACTAGGTTAAAATAAGGTGTTTGACCAAGGGACCATAATAGTACAAAAATGTCTACAATAGGTTGAAAGAGTGATATAAAGGCCAAAAATGATTGAGTGAGGGATAATAAGGCTTATTAGGTTAATAATATGTCCAATTGATAACAATGAACAAATTAAAGTAATTTATGCTTGTTTTTTAGTGTCCCCAAAAATTTCACACATAGAATTTTGGGATAGTCCTATTGAATTTTTTTTGCATTTTGTCTTATGTGAGTAAATTGTCCCTGTCAAAACTTATTCCCTTGAATATGACTTAGAATTTATTAGTTTTCATTATAATTGATTTCATTCTAAAATTTGCTTTAAATTTCTCTAGAAGGTTAGAAAATGTTTGCCAAGGTCATCATCATAAAACCCATTTCTCCATCTTTCCAAGAGATTAAAAAAACTAAGTGCTTGGGTTGATCTCTAGGCCAAATCAGGTTCTTAAAGTTACTTTACTTATTCCTTTTGAGGTAAGTTATCATTGCAAACCCAAATTACACCATCTAGTTTAAATTAGAATTGTGTAATGACTTTGCTTCTTGTAAAAGCCAAAGTAAAGTAGTTTCATAAATATATAAAGCACTAATTAGAACAACTTGGGGTTTCAAAGTTACTTCACTTGCTCAAATTCATAAGTAAAATCAATAACAGTTCACAAGTCTGAAGTATTCACAAGCTTACACTAAATTGGGATTGTGGGATTACTTGACTTTGTAGATTGAAATAAGAAAAGTAGTTCATAAAACCTGACAAACATCAAAATTATTACATGGTCACCTTTTGATGTGTCACTTAGTTTTCATAATGCATAATCTAATATAAATATTAGAAAATCCCACCTCATTTCCTACCTAGCTTTCAAGCTATCTAACCTAGTTGTTACCCCTATGAATCCTGAGCGACACCGTTTGAGCTTCTAGAGAAAATTTGGAGCAATATATTCACAACCCATTTGTAATAAATTTATTTAGATTAGTTTCCCTTTGTTTTCATGTTTCCTTTTTGGGTGTTTATCTCATTTTTTTGATGGTAAGATTTCATTCATCATTTTGAAATATTTTTTTTCATTTCTTGTTTTGCTACAATTGTTTGTCATTCTTTGCATGCATAGGTGTTGTTAAAACTTGTAAATTTTTCAAAAATACTTGGCATTTGAAAACATTAAAAAAAATTCCAAAATATTTATTTTTTCTACAAATCCCTAACATTTAACCTAGATCATCTTGCTTGGAATTTGAACTTGTTACTTAATCAGATTCCCAAACCCAAGTAATTGGTCTTAAGAAACCCAAAATTCTCAAAGGACATCACTTGCTTGGATTTTTAAAAAAGGCTTGCTTATTCTAAGTTCTAATTGCCTATTTCTTCTGATTCATCAGGTTTTCCAACCCAAATAACTTGCCCACAAAAACCTAGTAACTTACCCAAATAAACTCAGATTTGTAAATGCTTGTCACTTACTCGAGATTTTTGATCCTGTAAACTTGATAAATACCTAGACCTTCCCATAGTTACAATACCATGTTACTTAAAAAGAGTTTCCCAAAGTTTTCAAGGTTTACTCTTGCTTATACCTAAATCTTTCTTAGGAGTGTTACATAAGACAACTTAACTTAGTTGTTCAACCTTTTCCAAACTAGTAGGAATAACTACTGAGTTTTCAAGAGCATTCACCAAATCTTTCAAGTGTCAGTCACAAAAAAGGTTAGGAGTGGAAGAAGAAACAAATCTGATTGAAGAAGTTATTGAGTTTTAACTTGAATAATTTTAAAGGCCAAGTAGGAAAGGGAAGACAAAATCAAAGAGAGTTGAGAAGCCAAAGGAAGCAAAGATGAAGTATAAATACAAGGGATATCCCATTGAGTCTTACATTACTTCCAAATTGTCTGAAATCAATGATACTGACATGGAACATGTTTCTATAAATGATTTATTAAAAATATCCAAAGCCATAATCAAAACACCACTTATGTAAGTAATGACAAATAATGGAATTCTACAAGCTGTATCTTTCTCAAGAACTGCACAAATTCCTAAATTTGTCCTAGAATGTGCTAAATATTATGAGACTCTCACTAGGATAGTTAAAGATATTACATGAAATGTGGTGATCATATTAGATGTTAAATATTTTGACTATTTTTTGAACATCCCAACAATATCTAAAGTGATCAACATATCAGTGGAAAAATATAGAAATCAATGGGAGAATAAGATTGTAGATTGCATCAAGATAATGAATACAACTTATCTAAAGAAACCAAAGAAGCCTTCAAGGTTTTTACATCAAATATTGAGATCTGACTTGGTCCAAGAAGTGGATGACATCACCTAATTATTGTGTAGAATCAATGGAGAAAAGAATGCCAAGAACTTTTCCACCTAGATGTATGCTTACATAAGGGCTATTGATGTCAATAGGAGTTTTGTTATGATTTAATGGTCAAGAATGATAAGTGAAAACATTGATCATCAAATAAGTAATATATTTTAGACTCTTGACTTCAAAATGACTTTATAAGTAGTATATGTAGCAACATCTAATGGAGCCTTTTCTAGGTTGAATAGAAAAGGGATGTTGGAAATATAACCCATCTATGAATATTACCCTCATTTGATTCTTTATGAATACTTCAAGCATTATAAGAGAGTAAATGATACATTCTTTTATGAAGTCATTTATAAATTTAATGTTTGTTTAAAGCCTAAGAGCATATCTAATGTAGCATGGGAAGCAATTTCCCATTTTGGATGTGTTTTTATTCAATTCCTAAATTTCACATATATCAGAGTTAGTGGTTTCATAGGGACACTAGTCAAATTTCTAAGGTATCCTAGTGATAAATGGATTCTTAAGGAGTTGTGTAGGTAGCTAGTGGAATTTCATGATCTACAATCAAAAGTGCATCATTCTTCAATTAGTTTTCCTATTATTATTGGCCATTATCATTGTGTAAGTATTTATAAGGCCAATAATGTACAAATATAGATGTATCATAACTAAAATCATTCACATTTTAAATCTAGAGTAAATTTTTATTATAGAGGCATAGCTCAAAACTTATTTTCTCTTGAGTATATGCATATCCCTGTACTTGAAGACATTTGTATTGATTATAGAGATGAATTTGAAGTGAGAAGAAGAGATAAAAATATGATGATTATTGAACAAATTCATTCATTTGATTTGATAACCATTCTTGAAGACATGCAAGATGATGGACAAGTGATACATGATTCTTATCATGTAATAGGAGGAGATAATGTTCCACTCCTAGAAATTAAATACAAGAAAAATCAAGTAAAAACTATTATAGAGAGAACTTTAGTTCTTCTCTCTATGACTTCAACATGGATTCTGGGTAAGGGATACTACATGAAGGAGCTATTAATGATAGAAATGGGTCAAATAAATCATAAAAGGAAAGAAACACAAAGACAAAGTAGTCAAGAGCCCAATAAGAATTAAACTTAAAGAAGAATGCTGATGATACATATTCCTTGGTAAAATAAAAGGAGCCAATTCAACTAGTTACCCCTGCATCTCCACTGGTCTCTTCCACAACAATTCCTACTTCTACCATTATGACTCCTACCTCTCTTATTTCTACCACACCCACCACATATTCATCTTCATTATCAGTGAAAAATATATAGCTAATAATGAAGGAGATAGACTCATCCATACTCATGCCACCTCCAAACTCTCCAAGCTTCAAACCTCTTGAGAAACCTATTCAGAAGGAGATTGATGTTCCTTCTCCTCCACACCGATCTTCTCCACCTTATACTCATCCTCCACCTCATTATAAGGATCAACCCATAATTTCTTTTATTCATACCCAAAAAGAGATATAGTAGGTAAATATTGAAGAGGTGACTGCATCTCAGGACTTATCACAACAATAGGAAATAATTGAGAAAGAGAAAGAGGCACAAAAAGATGTAAAGATAGATAAAGAGGTAGAGAAAGAGAAAGAGAAAGAGAAACAAGTAGAGATATAAAAAATGAACAAATATTTTCCAATGTTGTTCAAAGTGCTTCAGATGCAAATTAAGTTCCTTCTCAGGAGATAGTGGTGAGAAATAATCAACAACAAATGGTAATTCATTCAACCACTTCCACTGGTACTATTATTTCTTCATGGTTGGCATTGAAAATAACTCTTGAGTCAAAGTAATAAATTAAACTAGAGGATATAGACTTGTAGCTTCTAATAAGTCTTGATCATAAGGGTAAAACCCCCAAGAGTTCCAAAGTGACTTCAAAACTGATAATTGAATCTTCGAGTCAAAAATTTGCAAAGATATTAGTTCCTCCATAAAGAAAGAATAAAAGTGAAGTCACTAAAAAAGACATAGAATTTACAAAGGTATCCCTTGGATAAGTCACTATAAAGGGCTTGAATTAGGACACATAGACCCTTATCAACACTCTTTTCTAGAAGCTTGATAAAGATAAGGATGATAAAGACAAGTTGAAGGAACAAAATTCTAAGTTGTGTGAAATAATTACAAAGGTGGTAAGATCTGTTCCACAATAATCATTAATTTTTGGATATGGTTTTTATCAGTAAAAAATAAATGAGATAGAGTAAAATGTTGATAACTCTAAAGTAGTTAATGAATGGATAAATAAAATATTACAAACTACACAGAAATGGTTTCCTAAGTTCTTAGGCACTTTAGCTAATATTGAGAATAAATTGACACAACTAAAAATAGTGATGAAAGAGATTGAAAGTGAGAATGGAATATATAAATTGTAGAAATAAATCCTCTAATGAATAAATTATTTGAGTGAAAATATTTTTATTGAAGAAAATATTTCTCCAGAGGAATCAATAAAGAAATCAAAACAAGAGGAACACATTATATCTTTTCGTATGTGCATTTTTTTAGTAATACTTGAAGAAATGAATAATTTTGAAGAAAATGCTTGAAATGTAAAATTAGATCTAAAGGATTTTATCTTCTACCTCATGAATGTATGGTTTGAACAAATTCCAAGGATGCATGAGAAATTACATCAACAATTAAAGTAATTAATTGAAAAGGTTGTGACTCCATTCACAATAAAATCTATAAAGGAGTTAATAAAAATTCAACAACAGGTTAAGAGGCTTGAACTCAAACTTTATAAGGTGAAAGGATATTAAAAGAAGATGAAAAGGGAACTATTGAGAATGGAAATAGAAAGGCAATTATTTTTCAAATTAAGGGATACAACCATCCAGTTCAAGATGTCTCAACACATCAAGTACAAGGAAAAGTGCAGATTAGAAGTTTATAAATTAGAATGATTGTTACTACTTATCTTCTCAACAATTTCTTCTATTTTATTTTGAAAATTATTTTAAGTAATTTTGTTTTAAGTAATTAATTTTTAAGTAATGTCACTTAGAGAAGTTACTTGTAAAATTATGTTACTTTGTAAAATTTAAGACTCAAGTAACTTGGCTAGACGTCATCACTTGAAGTCATTTTGTAAAATCAAATTACTTGGATAAGCTCTATATATCATGTAAGGAGATTGTATTTGATCCAAATAGTAAATACAAGAAGTGATACATGTCATAATCTATTGCATGCCACATAAGAGAAATTCAAGGAGAACATCTCTCAATGGTTTTCAATTTTTAATGCAGTACATGGGAATTCAAGGAGTTGTCTCCTAATTGACTTTGACATCTAAAATATTATAATTAAGAGTGAAGGCCTACATGTCAAAGGGATGGTAATTTTTGGAAATCAATATTAACTATGATACAATAAATTTTAATCAATCTAAAACTTTGTGTTTATATTTCTCTATGTTTCTTGTATGAACTTTGTTCAAAGTGAATATGAAAAAAATTGATTTATAAGGAACTTTGCATATAAGGAGATATTTTGGTGAATTTGTGAAGATTAAAATGGTAAAATATGTATTATCTTTAAATATAAACATGAATTTTAGTTTTTATTAATCATTTTCTAAGATAATTATCATAATTTGTATGTTTATCTATTTGTACAGATACAATAAGCTATGCTAAAACTACTTATTGTGAAGTATAGTTCCTTTCTCTTTCATAAATTCTAGTTTCCTTTCATTTTCCTATTTATTAGAACTTCTTTATTTAAATTTTGATTCAGATGCTTACTTTCTACAAAAATCACTTTTTTATGGTTCATGAACTTTGTGATTAAATTAATACCTCAAAATAAGATAACTTGTGCATGATTTATATAAACTGTGAATAACTGAAAATGTGAATAGTTAGAATAGATAAACATAAGGATATAAGATCTTCACCATTAAATGAAGCGGATTTAATTCCATGATTTCCTAGGTACTTTTTATAGCCTAAAAAATATCTAGGCAATAGTTTCTAGTGACTCCACTAGGGACACAAATTTAACTTAACCAAGGCTAAGTCAGATTATCCACTCAAGGGTAAGATAGAAACCGACTAGTGATTAGTTCTCCAAAATTGCATGATTTCCACTCTATCTTATAATATGTTTCATGAAAAATGAAGGTGTAGTTGTGATATGGAACACTCTACTTATCTTAAGTTACTACATGTTAGAAATATTTTTCTTGAGTTGTTGTATGTTAAATAATTTTTTTTGTTTGTCTTAAGTTACTGCATGTCAATTAATTACTTCCTGAGTCTTTGATTATAAATATAAAATAAATTAAACAAATCCAAGAGAAGCATAAGCACTTCAATCTATAAAATTGACCTTTCACTAGAGCAAGAAGAGCTCAAGTCCAAAATGATGACTTGTTTCAATTGCAAGAATGGTTTAATTTCATCTTTCCTCCCCAAACCAAAATAAGAAGAGTGAGCATTTCACTTATGAGACAAGTGTAAAATCCTATGAATTAGTTGAAACATAATTCTTTAGGAATAATCCAACCTTCTAATCCTTAATTCCTTATTCTTGTAAGAATGGTGAAACAAATTCCTATCCCTTAGGGGTAGTGATTAGCCCATTGAATTTAATTCCTCTTCATGACTTGTCTAAGGGGTTGACAAAGAACTTTCCTAAGTTAATAGAGAATGGAAAAAAAGGTCAAGATGATCACTTAGCCCCTTTAATTGTAGCCTATGGAGTGTTTTTTATTGAGCATGAAGATGTGTCAGTCAGACTTTTCATTGAAACCTTACATGACTTAGCTAAAAAATGGTTCTACCATTTGGATCTTGGCACCATAACCAATTGGACTACCATGTGTGAACAATTTGAAAAAAGGTTTAAATTTTCCAAAGACTCACACAGATTTCTCACCCAATTGACTCAACTTAAAAAAGAACCACACAAACACATTGAAGATTTCATTACTAAATTTAATAGACTACTTTATAAAATGCCTCAGGGTGCTCAACCCATTGGTGATAACCAAAAGTCCTTTTCCATCAATGGTCAGTTACCAAAGGTTAGTTATTAGCCAAATAGAGCATGTCCTATTGATTTATCAATAGCTTAGAACATTGCTACAGAGGTTGAATATGACCTTATTATGGATAAGAAGATTAAGAAGACAACTTCTAAGGTGGATGTTTCTACTTTGAATAAATTACAAACCACTACTAATCCCTTATTGTAGAAATTGGCTAATGAATTATTGAAAGTTAAAAGGCAAATTCCTCAAGGTGCTCATTCTAATCCTATTAGGAATATACCTACATATAATTTAAATAATCAAAACTAGAATTGCATTGCTAGACCTCCACAAAGAGTAAAAATTAAAGATTCCTCAAAGAATACATTAAAATAAATAGAAAAGATTAGATGGTTCTTGATCTTGATCAAGGATTTATTGATGAAGATGAATTTGTAGATCCTCCTGGCAACTCCAAAATAGGTGACCTTGAATGTCAATCAAAAAGTGATTATGAATAAATGCTTGAAGATGATCATAGTCATTCTTTTGTAGTATTTATAAGATCCCAAGTTTAGCAAGCTAGTGAAAAGTCTCCCAAAGAACAAGGGAAAGATAAATAAGACTCCAATTTAGATGTTAGCATCCTCTAAAGAGGTAGTCCTTTGCTCACTTCTTTTGCTCCAAAAGATTAAAATGTAGCATATTATTCTCAACCTCATAATCCATTCACTCATTAATATGAAGTTAATACTACTTTTTCCATGTCTATCCCTTCTTTTGACATTAATGACCACATTAATAAAACTAAGATTCAAATGTCATAAATTGAATACTTGAAGTCCTATCCAGATCAACTGAATAGACTAGTTAAGTATGTTCAAAGCAAAGGATAAAATAGTACAACCAATACTTCAAAATTTATCTTTCATAATCCCAAATAGGTATATTTCCAAAAAAATAATACAAATACCTCTCCCATATCTACTTCTACATCTAAAAAGATAGATCCATTCTATGTGTCATTCTTGATCAATGGGTTCATGTTGAGCAATTGTATCCTAGATTCTGGATCTTTTGATAATGTCATGCTAGTCAAAGTAGTCGATGCCCTTAGATTCAATCTAACTAAGTCAATAGGGAGATGTTATTAAATAGAAATACAAGTTCCCTTGATTATACAAATCAAAGATGCTTAAGCTATTCTAGTAGCTTTTCTAGATAAAAGGCTTAAAATGACAATTATGGTAGTAGACATTCCTATTTCTTATGAGATGTTGTTGAAATTTTTTTTTTTTTAAAGATCTAGGGAGAGAAGTCAAGATGGATTGGTATTATGCTCATATTAATATCAAAGGTGTCAATCAAACACTTGAATCTGAGAAGAAATCCAAGTTATAGTTTCCAAGTCTGATGACACAAGATTGCATATTATTTTTGAAGAATCAGATCATGGAGTCTATTACCTTAAATTGGGAAAGGACACACAAGAAATAAAGATAGAAGAAGAAGATAAAAAATATGGATTCTAGAATTTGATTGTAGTTATTTTTATCTTGGTTCAGGTGCTAGGGTTGTATTGATATCACCAGATGGTAATTTATATCCTTATTCTTTCAAGCTTATGTTTGAAAATATTAAATACACAATAGAGTATGAAGCACTATTATTAGGAATAGAACAAGAAAAATAAAAAGGAGTAAGACATATAAAATCATAAAGAAATGCTAAGTTGATAGTGAGGCAAATTTGTGGATAATACTAAGTGAATAAGGATAAGCTAAGGCACTACCATGATTGAGTTCTCAGTGCAACACTTGATTTTGCATCCTTTTCAATCAAAATTTTCCCTCATGATTATAACTGTAGAGTTGATTCTCTTATGATTAATATAATTTTTATTAGGCCAAATCAATAACCCACACTTTTTCAAGAAGGTGACTATAGAGTAAAGGTGGTTTTCCATCCAAAGATTCCAATCAATGTCAATTAGTGGCAAGTTTTCAATGATGACAAATAGATAGTTGTTTTCCTTGTGCAATAAGATAATTTTGAATAATTTTATTTTGAAGGAAGTAATTCATTTCCATTCTAGATAACAAAAGGTAATACTAATGCTAAACATGATGATAATGAAGATGTGATTCAATTGAAGGGAAATAAAATTTATAAAGGGTTAGTTTCTTTAGAAGAAATTTTTGCTAAGCACAATCACTTTCTAAAGAAAAAGAAAGAATATGGTGAGAGTTCTTCTCCAAAAGTACAATAGGTTAATTTGGGTACTGAAGAAGAGCCCAAGATGGTCAAAATTTTAAAGTCTTATTCCCAAGAAGAAAAAGAATCATTCATTAATATTCTCAAGAAATATATTGATGTGTTTTCCTAGTCCTACAAAGACATGAAAACCTTTCAGCCAAAATAAGTGCATCATTACATTCCACCTTAACCATAAGTAAAGCCTTTCATGTAAAAGGTTTACCATCATAACCCAACTAGCTTAGGTACTATCTTTGCTAAAATACAAAAGCTACTTGATGCTAAGATCATTTACCCCATTCATCATTCAAAATGTTTAGCTAACATCATCCCAGTAACAAAGAAGAATAGATAAATACATTTGTGTGTTGATTTTCATAATCTCAATCAAGATTCTTTGAAAGATAACTATCCATTACCCATCATGGATCATACCTTGAAAGTATTTATAGGCTCAATTTTTTTTCCATGTTAGACATATTTTCAAGATATAATAAGATAAAAGTGGTGGAAGAAGATCAATACAAGATGTCTATCACAACATCATGGGGGACATTTGCCTATGAAAATATACCTATTAGGCTAGTTAATGCTAAAGTAATTTTGTAAGGAGTGATGGATCTTGTATTTTTATATCTAAAAAATAAGAGTATTGTTTTATATCTTGATTACTTGATAGTCTTCTCCAAGAAATGAGGTAATCATTTGGATGATTTAGAAGAGGTTCTCATCTAGTGCAGGAAACATGGGATCTCATTGAATCCCAAGAATTCAATATTTGTTATGACTAAAGGGAAGCTTCTTAGTCACATCATCTCAAAGGAAGGAAAAAATATTGATCCAAAAAGGGTGAAATATATTCAAAGTCTACCTATGCCTACACCTAAGAAAGGAATATATTCATTCTTTGGTAAAGTTAAATTCCTCAGAAGATTCATTCTTGACTTTACTAAGTTGACTCACCACATTTATGACATGATGAAAAAGAAGCAAGACTTCAAGTGGAATGTTGAAGGTAAGATTTCATTTCAAAATATTAAAGAATACATATCTCAAGCTCTAGTGCTATTTTCTCCAGATTTAAGTAAGGAATTCATTATTTATTTTTATTCTTCTAAGCATAGCATGTTAACCATACTTCTACAAAAGATTGATGAAGCTATTGAATCTACTATAGATTTCATGATCTAGCCATTGAAAATTTATGAGTTGAAATATACATAGATGAAAAAACATGCCTTTTCCATAGTCAAAGAATTTAAAGACTTTAGGTATTATATTTTGTCTTCACACACTAAAGTATATGTACCTAACACTATAGTGAAATCTATTCTAACACAACAAGAGCTGGGATTACTAAGAGGTACCTAGGTATCCAAGGTTCAATAGTTTGATCTTAATATCAAACCAACCAAGTTAGTAAGAGGAAGAGGCTTGTGCCAACTAATGATAGAAAGTAAATCAAATGACACAAATATGATGGTGTATTTGCTTCAAGATAAATCAGATGAAAATTTTCCATGGTTCTTTTTGTTGATCTTGTTGATGACTGGTACAGTAAGATTGTTTTATTCCTAGCCTATGGAGAATGTCCATATCATCTTACACATAAGGAAAATGGAACATCAAGCTAAAGTCAAAGGATTATGTCCTTTGGGACAATGATTTGTATAAAAGAGGAATTGATGATGTCTTCCTCTATTGTGAGGATAAAGAATAACAAAAGAGAATACTGTAACAGTTCCATGATAGAGCACATGGAGGTCATTTTTAGCATGAGTTATAACACATAAAATACTATGAGCAAGGTACTATTGGCCCACTCTTTTCTAAGATAGTTTAGATTGGTTTTCTAAATGTCAATCTTGTCAACATTTTGTGGGTCATTTAAATTTGCCAGCATTACCTTTAAAACTAATCATAATCAAAGAACCATTCCACTAGTGGGGAATTTATTTCATTGGCATGTTGAATCCCTCCTCAAGTGATGGTGATTTTTATGTTTTAATCATCACTAATTAATTCAAAAAGTGGCTAAAAAGCCATTCCTATCAAGCATGCCACTTCTAAAGTTGTATGTGATTTTATCAAAGAAAACATTGTAGTGAGGTTTGGAGTTATTCACAAGATAGTAACAGATAATGCAACTAAATTTTGTTTATATGAACTAACTCATTTCTATTATTTACATAGAATAGAATTTGTTCAGCCTTCAAATTACTATCCTTAATGGAATGGCCAAGTTGAATCAAGTAACAAGAACTTGATTACTATCATTCATAAGCTATTAGATGATAATCAATGTACTTGGCACAAGAAGCTAATTGATGCATTGTGGGTTGATAGATTCACTCCAAAGAAAGCCATTGACATATCACAATTTTAGTTGCTATATAGAACATATGTTGAAATACCCATCACCATAGAGTTCCCTATTTTACAACTATCTAAGGCCATCGAAGATGTAACTTATCAAGATTCACTAGATAAGAGAATTATGTTTCTATCTAAATTAAAAGAAGTGTGTACTCAAATTGATGGCCATTTAGCTAATCATCAAATGAAGGTGAAGAAGGTTTTTGAATAAAAGGCTAAAGAAAGGAATTTTGAAGTTGGTGACTTGGTCCTACTAAGGGATAAGCAAAATGAACCAAAATGGATGAATAATAAATTTGATTTACTATGGAAAGGACATTTCATAATAAATAAAATTACTATAAAAGATAGTTTTATCCTAGCTTACCAAGGTGAAATTAAACTATCACTGCATTATAATGGGTAGCACTTGAAGGTTTATAAAAATTGAGTAGTAAGGTAACACCTATATGTATATAAATAAGACCTTAGTTTTTACTTTGTATAGTTGTTTTTATTTTTCTATTTATTTGTTTTAAAGTTTTTCATGATTGAGTTTTACATGACTTTGTACCCAATAGACAAGAATCAAAACCAAAGATACTTAGATCTCATCCTTGTTTCATTATTCCTAATAGAAACAAAGATGTCCTTAGTCAGAGCCAGCTGATGTCACCAAAAATTTCACACTTGGATTTTTGGGATACCCCTATTGATTTTTTTGTCTTTTATCTTATGTGAGTCACTTGTCCTTGTCAAAACTTAGTCCCTTAAATAATACTTAGACATTATTAGTTTTCATTATAATTGATTTCATTATAAAATTTACTTCAAATTAATCTAGAAGGTTAGAAAATATTTGTCTGGGTCATCATCGTAAAACCCATTTCTCCATCTTTCCAAGAGATTAAAAAAACTAAGTGTTTGGGTTCACCTCTAGGCTAAATCAAGTTCCTAAAGTTAATTTAATTATTCCCCTTGAAGTATGTTGTCATTGCAAACCCAAATTACACCATCTAGTTTAAATCAAAATTGTGTAATGACTTTGCTTCTTGTAAAAGTTAAAGTAAAGTAGTTTCATAAATCCACAAAACACTAATTATAATAATTCAAGGTTTCAAAGTTACTTCACTTTCTAAAATACATAATTAAAATAAATAAAGGTTCACAAGTCCAAAGTATTCACAAGCTTAGAACAAATTGGGATTATAAGATTACTTGACTTCATAGACCAAAATAAGTAAAGTAGTTCATGAAACCTGATAATAATTGAAATACTTACATGGCCACCATCTCATGTGTCACTTAATTTTCATTAATATGTGAGATAATATAAATATTAGAAAATTCCACTTCATTTCCTACTTGGATTTCATGTTGTCTAACCTAGTTGATTCCCTTGTGAATCCTGAACGACACTATTTGAGCTTCTGGAGTGATTTTGGAGCAATTTCTTCTTAACCCATTTGAAATTGAGGTATTTAGATTGTTTTCCCTTTGTTTTCATGTTTTCTTTTTTGGTTTTTATCTTTTTTATCCTCTAGTAAGATTTCATTCACTAGTTTGAAAGATTTGTTTATTGTTTCTTGATTTGCTTGTAATTGTTTATCATTCTTTGATTGCATAGGTGTTGTTAAAACTAATAAATTCTTCAAAAATGCTTGGAATGTGAAAACATTAAAAAAATTCCAAAACATCAAAATTTTCTATAAATCCCAAGCATTTGACCTATATCAACTTGCTCAAATTTTAAACAACTTATTACTTACTCAAAATTTTGAACCCAAGTAACTAGTCTTAAAAAAACATTAATTCTTAAAGGACCTCACTTGCTTGGATTTGAAACATCTACTTACTTTCCTAGAGATCTTATTACCTATTAATTTTGCTTCATCAAGTTTTCCAACCCAAGTAACTTGCCCATAAAAACTTGGTAACTTGCCCAAAGAAACTTGGAGTTGTAAAAGCTTCCCACTTACTCAAGGTTTTCAACCCTACAAAATTTAGAAATAACTAGACCTTCCTAGAGTTACAACACCCTATTACCTAAAATAAGTTTCCCAGAGTTTTCAAGGTTTACTACTACCTATATATAAAACTTAGATACGATTGTTACATAAGACAACAACTTAACTCAGTTGGTCAACCTTTTCCAAACTAGTAGGAATAATTACTTAGTTTTCAAGAGCATTCACCAAGTCTTTCAAGTGTTAGTCACAAAAATTCTAGGATTAGAAGAAGAAAGAACTCTAATTGAAGAATTTATTGATTTTGAACTTAAATAAGTTCCAAGAAAAATTAGGAAAGGGAAGACAAAATTGAAGAGAGTTGAGAAGCCAAAGGAAGCAAATATGAAGTATTAATACAAGGGATATCCCATTGAGACCTACATTGTTTCCAAATTATCAAAAATTAGTGATACTAACATGGGACATGTTTCCATAAATGAAAGCCACAATCACAACACCACTTATTCAAGCAATGAAAAGTGGTGGAATTTTTCAAGCTACAACTTTCCCAAGATCTACATAACTTCTTGAATTTATCCTAGAATGTGTTAAATATTATGATTTTCTCACTAGGATAGTTAAATATACTGCATGAAATGTGGTGATCAGATTAAATTTTTAGTATTTTGACTATTATTTGAAGATCCCAGCAAGATCTAACGTGATTGATGTATCAATGGAAAAAACTAGAAATCAATGGGAGAATAAGATGTTAGATTACATCAAGATAATAAATACAACTTATCTGAAGAAACCAAAGTAACCCTTAAGTTTTCCAAATCAAATAGTGAGATCTCACATGGTCCAAGAAGTGGATGACATCATTGAATTATTGTGTAAAATCAATGGAGAAAAGAATGCCAAGAACTTCTCCACCTGGATGTATGCTTACATAAGGGCTATTGATGTCAATAGGAGTTCTGATATGATTAAATGGGCAAGAATGATAAGTGACAACATTGATCATTAGATAAGTAATGTATTATAGACTCTTGACTTCAAAATGACTTCATACTTAGTATATTCAATAGGATCCAATGGAGCCTTTTGTAGGTTGAATACAAAAGGGATGTTAGCAAAATAGCCCATCTATGAATATTACCCTCAATTAAATATTTCTAAATACTTCAAGCATTATAAGAGTGTAATTTATGCATTCTTTCATGAAGTCATTTATAAATTGAATGTTTATTTAAATCCCAAGAGAGTAGTTTCCCATTTTGGGTATGTTTTTATTCAATTATTTAATTTCACATATATCAAAGTTGGTAGTTTCACAGGGACACCAGTCAAATTACCAAGGTATCCTAGTGATAAATGGATGTTTATGGAGTTGTGTAGGTAACTGGTGGAGTTGCATGATCTATAGTCAAAAGTGCATCATTTTTTAGTTAGTTTTCTTGTTTTTATTGGTCATTATCATTGTGTAATTATTTTTAAGGCTAAGAAAATATAAACAAAGATATATTATAACTACAATCAATCCCATTTTGAAGCTAGATCAAATATTTATTATAGAGGCATAGGTCAAAACATATTTTCTCTTGAGTATATGCATATCCCTATACTTGAAGACTTTTGGATTGATTGTAGAGATGAATTTGAAGTGAGAAGAAGAGACAACAACATGATGACTATTAAACAAATTCATTCATTTGATTTGGCTACCATTTTTGAAGACATACAAGATGATGGACAAGTGATTCATGATCCTTATCATGCAATGAGAGGAGCTAATGCTTCACTACCAAAAATTGACTACAAGAAGAATCAAGTAAAAACTATTACAAATAGAACTTTAGTGGTTCTCAATATGACTTCAACATGGCTTCTTGGTAAGGGCTACTACATGAAGGAGCCACTAATGATAGAAATGGGTCAAGTAAGTCATAAGAGTGAAGAAATACAAGGAGAAATTAGTCAAGATACCAAGATTAAGTTAAAATTAAATAATAATGTTGATGATACATACTCCTTGGAGAAAGAAAAGAACCAATTGAACTAGTTACCCCTGCATCTCCACTAGTCTCTTTCACAACCATTCCTACTCTTACCTCTTCTATTTATACCATACTCACCACATATTCATCTTCATTAGTAGTGAAAAATATACAAGTAATGAAGGAGATAGACCCATCTACACTAATTACACCTATAAAGTCTCCAAGCTTCAAACCTCCTAAGAAACCTATTCAGAAGGAGACTAATTTTACTCCTCTACCCTCATC
This sequence comes from Torreya grandis, assembly GCA_037957365.1. NCBI lineage: Eukaryota > Viridiplantae > Streptophyta > Pinopsida > Cupressales > Taxaceae > Torreya > Torreya grandis. Next base: position 819,917 of record JARHVA010004647.1, on the reverse strand, counting down.
TTGTATAAAAGTCTCCTTGTTTATTTTATGTGCCTAGTCATTCAATTAGAAATCAATCCAAGTTAGTTATATCCTTGATAAAACTAGGCACAAACATCATAAAGGTTTATGGGGTATAAAATTTAAATGCACTACTACATTGGCATTAATTTCACATAAGGTGTAAGCCTTCTGCACTCACTCAAAGCATAAAAGTGAAGGGATCAGGGCCCACATTGGGCTAGTTTCAACATGTTGCAACCTTAGTCTCAATGGGAATTAGTCATTTGTAAATAAATCTTAGGTGGCATATCGACACATTCCATCTTGGATAAGATGAAGAGGTATAAGCTTACTTAAGGGCATAAGTCTTTTGGAAATAGTTCATGTCTGATTAGGTGTAGCTCTTAATGGTGCAAGCTATGGGGATAATGAGTTAAGGGTCATTCAAATGCTTAGTTGAGTAAGGGGAGTGACTTATAATCAATTATAATTATTCATGATGGTACTATAAACATGGATATTAGGGTCTTAATGCATGTCAGTTTTAACACCTAGTCAATTTCATAAGAATACTGAATTCACTATATGGATTCGCGACACCATTAATGACCTAGAATAGACCTTTACATCATAATACATTAAACAAATGAAAATTATAATATTATTCACATAGAACTTAGATTGTAAACACACAATAGTGATAGAATATATGGAAAGAATTAACAACCAAGAAGATATGCAATGTCATTTATATTAACTCAAAGTTTGTCAACATAAAGTATAGTTTATATAAATAGATCATGCACACATCTAAGTTCCACTACAAGCCCAGTGGTTCATAGGCAAGGATGGGTGATACATGATTATTATTTAAAGTATTTATGTTATTTTTTAAGATAAAATGCATGTATAATCCTAGAAGTGATCCTATAAAGCTTTGTTGTATTAAAGTCACCTCTTCCTTCTTCAGGTCCAAGCTCATTTTTATAAGTAGAGGGGCATATTATTGCCAAGTCAAATGGGCACATGCTAGGTGATGAGGTATCATTAAGGGTCATTATGCCATTGGCTCCACTAATCTGACACTTATGCTTTCTAATCGCTATGTGCAATCACTCAAAGGGATGTCCCTAAAAACATAGGTGCTAAGCGACTACCTACTAATTGGTATAAGATCTTCAAATATTCTTCTAATTGCCACTAATAGTTTCAAAAGGGAAATCATTTGAATGATTTTCATGCAATAAAATGTGTTGAGTTGACATGGTCAACTAATTATTACAAAAAAGGGCCAAACAATACCCCATACAAAGTTAATAGTCTACCCTCGAATTAGTATTTTAGTGACTTTGTTGTGAAAAATTTGGGTTCACTCTATTGTAGTTCTTCCCTGAAGTTTTCAAATCCATAGATGGTAAGCTTGATTTATTTGATGGTGCATTCTAATTTTATTTATACAACATCAAGTATGATCACATCTATGTTATCTATTTATTTCCTAAAGGCTTCCATCCTTTCCTTTGCTCTTTTCACCTTGCCATCTAAAATATCCCCTTATTCGCTTGCCTTTGTTCGAAAGGCATGAAATAGTGCATTTAGGTCTTGCTCCAAGGTATTTAGCTAGATGTTTAAGGTATTGACCTACACCATAACATGGATGCTCTTGGTCCTACTCATATTAAATATATGATTAACCAAATCATCCTTATCCTCTTTCACCTTTTTAAGGCATGCATCAATGACTAATGCTTAAGTAGTGAAGTTGTAAAATAATACATCCACTTCCTCTATTCCTTAATCTAATTTGGAAAAAAGGTCCTCTACCACATTGAACTTTTTGTTTATTTATAGTTTTATGGTTTTGATGGGGTATTCTTGTTCCTCTAGTGCTAGCTTCATTTGAGGGAGCATTTTTTATACTAGTGTGGAAACCTTATCAACCTCTTTCATTTTTGAGATATCCAAACTATTCAAAAGGGATGACTCTACCTCTTTGATGTGCTTAACTAGCCACTGGAGGTTGAGCTTCATAACCTTCAGTTCTTCCTCTATTTCTTGCATGATTTATTTCCATTTGTTGGCACAAACATTTTTGATGATGTTCTTGTGTACTACTAATGAGGGCATCTTAAGGAGTGTATTCACCAACCTTAGAAAGTTCATATCCTTAGGATTTTCAAGATGATATTCATGCCCCTCTTCTAGTTTCTTGGCACTTTAGATTGCCTTCTTTGGTACCTTGAACTAAGGTTAATCCATGTAGTAATTGAGATCCCAATAAACTTGATGGTACATTAGGGACATGGTAGTTTTGGGGTCTATATACTCCAGCATGTAGAAGTCATCATCTTTGGTGAATTCTTACTTCAATTTATCCCTATAGCTTGGCTCTTACTCCTCTTCCTCATCCATCCCCTTCTCTTCACTATTGGCATTGGTGATTTTTTCTTCTCATTCTTGCTCTATTAGGGGTTCTTCATCAGACTTCTCCCTTTAGTCTATTTCCTCTCATTCCTTGATTCTAGTTTTACCATCTTGTTTCTAGAAGGGTTCTTCCTTAGACTTTCCCCCTTGTCTACTTCTTCTCATTGTGTTTATTTGGTGTGAACCTCCTCATCTCTAGCCTTACTCTCCTCTTGCCCTAACATGGTCTCTACTATCTTCTCCTTTTGTTCTTTTGAGGTTTCAACATAACCTAATTTATCTTCATTCACCCCTTTAAAACTAGGGCATGTATGTTGTATATCTTCCTCTAGTAGGATAGAGTGGGTGATAGGCACCTCTTCAGTTGCTTTCTCCTTTCTAGGTTTTGTATGAGTGATAAATTTTTATTCTCTCTCTTTCTTCATTCTATCCTTTTCTATTTGGGCCACCTTCTCTTCTATTATTTCCTCTTCAATTTGTTTTCTTTGGCCTTTTTCTTCTCAAACTTACTTTTCTTGGTATACACCTTGCATTTATTTTTTTCTACCTTTATCTCTTCAGCTTCTATTCGATCAATTTCAGATTGGGTCATGCCCTTGGCTTTCATGGCCTCTTACTTATGGTGTAATTCTAACACCATGTCAATATGCTCTTGGTCTAAGCCCATGTCCTCCCATTTGTGCTTTAACTCTTATTTAGTTGGAGTGTCTATGAGTATTGTTTCTCCATGTGATTCCATCTTGCTGAGCTTCCTACCTATTTCATGTTCCTTCCTTCCTTTCATCTCCTACACCTTACAATCCTCCACTTATTTCCTACACTCCTTGGCCATAACCATATTACTGTCTTATTTAGATATTTTGGATTTTATCATTTATTCTCTTCATTCCTCCATCTCTAGTGCCTTTTATATATCAACATATCTAAGGTTGAGTTTCTTCCATATTCACATCTTCTTCTCCACTTCATTTTGAGGGGATGGAGAGGGGCTGTATTCATTTGATGAGGAGTCATATTCCTTGACCATGTTATATACACCCCTCCTAAATATTTATTCCTCCAATTCCTCTTCCTCTTCTATGTTAGATAATACTATCCTAGGTACCAGATGAGGAACCTTCCCCTTCTTCTTTATGGTGGGGGATGCCTTTGCTATGAATTAAATGCACTTTTTTATGGAGGTAGAAGGAAAGGCTTCTTTTTATGAGGTGATTTTGAGCCTTATTCACTCCTTTATTTCATCCAAAGTCTTCCCCTCTTCTTCTTTGGATATTTCTTCTTCTCTATTGGCTCTAGAGTTCCTTTATCATCAATCTAGATTAGAGGGTCTTGAATGTACTCAACATTGAGGCCATTCTTATGTGGCTTCATCTTATAGTAGAGCCTATGGATGTGGTTGTGTATGGTTTCCTCCTAAAGGGGGTGGATATTTGGGTGATTTGATTCATCCTCTTCATCCTTAGTGACCTTACCATCCATGTGAGTGAATTAAAAAATCATCTTGTACCTCTCAACATCTACTTATTTGATTGAAATGTCTAACTATTATACATTAGGGATTTGGAATAGTGCATCCCTAAAGTATCTTGTTGAGAAGACATAGAGGAGCTTTAGTCACCCTGACCTATTGCTAGCAACTAATAATAAGTGCACTACATAATAGTGTTGCATTACAAAAAAGGTTACCATTCTAAACATACTCTATGGGAGCCCCTAAGGGATGTGTCATTCTAGCTTAAAGGATTCTATGTACCTCTCACACTACCCTATGATGTGAGACTTATATTTGGTGTTGAAAGAGGGCTCCTAAAGTATTTATATTTTTGTGTTGGGGAGTTATTATGTTATAGATGGACCCAATGTTTTTAATCATCCTTATCTAAAATCCTAATCTCCTTCATGATGATCATAATGAGGATGGAATCCTATCTGAATGTCCCTATTATCTTATGGCACTACTATGCATTCTTCACAAATTCATCATTGATGAATTTAGCAATATTGAACTATATACCTTATGCCATGTGATAGGTAATGAAAAGGTATTCTTTAGTCACACTAGTCCATCGACCATTTTGGCATAGCTTGGAGATTATAAGGCATGTTGTTGTCATCATGCTGGGGTCCTTGTACTCCTTTATGGGGAATACAAAACCCCCTTGAAATACCTTAGGAGTTAGGCTATGCACTTTACCTTTTCATCAACATCCATCATTTGATGGATGTCCTTATTGGTATTTGGGAGCCCAATTATTCTCTTTATCAATTGTGCAAAAATATTCATGTGCCTCCATACAAAGTATATGTGAACCTCATGTATGCATGAGAGTAGGAATTGAACCAGTTAATTTAGCTTCCTAAAGCACATAAACTCATAAAGTTATGTGTACTAAAATCAGTTAATTTTTCCTAGATCAAGACATCAAATAGGGCATCATCTTACACCATCTTCCACCCTATGTCCACCATCCAATCTTGTGGGAGGTCCTGCAAATGACTAGATATGTGGTGATTATAATCTTTTAGATGGTAAAAATGTGAAAAAGAGTGCCAATCCTCCCTTATCATAACCTTTAAAGGAAACTACATTAGTGAGTGCCTCAGTGTCCACCTATGATATACTCACTACTTTGAATCATTGTACCATTATTTTTGTAGTGGTCACTTTGAACACTATACACACCCATTTTGGGTCTTGTTGTTCTAGCTCAAAGCTCAATACTTTCTATTTCTTCACCATCTTGAACCTGATTATGTTGAAATGTGAAAGGTGTGGTTTACTAAATATTTGAATAGTGGTGGCACTTTTATAGACATGGGATCTATGATTGTTCCTTTGAATCTTTGAGATTCATTGACCTTCAATGGTGGTCGAGGTGTTAATCCTATTTTCTAACTATTTGATTCCAATAGATTCTACTCTCCAAACTTATTCAAATTAGTCTTTCTATGAATGCAATCCTTCTTATCATGCAATCATTCACTCCTAGTGCTTAAAAGTGCCCAATTTCTCACCGGTATAGGGTTTTTGCACCTCAACTCTCTACTTTTTGCTTAGGTTTGCTATAAGTCTTGAGTTAGTTTAAACTTTATAACCTAATCAAGTCTAACACTTGATAATTTATACCCTTTTCTTATCTACCACTATTAATTGAGGTCTTTTATGACATAGTGGTGCCTAGATTTCTTTGAAAATGCAAAATCTATAGAAATCCTTTGTCATCAATGCATGAAATGTGTATTTTTGTGCCTCCACCACCACTTCATTGAATGCTCTATAATGGTAATTTGGTGAAGTGACATTTGGTTTAAATGGTCAATTCTCACTCAACCCTAGGTGGATGTTGACTAACCTAGACAATTTCTCTTGTACATTTGTTCACTTTGTGTGACCTTTTCATTCTTTGTGACAACATGGGTGTAGTGCCTCACATTCACATATTTTAGCCTCCTCTATTCTAATTTATCTTCTATTTGTGCTTCTAATTTAAGTACACTTCTCTATTTTGGTTAATTTATTACACTTCATCCTACCTTGGTCCATCCTACCCCATACAAATCCCTTGTATTGGCCCTCTAGTGCTTTGCTTCTCTTGTGCATGGTTAGATTTTGTGTCTTCACTTTATTTCTTATATGTAACTATATTTAGCATCTTCACTATCTTTCTTATGCCCAACCATGTTGATACACCTCTTTCCAACTATGGTGTAAAGGTTACCTTTGTGCTTATGTACTTTGTCATTTTTTTCTCAAATCTTTAGTTTGGTAATTATCTCATGCCTAGGAACTTAGACATTTGACCCTAGGTGCTAAGAGAGAAAATAGACTCAACTCACTTGACTATTATTATGCACAAAAGCAATAAATTTGTTCATTATTAGGCCTCCAAGAGCCCTATAATGTTTAATTTGTGCACATATATCTTGTGCATCTTCTACTTGCATTTGATAAGTTTCATTCACCCAACACTTAGATGTCTGGCTTCATGCACTTAGGCCAGAGTAATTTACTTACAAGCTGGAATGTACCTTTATTTTATAGCCTTGTGTATGGGGTTTCATGCACTTATTTTTTGAGTTTTATGAGTCTCATGTACCCACCACTTAGATGTGTGGCCTTATTCACTTAGAAAGCTCAAGTGCTTGACTCACCTAATTGGAATTATGCATGAGAGGCCAAATGAATTCACTAGAGCTAGGTTTGATTCACATTCTCATAAATTAGGTGTCATGGTATTATGTTCTTAAGAAGAATAAGTGTTTAATTCACCTAATTTAAAATATGCATGAAGTACCATTAGATAAGTCCTAACAACCACCATCCACTACTTATTGGCTCTTTACACTGTACAAGGAACAAAAACAAAAGAAAGAGAACAATTTATCTTGCACAAAACTATACTCTATTTAACTAAACTTCAAACTAACTAGTCACTAAGAATTTTGTGTTGTTATGGTGTAATTTCCATCCTACTATCGATATAGATTCAATTATTTTCCAATGAAATACCTTGGGAGCATTTCTTCTAATAATGTGTGTAACTTGCATGTAACTATCTCTAGTATGTGGTGGATGATGTAGGGGCCCATCCACCATATATATATTTTACCTAGGTACTTAAGGTAATTTAAGTCATATAGTAACACCAATGCTACTTAAATCAACTCCTTGCACTTGACATGCTTGTTATGATAGAGCTTCTAAACCACCTTTTCAATCTAATAACTCCATCTTGCTTGGGTGTTGTTTTCATCCAAGTTCTCTAAGTCTTCTAACCTTATTCTCAAAGGTTTTTGGTCATCTAAGAGATGAATATATGAAATTCATAAATATGAAACTAGGAATTCCATAGGAAGAACTACTTCAATGCCAAACACCATCTAAAATGGTGTAGCCTTGTTCAGGTGCTTATATATCCTATGATATGCCCATAGTATTACTAAAATGTGATCATCCCAATATTTGCATCTAATTTCACATATCTTTATTAGGCATGTTCTTAAGATTCTGTTGAATGTTTCAGTGGAGCCATTTTCTTGTGGATGATACAAGATGGTCTTGTGGTGTGCCATCATGTATTTAGTTAAGAGGATGTGCATCATCTCATTGATGAAATGCGTGCCCCTATCACTAGTTAGACTTAATAAGCACCCATATCAAATTATTATGTTCTCCTAGATGAATTTCATAAATTTCATGGATATATATTCTTTTGTTGGCATGGCCTCAACTCACTTAGTCAAATATTTAGTATTCACCAAGATATACCTTACACCTATGCACCATGTTACATGAGTTATTGGTCCAACAAAATCAATGGTCCATTTATTAAATGGCACATAGGAAATAATGGGTATGAAATTCATCTCATATTATTGGTTGGGCTTCCCAATGCACTAACATATGTCACATGCCTTAGTACACTCCATTGCATCTTAGAATAGGCTTGGCCACCACAAGCTTGACTATAATATCCTATGTGCCATTGTGTCTCTAGCATAATGACCTATAATTCCCTCATTCACTTCCTATAATATGGAGTCCCTTTCATGCTCTATAACACAAATAAATAGGAATTCATCTCTACTTAGTTTGTATACCTCCCCATCAATGAGCTAGAAGGGGGTGGTGTGAACCATAAATTACTTCTCCTTTTTTGACATGGTTTGGGGTACAAACACAGATGTTAGGAAAGTGGAAATATATGCAAAGTATTTAGGGATGTGATGAAATATATAAAATTATGCATCTAGCATGTCATCCTCAATCAACATCTTAACATATTTATAATTTATGTGGGACAAATGGTCTAGCCCCATGTTTTGATTTCTATGTTTAACAACTACAAAGAAATAGAATTTGTAGAATAGAACTATCTATCTGCATATACATACATATAAAATAAGCTTGTTCATGAGGTACTTGAGTCCTTAGTGATTATTGAAAAGATAAATGGGATTTCTAAAAGATATTTCTTAAATTTTTGTAAGGCATATACCATTCCTAATGCCTTGTGCTCAATGGTGGTATAATTTTGTTCCCTTGAATCAATTTCCTAATTGAAAAGGAGATGTGATGGTCTTACCCTTGCTTGGTTGTACCAATATGGCACCAATCATGGAGCTTAAAGAATTGACATGGATTTGGAAAAGAGTAGACTAGTTTCAAAATCATAGAATTGGTGTACTAGCAAACTTAAGCTTTAATGTTTCAAAAGCCTCCTCTTGTGCCCTACCCTAATACAATGGGCCATCTTTGTGAAAGAGATCTTCCAAAGGCACTATGATATTTACATATCTCTCTATCAACTTTTCATAGTATCCATAATGTCCTATAAAGGTGTGAGCATATTTATACATTAAAGGAATCTAGAGCTGAATTATGATGGTTATCTTTGTAGCATAAATAAGCAAACTATCCTTACAAATGATGTGCCTGATCAATGTCCCAAAGGGGGTTAAAAAGGTGCACTGATTTAGTTTTAAAAATATCTATAGCTATCTACACCTCTCAAACATGAGGCATAGATTATCATAGTGATCCTTGATAAGGCCATATATAGTTTAATCATTAAGATAGACTTGGAGGAACCTATGGATGAAGTCCTTCAAATCAATTATCACCACTTTAGAGAATATGACCAATGCATTTTTGACTCTAAAGGGCATCACATTATAATCAAAATAACCCCATTAATTTATAAATGTTGTCTTCGGATTATCCTCCTCCTTGATCTACACTTGATGTTAGCTTGAGAACCCATCAGTGAAAGTATATATTTTACAACCCACTATGCCATCCAGGACCTCATTAGTGAATGGGTTTGGGAATGGGTTAGTGATGCAAGTAGAATTAAAAAGTTTATAGTCAATGTAGATCTATATGTTCCCATCCTTCTTGATGCTTATAACCATTAGGATCACCCATTTAGACTCTTTTATAGGGTATATGCTACTAGTGGCCAACATTCCATCAATCTTCATTTTCACCTTGGAATGGAGGTTGGGGTTCATTATATGTGAGCACTTCTTGATAGGCCTCACACCATCCACCAATTTTATATATAGTTTTCTAAGGTAAGGGTAGGTGCCCTCTATACCCTAGTATCTATGTGGGAACAAGTCCTAAAACTCCTTAAGGAGGTCTATGATTGACACCATCTTTACCTCTAACCAATAGGTGCCTATAGTGGCAATCTTTGGCTCACCTTTTATGATAATGTCTAATTTAGTGGTATTGAGTTGTGCATAGTAGAGTTTATTCCTCTCTTAATGAGATTATTTAACTTCTTTGTCCCCTTCATTATTTTAATTTAAAGATGAGTCAAATCTTCTTCATCTAAAGTGCTATCATCCATGTGGTACATGAGTTTTTTCTTCTTGTTAGAGCTTTATAATGGTGCTCTTTCTAAGTTTAATCAATGTCCTTTCTAAAATCACTGTTTATCACCTTTTATTAAAAAACATTAAGAGTTCTAGTCTTTTATCACTAAACATATCTCTACGGTGTTCTTTTAGGATTGTAGTATCCTCAAACACTACCCTGTGAATGAATTGTAATGGCTATAGTATCTCTAAATTGTATGAAGAGAAGGAGAAGGTGTACATGAATATATCTTTAAGTACCATCCTGTATCCCATCTCTTTATGTGTTTCATTTACAATGCACCATGATTATACCCATGTTTTCAAAGTCATTTAGAAGGCATGCACTAACAGGATTCTAGGCACATTCTCATTATAGACAATCTAGGGTTCTTCACACAAGCACACATGTGTGATAGGGTTGGAATCACCTGAGTAAACAATTATGTCTAAATATTCGTTACTCTTTCCAAATGTAGTGCATATTGTTTCCTTCACATCTTGCCATGTCGGCAAGTTAGGCCTTTGCACTACCCACCAACAAGCAATATTGCTCTTTAAGGTATGCACAAGTACACCCATTCTATCTATTTCATTGGGAACACATGCTTCAATGTCATGGACATATTTATTTACAAGCTATCTCCCTCCATATTTTGGGAGAACTGAAAGCTTACCTTAACTAAATTTAAAAATCCCTTTTTCCTATCCTTTTGGTGTAGGGAAACCATTTCTTATAAGTGTAATTAACCCTAATAAATCTTATTCTAGTTGGCTTGGGCTTAGTTTCCCACACTAGGTGGTACCTTTATCCAATAAATTCATAAGCCTCTTCTACCCATAAATCATAAGATACATCAATTGCATCAAAATATGATTGTCTCTCCTCCTATTTGAGTACTCTTTGGTCATTTGGGTTAAGCTTCTTGATGCCTCACATTGTGATACTATAAATGTGGTCGATCTTATATTCAAGATCAACACTTTCCACATATGAATGCCATTGATCAATTGATAGGGGAATCACCACCCTATCTTTGTTATTCTTGAAAGCCATATATCACTTCTTGAAGCACATGTTCACGTTATTGGTATAATACTAAGGCCTACGTATGATCACTAGATAGTTATTATACTTTGTTAATTTTATTACCTTGAAATCAACTCCAAACTTGGTACCCATGATATATACAATGGTGCCCTTTAGAATATTGATAAGTTGTGCTTGGGTTTTTTTAGCCATAAATATCATATAAGGGGAGGGCTTCAAGGTTAGCCATCCCATCTTCTCTTAGGTAGTTTTGGTTAGAATGTTAACCTCAGTACCTATGTCTATAAGGACCTCACAAATATACCATCCATCAATGGTAGTGTTTAGTAGTACTTCTTGGTCATACTCTACATTCTAAGTATTCCTTAATTCATGTTCATACTCTATATGTGGCACAACAACTTTAATCATCTGAGGTGTGGCATATTCCTTTAGTCTCTTCCCTACATTCTCTAAAAGCAAATTTTCTAGTAGGGGAAACATCCCTTTAGATTGTGGGAGGAATAATATCTATGTTAACTCTTGTACTTCACCTTCTTGGTTATATTACTTCTTACATGAGGCATTTTCCTATGCCTCTAGATATCTAGCTAGTTGGAGCTCTCCTTGTAATTTATGTATCATGCTCATAGCATGTTGTAGGACATCCATATATCATATAAAGTAGGGTAAGGCAAAAATTTTGGCTTAAGTTACATGATGTGATTGGTGTGGCTTGACTCACCATAATCCAATCATAACTCTTTTGTCTGTGTAGTAGGTGGCTATGTGGTGAACCCACTCTAAGTCATGGTCTACACCTTAGGTGGATCCTTACAATATTAATATAGTTTGGGATCCCATTTAACTTATTTTTACTTATGCCTAACCATGAAAACACCCTTATCTTCACCAAGCTAACCTTGAGTCATCTTTTTATACAATTTTGGACAACCCTCTATTACATGTGATCCCTTACAATACCTACACATTGGGTGCATAAGGTAGTCACAATGTTAATGCTTAGTTAACCCACACTTGTAACATGATCATGGTGGGAATATTCCTCCACCACATCCTCCACTTCACCCACATATACCTTGTTGATTCCCATAGCTAGTATTTTTTAAGCCATAGCCTTTGTTTCCTTAGCCTATCTTCCTTGAGGCTATGGTCATCACCTATTGTGTACCTCTCTCTATATTTTGGTGCATCTCATCAATGACTCAATAATCTAATATTGAATTAATATAGGTGTCACACATATTACAATAGATATTAGTGTTCACTTGATTGACACACTATAATAGGGGATAGTTTTGAGAGTCATGTGGCTCATGACAAACTTTGCAAATGAGAAGTAAGGCACAAACATTTCTTCATGGGAAATTATTCTTGTTATGTCCCTCTATCTCATGTTTAATACACCATAATATATTATAAAAATCATGCACTAAACTATAAGTAGGCTTATTTAGCTAAGAGGCCATTGAAATGATTTATGCCTCTATAAATGGACTGATCCTAATGTTGGTGTTACCTACTGCCTCAACCCAGAGTGTGGCTTAAAGCACTTTATGGGGGCCCATGAAGGTATTAATGGATAGTGATCTCCTAAAAGGTACTAAAAGTCCCTAAATAAACCATTATGCATGTTGGGAGGGGTGGATATCAAATTGAAGCTTAGAAAAGAGGGTCTTGAACCATGTGTCATATAGGTGCATGCTCTTGAACAACCCTTGGCTGATTTTATTGAGTGCCATGATGCTTTATCACTTAAAATTAATAATATCAAATTACTTCAAGAAAGCCTCTTTAAATATATCATAATCAACTATAACATGGTTTAGATCAAATTTTTGATACCAGGTATGGGTGTGATCTAGTAAGGTGGTCATGAACTAAATTACCTTGTATACTAATTAGATGATACCTTAATCACACCTTTGAAGTTCACATTTGAGAATATGCTCCATGGCATTGTTTACACCACAATACTTGGGAAAGTGCATCACAATTTCATAATAAATATATTGAGGGGGTGGCACTAGAATCTAAGGTGCTTTCCCCCTAGCATATATGTTAGAGGTGGTCTTCTAATGCCTCCAACTATAGGGTTGAGAATTGAACCTATTGGTGTAGGTTTCACCATCAATCTCAATGGCATGGTACTACTCACTTATGATTCCAAGCCACTTCTTATGAGTTATTTCACAATTGGTGCAACTGGTATCTTCTAAATAGGAATGCTTGTACTTATGTTCTAGATTCTTAGGTTAGCTCTCATTAGTTTCATGGTATTCTAGTTTAATTCCTTATAAGGAATCACTTATTTTATTATAAATTATTGGTCTAAATTTTGAAGTCTATCAGATTCAATGTTGATAATAAGGTCAGTTATCATTCTTCTATCTTCTAGTGGAGAATCTAGTGCATGAACTTGCATTTCATGTTTGAAGGGGGTACATGATTTTAAAACATCCTCATTCTCCATGTCTTGTAGGAACCCTAAGCATTCTTCACCCAACTAATGAGCTTAGTCTCTTATTTCCTCCTCACTTCATCATGTTATTATAATTCAAAGGATCCTTCTCCATGTACTTCTTAATAACTACAGGTCCTTTCGATACTTTTAGGCTCTATATCTGCTATCATCCTACACCTTTACTTGTTATATTTCTACCTTTGGAGATATAAAGTGTTATGTTACTCATCTATTTACATCATCCCTCACTTACACTTCCCCTTCTCACCTTCTGTGCTTGCTCATATGCACAAATATTTTAGCCTTCCATTCTTATAGTTTTAATATCATCATCCACCTTTAATTTATTCAATTTGGTGTTGAGTGCTCTTATAAATGCACCCCTTGGTTCATGAAATAACTCATAATCTACTTATTTAGGGCAAGAAAAGGTTGACACTATGAATTATAACATGTATTTATTCAATTCACTATTTCATCACTTATCTATAACATGCATCCAAACATCATTTAAACTTTCAAGCCTCTTTAGGTGCTCCTTTGTCCACCCAAAGATTTGGCCATAGATTCATCTTCTAGAGGTGGTATAGGAAACCAACCACTAAAACACATATTTAGGTAGTTCATAATTTAGCACATCATACATAGAATCATACAGGAAGTTTGCACCCATTATCTTAGATTATATCCTTGGCATGCTGGATGCATCTATGTGAATGCATCTTCCACTTTCTCTAGCCAATGTTTGATGTTATCGATCACAAATCAGAGAATCTCCCTGTTACACCACTATAGTAACAAAATTCAACAAAAGTCTTAGTAATGGAACAAAATTATTGCAAAAAATTCTCCTTGTTTAGCTTATGTGCTAGTCATGCACTTAGAAATCAATCCAAGTCAGTTATATCCTTGATACAACTAGGTGAAAGCATAGTAAAGGTCTATGGTGAACAACATTTAAATGAATTACTCCATTGGAATCAACTTAACATAAGGTGTAATCCTTGTGGACTCACTCAAATCATAGCAGTGAAGGGATCAAGGCCTGCATCGGACTAGTTGAAACATGGCTCAACCTTAGTCTTAATAGGACTTAGTAATTTACAAATTTGGCTTATGTGGCCTATCGATACATGTCATCTTGGATAAGACTAGGAGGCATAATCCTACTCAAAGGCACAAGTATTTTGGTGCAAGTTCATGTCTGATTAGGTATATCTCTTAATGGTACAAGCTATGGGGATAGTGAGTTAAGGGCCATTCAAGTTCTTAGTCGAGTCAGGGGACTGGCTTATACTCAGTGCTCATTCTTCATCATGGTACTCTAGGTATGGATATTATCACCTTGATGCATGTAAATTTTAACACTTAGTTAATTTCATAAGTATATCAAAGTCACTATATGGCATAAAAATGCCATTAGTAACTTATAGTATACCCTTACATTGTAATACATTAAACACATGTAAACTATATCATTATTCACATAAAACTTAGGTCACAAACATATAACAATGATAGACTATATGGAAAGAATCAACAACAAATAATATATACAACACCGTATATATTAACTCAAAGTTTCTCAACATAAAGTATAATTTATATAAATAGGGCATGTGCTCATCTAAGTTCCACTACAAGCCCAACATCTCATAGGCAAACTTGGGAAATACATGATGATTCTTCAAAGTAGCCATGATAGTTTTTAAACCAAAATGCATGTATAATCCTAGAACTAATCTTATAGAGCTTTACTACATTAATGTCACCTCTTCCTTCTTTAGGTTTAAGCTCATATTTATAGGTAGAATGGCATCTTCTTTTTAGGTCAGTTGGGTACATTTTAGGTGTTAAGATGTCACTAGGGGTCTTTATATCACTGGCTCCTCTACTTTGACACATGTGCTCTCCAATATCCATGTGCAAGTACTCAAAGGGATATCCCTATAACCCTAGGTGATAAACAAATACCTACCATCTATCAAAATATATTTGAAGATTATTTTAGCTAGCACTGATGAATTTAAAAGGGTAACAATTTACAATGATTTCCATGCACTGAGATGCATTCAGTTGTTGTGGTCCACTAAGTATCACAAAAAGGGGCCCAACACATATTATCCAAATTTTAATCCTCCTCCACCTCCTTCTGAGGATCAACCCATCATTCCTTCTATTCATACCCAAAAAGAGCTAAACAAAGTAACTACTAAAGAGGTGATCACATATCAAGAGATATTACAACAACAAGAGACAGTTGAGAAAGAGAAAGAGGTAGAGATAGAGAAAGAGGTAGAGAAAGAGAAAGAGGTAGATAAAGAGAAAGAGGGAAAAAATAAAGAGAAAGAGAAAGAGAAAGAAGTAAAGATAGAAAAATATGAACAAATAGTTTTCAATGTTATTCAAAGTGCTCCAAATGTAGATGATTTTCCTTCTCAAGAGATAGTGGTGAGAAATAATCAACATCAAATGGTAATTCATTTAGCCACTTCCACTGGTACATATTTTTATTCATGGTTGGAATTAAAAATAACTCCTAAGTTAAAGGATGAAATTAACTTGGAGGAGATAAACTTGTAGCTTATGAAAAGTCTTGATCATATGGTTAAAAATCCCAAGAGTGCCAAAGTGACTTTGAAGGTGATAGTTGAACCTTCAAGTCAAAAATTTATAGAAATATCAGTTCCTCCATAGGGAATGAATAAAAGTGAAGCCACTAAAGAAGACTTAGTATTTATATAGGTATCCCTAGGAGAATTCACTATAAAGGGCCTAAAGTAGGACAAATAGACCCTTATCAACACTTTTTTATAGAATCTTGATGAAGATAAGGTTGATAAACCCAAGTTGAAGGAAAAAAATTCTAAGTTTTGTGAAATAATTGAAAAAGTGGCAAGATCTACTCCAAAACAATCATTAGTTTTTGGAGATGTTTTTTATTAGCAAACAATAACTGAGGTAGAGGAAATTGGTGACAAAGCTAACTCAGTTGATGAATGGATAGATAAAATATTACAAACTACCTATAAATGGTTTCCTGAGGTCCTAGGCACTTGAGCTACTATTGAGAATAAATTGACATAGCTAATAATAGTGATGAAAGAGATTGAAAGTGAGAATGGAATATCTAAATTGTAGTAGGAAAGCCTCTAGTGAATAAATGCTCTGAGTGAAAATATTTTTATTGAAGAAAATATTGTTCTAGAGGGATTAATAAATAAATAAAATTAAGAGGAACACATTATATCTTTTTTTATGCCCTTTTTTATATCAATGCTTGAAGAAATGAAGACTCTTGAAGAAGATGCTCACAATGTAAAAGTATATCTATGGGATTATATGTTCTACCTCATGAATTTTTGGTCTAAATAAATGCCAAGGATGCATGATAAATTGCATCATTAATTAAAGTAATTAATTGAGAAGGCCATGACTCCATTCATAACAAAATATTTAAAGGAGTGAATAAAAAGTCAACAACACATCAAGAGGATTGAACCCAAACTTGAGAAGGTGAAAGGATATTGCTGGAAGCTAGAAAGGGAACTATTAATAATAGAAATAAAAAGGTAATTAGTTTACAAATTAAATGATGTAACCATTTATTTTATGATGTTTCAACACATTAAGCATAGGGAAAAGTGTATATCAAAATTTCATGAATTGAAATGATTGTTATTACTTCTCTTCTTAAAAATTTCTTCTATTTTATTTTATTTTCTTTAGAAATGTATTCAAAGAAATTTTGTTTCAAGTAATTAATTTTCAAGTAATTTCACTTAGAGAAGTTACTTATAAAAGTAAGTTTCTTTGTAAAATGTAAGACTCAAGTAACTTGGCTAGACTTCATTACTTGAAGTCATTTTGTACAAATAAATTAGTTGAACAAGCTCTACATACCATGCAAGGAAATTTTATTTGATCCAAATAGTAAAACCAAGAAGTTCTACATATCATCAGCTATTGCATGTCACACAGAATAAATTCAAGGAGGGCATCTTTCAATGGTTTTTAATTTTTAATATAGCACATAGGAATCTAAAGAGTTGTCTCCTAATTTATTTTGACATCTAAAATAGTATAATAGTGAAGGCCTATGTTCCAAAGGGATAGTAATTTTTGGAAAGAAATTATAACTATGATATAATAAATGTTAATCAATCTAAAACTTTGAGTTTAGATTTATCTATGTTTTTTGTATGAACTTTGTTTAAAGTGAATAAGAATAAATTTGATTTATGAGGAAATTTATGTCTAAGGAGATATTTTGGTACATTTGTGAAGATTAAAATGGTAAAATTTTTGCTATCCTTAAATCTAAACATGAATTCCAATTATTTTTATCATTTACTAAAATAATTATCATATCTTGTATGTTTATGTATTTTTCTAGATATAATAAGCTTTTCTAAAACTAGTTGTGAAGTATAGTTCCTTTATCATTCATATATTCTAGTTCCCTCTCATTCTCCTATTTCTTAGAACTTATTTGCATAAATTTTGAATTAGCTACTTGATACAAATTCACTTTGTTATGGTTCATGAACTTTGTGATTAAAGTAATACCCCAAAATAAGATATCTTGTGCATCATTTGTATAAACTATGAATAATTAAAAGTATGAATAGTTAGCATAAATAAACATAAGCATATGAGTTTTTTACCATTAAATTAAGGGGATTTAATCCCATGACTACCTAGCTACTTTTTCTAGCCTAAAAAATATCTAGTCAACAATTTCATCAAAATGTGAAAAGAATGTATTTTGATTATAAATGACATGGAGAACCTAATACATCTCTTATTATTTTATGGTTGTATGTATGATCAAGGTTTTGGTTCTTAATGGAATCATCATGGCTTTCAAAATTTTTAGAGAACTTGTCTTTTAAGGATAGATATAGATTGATCTTATTAGACTTGAGAGGCATAATAGACATCTGTATGACTCCTTTGAGTTTAGACTTGTTAGTCATGTTCCCAGGAGCTTGAGAATGATTGACTAACATGTTTAGGTAAGAGGTGTAAGGGGGTACCATAGAGGTAGTTATCACTTTATAGGATGCCCATTCCATCCTGAGACTACCTATAGTAGGTATACCCATGGTTATGAAAGTCCCAGATTGTCAAGAGGAGAGGAGAGCCTTAGCCATATGGATGATGGGCTTAGAGAGGATATACCCTAGATTGAGGGTGAGTATGTTTAATGTTTATACCTTATAAATTTTGGATATATAAAAGGATATGATAAGACTTGTGATAACATGGGTGCTATGTCACAAGTTAGATGGCAGGGTACTACTATTTGTGATAGCTTTGAGTTAGATGATATTAGAGTAGAGGGTTTTACATGACTTAGGATCTATCATCTAGATATAACTCATGCATGACATGTATGGAATGTTATCCATAAGGAAGAGTTATATGAGAAAAATTATATTATTTATGGAATGCATATATAAGATGTTCCCCATGTATCAGTTGATTAGGGTTCCCCATATGATTGATGATAGGTTACCCTAGGTTCAAAGATGGAGACAAGACTAGGTAGCACAAGCCATGCCCCATGTGTCAGTATTGTAGATATTGAGATGAGTAGATATTATATGTTAGCCTTATGGGCACATAACTATGATATGACCTAGCTGGGAGATAGTTACACTAACCTGGAATAGATATAGGTGACATGGAACTATACATCATGGATAAAGCTACATCTACTAGAAAGTATAGTAGGGTAGATAGGATAAACTCACCCACTGACACTAATAGTGGTTCCCACATTTTGGGCTTCATATGTGAGAGATCCATGGGGGAAAGTAGGACTAGGGCCACTAGTTTCTATGCTTGAGTTCATACCATGTCATAAGAGACCATATACTGGTCAATCATGTGAAGAAGTAGAGCAAGATGAGATGGATGTAGAGGTAGGAGTACCAGAGGTATCACTACTAACTCCATAGTAGGAGGAATAATGACCACCGTAGATATGGCATTTATAGATGTAGCATGAGTAGGAGAGAGTGGAGACTATCATCATCCTAGATGACCATTAAGAAACCTAATATAGAGATGGGCAATAAGGAGACCACTCAAGTGTAGCCTAAGATGGGTACAAGTGGTGACTTTAGGATTTATTTTTCGAAAGTGATCAAGAGATCAGGTTCTTAGAGGACACACAGATTGGGGAGACCATGCTCATCATTCAAGTAGATGGTGAGACAATGGTAGGTGACACACAACTAGGTAAAATAAGAGATGGTTAAATTTTTATTTAAGTTATTTGATATAGAGTAAAGATAGATAGATTTTGACATATATCATTAATCTAATATATATCTAGTTTGATTTTTATAGGTGTTTTAGAGGATGAGGAGACTAAATGGGGGTCCCTAGTGAGGGGATAACTCCATTATATCCTAGATGAGGCATTTATGCCATAAAACTTGGCCACATTAGAGGATCCCATGGTACCATCTACCTACTAGCTTAGTAGGAGAGGCCACAAGGTAGTTTTGAGCACATAGAGAGGGGATACAACCATTGACATGTGTGTTTATAAGAGAGGCATGGGAATGGTAGGCCCTAATTGAGGAGAGAGTTATGCATCTATCTATTGTGATATAAATGGGATAGGTACATGCCTAGGAAAGAATAACACATTTAGCAACCTTGACCTAGTTGGCATAAGTACATGCTTAGGTGGCTCCTCTACAGGGGTAGGTATTAGGACTAAGATCTTAGACAAAATCTTTATAACATTTTTTATAGGAGCCAGATTGAGGCATCTATGGGTAGCATGGCTAGGCCATGAGATGGGTAAGATGAGGCGGCCCAACCATAGAGATGGAGCTTTGTATATGGTTGTATTATGTATTAAAACTCATTCTATATATATATATATATATATATATATATATATATATATATATATAGAATGAGTTTTAATACATAATACAACCATATACAAAGCTCCATCTCTATGGTTGGGCCGCCTCATCTTACCCATCTCATGGCCTAGCCATGCTACCCATAGATGCCTCAATCTGGCTCCTATAAAAAATGTTATAAAGAGTTTGTCTAAGATCTTAGTCCTAATATCTCCTGTAGATGAGCCACTTGAGCATGTACTTGTGCCACTAGGTCAAGGTTGCTAAATGTGTTATTCTTTCCTAGGCATATATATATATATATATATATATATATATATATATATATATATATATATATATATATTTCTTTCTTTTTTGGCATTTAGATGTTGATTTTGTCTTTGAATTATGGTTGTGGTTGTTGATGCTTAGATATATTTCTTTCTAGCATATGTATTTAGCTATTGTTATATATGTTATGGGAAATATATGAGTTGTGGTTTCTTTTCTAACATTATGTAGGACACATACATGGTTAAAAAGAAATAGTCAAAAAGACATGATAAAATATAATTAATAAAAAATGTACTACACACTATTTCAAGTTGGGAAATGTGTAATGACAAAAAAGAAGACTAAGTATAAAGAACCAAAAAAGTCGTAAACAAGATGGTAAAAAGTTTCTGTTTTTAAACCAAGTGAAATAGTGGCACCAAATTAAAACAAGTACGATCACACTAAATCACAATGGGAGGTATGAAAGTAATGTAATAAAATGGAAATCACCTAGAAGGATAAAAATGGTATAAAATTAAATCAATTAACTCATTAAATCATACTAAATCATGTGGGTAAGTATAGGAGAAAAAAAATTTGGTCTTAAATTTATCTCACTAATTCAAGTTGGGAAGTATGAAAAATTCAAGAAATGGTTGCATTGTCACATGTAATTGGAAAATAAGAAGATAAATGTGAAAGAGAAATTAATTAAGCATAAAAAATACTAAATCAAGATGGGAAGCATGTCAATGATGTGTAACTTCATAATCAATCACATCTTATCTCATATTTAACACATGTAATTGTGATTGTGACTTGGATTATTGGAAAATTTTGTGAGGAAGGCCAAGTCTTATTTGTGGTCTTACATTTAAAATCATAAAGGTAACACCAATGAGGTGTAATTTAATGTGAAAATATGGTAAAAAATGATTTTGGTAAATAACAATGTGAAATTGTGGTAATTTTTAAGTGCTAGGTCCTATCCATGGTCTTACAATGCAACTCAAAAATGGAATCCCAAGGGGAGTGATCAATGAACAAAACAATATTTCTCAAGAGGAAATATGAGGAATATAGGGAGTGAAAAAGTGAATGTAAAAATAATAACTTAGGCATTTTATGAGAAGACCTTAGGATATATGATACATACTAAGGGCATGAGAAGACACTAAGTAACTAGTGATCATCAATAGACAAATAAAACATGTTCGCTATAAACATAAAGTTATGTAGGAAAATAAACATGATTTGAACATAAAATCATGAAGGTAGATTGTTAAAAAAAATTAAAATGGACCTACCTTCCCAAGACATGTTCCCCATTCCTCAAGGCCCCTTATAGAGCCATCGACCTACTGTTTCATCTATCTTCAGTGAAACTTGGGAAAATACTTCATGTTCAATTTCCTCAATAAAAAAGGTAGGAATGCTTGATAGATAATGTCAAATAGGGATATTAGGAAAAGGATGATTAAAATAATAAATCAGAGAGGACTTTATAGGAGATGAAGGAATCACTATTGGGGAAGGATCCAAAAGTGAGGGACTCATAGGTGGGGAAGGATCCACATGTAAGGGAAGGTCCATGGGTGAAGGATTCATAGGTGGAGGAATAGAAGGTGATGAAGGGACCATAGGAGGGGATAAAAAAATAGGAGGTGGAACCATGGGAGAAGAAGGGGGACTCTTCTTGTGAGAATTACCTATAGGAGGAATGGTAGAATGTCTAAAAATATCTATAAAGTGATCTTTAAGATGTTGCTGAAATATGTAGTAATGATCAATGTTATGGGTGTCACATTAGTGCTAAAGACAATACACTTCTCCATACTTAGGAATATACTTAGGTAGTACCTTCGGGGGAGGTATGGCCTTGTGTGATGATTGAGGGATAGAAGGATACAAAGTGTCAATATATTATTAAAGTTTATGATAAAGCATGGATGAATGATTATCTGTGTCATGGAAGTAAGAGATATTCTTATGAGTGGGATTGGTAGAGGTAATCATAGAAGGAGATGTAAAAGAAATATAATGAGAATCGGAAGGCTCATTGGCCCATTTTTTGGGGAAAAAAACCATATATGATAAAGGAATGAAACCATCACCAAGGTAAGGTGGTGTTGGTGAAGGAATAAGACTAGGCTTAATAGAAGTAATGATGGGATCAGAAGTAAGAATAGATTCAAAAATAGTGAGAGTAGGAATGTGCTCCAAAATAGGTTCTATTGAGGGAGGAGTAGGGTTTATATAAGGCCAAAGTAAGGTTACACACATTTCAAAAATAAAAAAGCTAAAGGGGTTAGGGTACCTGGCAAAGCAGTAAGGCCCAATAAGAGCACAATCCATAAGCATGCTCCTATGTGATTCTTCAAAAAATGGAAGTGTATAAACCATATCTACCCTATGATAAGGAGGAAAAATACAAAAATTAGGAACTATAAATGATGGAATATGGGAAGATACATGAAAAGAATGAAGTAAAGAGGAACGATAATGGATAATCTCAACATCATCATCCTAAACAAGACCACCTAAAAATGGATCATCTAAGGTATAACCTTCATCATAGTTAGGTGTGTGAAGATCAATGATGCAGGTAGGGATGAAATTATCATCTAACAAGGTATGATGAATGGAATTATGAGTTTTAGTCAAGACAATGGGGATATCATCAAAAGGTGGTTTGTGAGAATGTGGCTGCAAAGAAACAAGAAGCTAAGAGATAAGATGAGGTGAGAGATAAAAATTTTTAGTCTTGAGATTGATCTCATCAAGCTTATTATCATCATAATCTAAGAGGTTAGGGGAAATATTACTAATGAGTTTGAGATGACCATTATAACCTCGAGTTGAGTTGACTGGAAAGTTAAATCATTGAGACTCATGAAATAGGACACTAGACAAAGGCTTAAGAGTATGGATCTTGAAGACACCATGGTCTTGGAATTATATAAAATTTTAAGGGTTATTATCACCCTAAATCCCATATATGGTTTCATTGTGATAGAATTTAATGCATTGTCAAGTGGAAGAAGTAATTGCTCTCATACAGTGAGTTCATGGCCTATCAAGCAAGATGTCATAAAACAAAGGAAAATCAAATAACATCACCTTCACATGAATTGTGATAGGTGGGATGGTAATGAGAATCTACACATAAACTAAAGGATTAATTTAACATTAATCATATCCTAGGCATGTATTGCATTTGGATTTGAGATTGCATTCAAAATATCCAAGGGTTTTGATAAAATTGAGAGAGGCAACAAAGGTGTCGTAACCCTCATCAATCAAGGCATGATTGACTTGGATATCACCAATTTAGATACTAATTAATAGAGGAGGATCATCCACATGAATTAGAATCTCATCAAGAATAAAATAAGTGATGGGAAATTTTAAGGATAGAGAAGTGTCCATTATTTCATTAACATGGATAGACATGTGTTCACATTGTTATAATATGCCATCTTAAGATCTATATAAGGTTACTTTACATCTTACTAAAAGAGGAAAAGGGATGTTCATTTCAAACAATAGTTGCATGAGATAGTTTTTATGATGCCAAGAGGTCCTCATAATCTCAATAAATGGAATTTGGGATGGGAGATTAGTGAGTTCCATGATGGGATCCCACTCATCATAAGCCATAAGAAGGTTTTTATAAATAGTTACATAGTGTTAAATGAGGTCCTCAAAAGGAGGAGCCAAAGCACATTAGAATTTATGTTGATAAGAAGGAGAAGGCTTGGAATAAGGTTATACACTATGTTAAGAAGTTGAAATAGTTAGTTCAGGTTGGGTTTGAGAATTTGTAGAAGAAGTTTTGATAGAATATTGATCATCATTGGTGTTAGGTAAAGAAGATGGAGGGATGGTATAAATAGAATGGGAAGTGTTGTCTAAAGAATGAGTTGGAATTAAATCATCAAAAGTTATAAGGTAATATTTCCCTAACTCATTTAAGTGATCCGAAGAAGAATCTTGTATAACATGAAATATGTGAGATAATGGAGGAGTGTAGATAGGTTAAGGGTTAATAAAATCAACCACCATTCACATATTAATTATATTAACAACATTCTCTTTAGAATTAGGGTTAATAAGACTTTCTACTTTGTTTGTAGAAGGGGTGGGCTTGTCTTAGGTATCTTGATTAGGATGGTGATTAGGAAGAGGGTCTTGATAGATATCCAAATGAGCATTAACTTGATACAAAGCTTGAGATTTAATGTGTTTCATGAGCCTTATAATAAATTCCATAGGCTTGTTGAAATTTTATAATGATAAATTCATGATCAAAATTAGGACCAAGAATAAAATCTATAGCTAAATTATGATGCTACCTACATGTCTCATGAGAATGACCCCAACTAGCATGAAACTAACAAAAATTGTTGGGATCATACCAAGCTTTCATAGGATGAGTGGGATCATGTTCTCATGGAAGAGGCCTAGGTAGACATTTAAGTAATTTAGCTAAGGATAAAGGTTTGTGAACATTGATGTCATTAGGTAAAGATAAATGAGGATTGGTGAATTGTTGATAAGGGGGAGTTGGGTGAAAAGTTTGGTTAGGAAAAATAACTTGGATTATGTGAATGGTGTCATAAGAGTCCATGACACCATCATTGGTAATATTATAATTTTTGTTTTTAAGTAAAATATGAGTACCCATAGATGGTTTGGGTGGCTCAAATTGATGCATAAGGAAATCTTAATGTCTATTTTGGTTAGTAGCCCCCTCAAAATTATGTGGAGAGCAAGTGTGGACTTGATATTGTAACTTGAGAAAAAGATCATTGATAAAGACATGGAAAAGGTTATCATCAGCCATGTTATGTTCACATTTGTTGGTAATTTTTTCCACCTTTTAACAAAAGATTGGGATGTTTTTTTTCAAGATGTTTATAGTTTATAAAGTGGGCCAAAGTATTATTGGGAAGATCACTAGTTTGGAATTCTTAGACTAGATCATTTACTAAATCTTCCAAACTAGTAATATAATGAATTTTAAGTTTATTGTACCAATATAAAGCATTACACATGAGAGTTTTGGCTAATAATTTGGTAGTGACAAAGGTTTTTAATTTGACCCAATATTTATAGATATTTCCAAATGTTTTGAGATGAAGAGTAGGATCATTTGACCCATTGTAAGAAATGGTAGGGGTGATACCTCCTATATCAATATTAGCAATTTGAGTGGTAAGAGGTTCATTTTGAAGATGTTTAATTGTCTTATTGACAAGAGGAGGTTGAGGGATGAGATTTCCATGGGAATATATAAGAGGAGGAGGGGATAATTATGATTATGAATGCCCCAAGGTATTGGTTGAGGGTGGGTTTGAAGATGGAGAAGGTGATTTTGCATTCTCATTATCTGATTTGTATTATGAGCTTGAAAAGTATTCATTTGATTAAGTGTTTGTAATAAGAGTTAATGGGTTTGATTAGCATTTTTATCATTAATTGAAGCATTAGAGTTGGTATTAGTGGTTTGGCTACCAATATTAGTGTTGATAAGATCTTGAAAGGAACTGTTAGAATGTAAGGCACTAGTGGAAAAATTTACTTGTGTGGTAAAAGATGAACTAGTGAAGAGGTGAGAAGAGGAAGCACTAGAATTATGATTACCTTGGATAAAAGATGATGCACTAGTGGAAGAGTTAAGTAAAGTGGGCCTTAGGATAGGCCTGATATATGCAAAACATGTCATGTTAGTGGATATACTAGGCATGGAGGTAGAAGAACCTAAATAAAAAGAGGTCATGGTATGAGAAGGCATCATAATAGAGGGAAGATGTTGAGAATAAAACAAGGTATTACCCCTAAATCCTTGTGAGAATGTGGGAGAAGGTAAATGAGGCTCTTCAACTTAACCACTAATCATGAGATGTTAAATGGTATAGGGATCCTTTCCTCATTGTTGAGGAAATTCATAGATAAAAAAGATAATTTTAGGGGTATAATCTAATTTAGGTTGATCTTATAGTGAGAAGAGAGGATTACACAGTGAAGATGAATGAGGGGTCCCATAGTTCATTATACAAGTGGATATATGAACATTACTCTCATCTAGGAGAGGATCCCTACCATATTTATGGGAAACCCTATGAGGGTTGGTAAAACACATCATGTCTTTTGAATTCAACTTAGTATTATCCTCAAATAAAAAGCTAATGATGAAGGAAAATGACTAAACAAGGCAAGAGAGATGCAAAAGTAAGGAAATAAAAAGTGATAAAAATTTGTATAAAGTTGACTCGATCAACCTAGTCTATAAAATAGGGTGTAAAAATTATATAGAGTTGACTGGGTGTCAACCTAGTATAGGAAATAGGGAAAATAGGCAACCTATAAGATGCTATCTCAATAGAAATGACTATGTAATAAAACAAGAATAATTTTGAAATTACTTTAGTAAAGAAAGAAATGAAAGAAAACACATAATAAATTAGGTTAATAAGCTTAACCTAATTGAGGGACACAACACAAAACCTTACGCCAATACTGGCTAATGTAAGTTTTTATAATATAATATATAGTTGAGTAAAGAGACAGTAGTCAACTTGGAAAGTAAAATATAACTAAGTGATCAAATAGAATGTTTTTAAATTATTAGACTATAATTTTAGATGTGATAGCAATTTAGTTATAAGCAAGGAACTAGAAATAAATCTAAGGATGGTTTCAAGACATTTGGGCTGAAAGGAATCTGTATTGGCAATGGTACTAGCTTGGTATTTTGACCTACCCCCTCACTTCACATACTATAAAAATAAGGGTGTCAGGTGCTTAGATAAAATATACCATTACCCACATATTTATACATGGATAGGAAACCAAGTAAACTTCCCTTTTAGTGGTAAAATCCATGTAGGTTGGCTTTGGGTAGACAATTGTTAAAATGTTTTTTGAGATATTTTGATTTGGTAGTGTGTGCATAAAAGATAAAATGGTGAAACTAAATGGTATATTGAAAACCCCCTAATTAGAGTATCTGATATATTATAAGCATGAAATTAAAGATAATTCAAAGTGTGAGATAATTACTAACATATAAGGGTTAATTCCAAATTTGAAACATAATATAGTGTTGATTCAATCAATAATGTATGAAAATAATATAGAATGGGGTCGATAGTTTCACATCTATAATAAAAAATCAAGGGTATGAAAATGAACTACATCGATAGAGTCAACCTAGATTTCTAGATAGAACATAGAATACATAACTACATTGACAGGGTCAACCAAGTTGATTGTATAGGGGTAGTTTTAAAGACTGGAAACTATGAAAAATAAAACTATAACAAATGCTAGAAATGATAAATAAGGATAGAAAAAAACCTTTGTGGATTAGAGGATGTAAGGAAAGATGATATTGATATTTAATAACCTTGATTTTTACATGAAAATTTTGCTAACTATGTTGATTGGGGTGACCTAGCTT
This sequence comes from Torreya grandis, assembly GCA_037957365.1. Taxonomy (NCBI): domain Eukaryota; kingdom Viridiplantae; phylum Streptophyta; class Pinopsida; order Cupressales; family Taxaceae; genus Torreya; species Torreya grandis. The sequence goes on along the minus strand of JARHVA010004647.1, from coordinate 792,015 downwards.
TGTAGATCCTATTTGCTGAAAACATAAAAATGTACGGGGTTGAATGGGTTGACCTAGTATGCTAAACTAGAAGCATGAAAATATATAGAGTTGAATATGTCGACCTAGTAGTATTAACTTTTTAAAAACCTTGCATAGATAGAATGGGGTTGTATTGATGTGACTATCTATTAAACCTGAACATAGAAGTTATAACTATGTCAATACTGTTCACCTAATATCATAAATATATGATAGTAAAAATGATATAATAATGAAATAAAAACCTACAAGGGTTAGATTAACATTATTTTTACCAAAATGTATGCAATAAAAAATGCATCATGTCTATAAATCAATCCTAAATTGGAGAAGATAGGTCATAACATACACTTCTGATTAGGAACACATTTGTTAAGCAAGAATATTATTGGAACACAACTAAATACTGAGAGGGGATGTGAATCAGTATATCAATTAAAACTAGTTCTTTAACTAATTTTAATGTATATTAAAAGATATATGTAAATCAAATCAAATATGAAAATATTTTACACACACAAATACACATGACACTAGATGTATACATGGAAAACATAATGGGAAAAACCATAATGAGAGTAGCTACTAGAATCCATCACTCTAATCCAACCTCATAGTCAAAACCTCATTGGTTTCACATTGAAGGGCATCAACCCTAAGGAGAAACCAATCCCTTGATGTAATAGCACCAATTCTAAGAAATCACCCACTCCCTAATCTGACCACCAACTTAGTCTATCTGATTACACCAACCTATGAGATTCTTCTATGGAGATACAACTCCAAATTACAAAATAGATTCATACATGAATCCAAATCTTTATTCTCTATTGAAATTTAGATCTATAATTTCACATAATTTGTTTGTTCCTTTCTTCCTCTTTGATCTTCTCTACCCCTCTAGTTTTGTTTCTAGATATAATTCTACTGGACACACTTCATCTTACACTAAATCTTCCCCTCTTTATCTCTATATTTTTTGTTTGACACACTTTATTATAATTTTACTCTCTACTTACCTCTATATTTGACTCAAATCAATAGTAATAATAATAACTCCAATAAACTTTTTCTTTATCTTGGATGTCATATATAATAAAATGACCTAGGTTTTGATATCTTCTATGTGTTTACACTAGGACTATAACACATCATGCCAATTTTGGACTTTAGTTTATGACTTGAACTGTAAGTTTCCCATGTCTTGATTTCATGGAACACTGCTATAATTTCTTGATCTCACTACTATCTATAGCATTTTCTAGACTCTATTGTTTATGCACATGCACATTAATATAGATTTGATCAGTTATATCAATTAATCTCATTGACTATGTCATGATATAAAGCTTACATGCAAGTTATTTCATGTTCATGTAACTAACCTTTAGAATGAACATAAATTTAAATGTTGATAATTAATCTTTAGTTTGGCACCATGATCTAATGATCTATATTTAAATGTCTCAACTTTAAAATGTATCCACTCAAACACATTATGATAGGGTCATGATATCTATTGAATCCTTATATGCTTTTGAAATTTTACATAGTCAACTTTAAAATGCATCCATTGATCATCCTGATCTAATATTACACATGTCATTTGGTCTTTAGATATGCACTTTTTTTAATCTATATATATATATATATATATATATGTTAAACATAGAGCTCTTTATCCATCTGGCTTCTTCTTGGGTCTTTAGATTGTTTTCACTCCATCAATCTTCTCAAACATGCTCGATCTTTAACTTGCCACTACGTCGATAAACATCGATCACTTTATTCTATCTAGGTCTACTCACTCTATTGGATCTTCTTTATACAATCAACTACTCACCATCATATCTTTTGACAAGATTGATCATTAACTATGATAAGATTATGATAATTGGGTCTCTATCTAACAAGCTTCACAAATGTGACACTTATCACTTACATGTTTAATTAGATCTCCTTTTCATAATCTGACTTCACTATGATTTATTAGATCATCTATGTATAATTAATCAATATCCATTCAAGCTAGAACATAATATAAAGTCTAAGACTTAGGAAATATTAAGTCCTTTGATAATTGCTCGAGTTGGTTATTGCTAGGTTGAGGGGCTAGTTTTACAACATTGACAAAGGCTTAAGTTATAACTTAAGCTATTAGGTCTTAGATATATCTAGTAAACTTCACAATAAAAAATGCTTGTTGATGCTATGACACAAACCATTAAGATTTTACTGAGAAACTCTATTTTGTTTAAGAGGATAATTCAATTATGAGCTCATTCTTTCTCATTTGAGCATGTGGACCACATTTTGAAGATGCTCATGAAAAACCCATAACAAATATTCTATTTGTGTCCTTTGTAAATGCCAATAAATGATCTTTGTAAAATCATAACAAATTTTCAAGACCTTGTGAAATTTTTTTCCAAGTATGGAGACCATTTCAATGTGCTTGGAAGGCTAAATTTACACCTACATAACTCTTGTTTCACTTAGTCACATGACCTAAAAATTAGTGCATATGACCTTCTTAAATAGGGGATTTCATCCATATGACCATTTTTTCCTTAAGTCTTCATACATGATAGATAAGACATCATCAAAATGTCTATTCATATATTTCTTGTAATCTTTAAATTTGACTATGTTAGAAAACACTATCAAAATGGCTTGGAGCCTAACTTTGATCAAGCATATCTTTTGTTGTGCTATATAACATAACTTAGGACTTAGTGGATAATAACTAAGAACAAATGTAATCACAACCATATGATTAGATCCCCCATACTCATTCACACATGGCAATGGTGATGTCAGTAAAATGCCTTCTCATATTTTCTTGTCATAGACCCAAAATGTATACAAATATGAAGAACCAGATGAGTTCCATTCATGTACACAAGCATTATAATTATCCTTAACCTCTGATAAGATCCTCTACACATCCTATAATCACCATATTCAAACATGATTGTCAATGACATACTCATTATATCCCTCTTAACATCAATGACAATCATATTCTAACAATCTCCCCCTTTGTCATTAATGGTAAATGAAATGCTTTGATCTTCTTATATTCATCTCCTTCTATGGCATTGCTTTCATTTGCTCCTAATGATTATGAAATAAAGTTATTCATACCAAATATTTTCCCCCTTAGGTAATGGAACATTTTCCTAATACTCAACTTGGAAACTTTATCTACTTCTTCTTTGACATTTGCACTTTTCCCCCAAACTTTTATGGAAAGCATTTTGCACCTTTTCTCCCCCTTTGACATCAATGTCAAAGGGACTCTTTATAACTATATATCAAATGCTTCTCCCCCTAATCTTCAATCATTAACTTATTAGAACTTTGGAAGAATATACATACCTGAGTTTCCTTTTTCTCTCTTCTTCTAGGAATAAATAAAGCTTATTTGAGACTCCCCCTAGACTCATATTGTATTACTAATTGATGTGATGTTGGATCCACCACTCCCAAATTCTATCTCATAGACTCAAATTATTCCTTGGGAAGAGGTTTGGTGAATATGTCTACTCTAATCCTTAGTTGGAACATATTCCATTGTTACCTCTTGACCTGCAACCCTCTCTCTTAAAAAATTATACTTGATTGATATGTGTTTGCTTCTATAATGCATCACTAGATTATTTTATATATTTATAACACTTTAAATATCACAAAGAATAGATATAGGTGCCTTGTATTCTAATTTTATGTCCTTGACTGTTTGCTTCATCCACAAAATTGGAGTGCAACATGTGACTATTTCTACATACTCTAATTTTACTATAGAAAGAGTAATTGACTCCTAATTTTTGCTCAACCATAAAACAAGTCTATTTCTAAGTAATAATGCACCACTACTAGTGTTTTTTATCATCCACACTTCATGCCCAATCAACATCTATATATGTTGTCAAGGTGAACTCTTCACCTTTGGGATACCATAGTCCATAGTAAATTGTGTTATTGATGTATCTAAAGTTCCTTTTTACTACATTGACATGTGACTCTTTAGGAGCAACCTAAAATCTAGTAACCATGGACACTGTTTGTATGATATCTGGTCTTGATGCAGTTAGGTATAAAAAGCTACCTATAATTGATTATATATATATATATATATATAATCAATTATATATATATATATATATATATATATATATATATATATATATATATATATATATATAATTTGCATCAAGTGACTCATCCTCTTTGCTCAAATTGCATCCGGTTATCATGGGAGTACTAACTAGTTTATTATCTTCCATTCCAAATTTATTGAGAGTTTTTTTGCATACATGGTTTGAGTATGAAGATCCCTTCATCAAATTGTTCTATTTGTAGACCAAGGAAGAAAAAAAATTATCCTAGCATAGACATATCAAAATCACTTTCAATTTTTGTAGAAAATTATTTATACATTTTTTTATTTTTACCACTAAAGATTATATCATCTACATAAGCAAAAATAATAAACATATGCTAACATTATGATTTGAAATATAGATTGTTGTCTACACATCCTTTGTTGAAACCTTGTTGTTATAGGTACTAGTCCAATCTTCAATACCATGTTATATGTGCCTATTTTAGTCCATACAATGATTTATTTAGTCTGCATACATAATCTTCTTATTCTAAAAACTAAAAACCTTTAGGTTGTTCTATGTAGACTTCCTCTTCTAGGCTCCCATTTGAGAAAGTTGAATAGACTTCCATTTGATAGACATTAAACTTCTTATAAATAGAGAATGTTATAAACATTCTTATAGACTCCAATTTATCAATTAGAGAAAATGCTTTCTCAAATTCTATGCCTTCAATTTGTACATACCCCTTGCACACCCATCTTACTTTATTCCTTATAACAACTCCATCCTCATTGAGCTTATTTATATAGATCCATTTTATACCTATCACATTCTTATTAGGTCTTGGGACTAATTTCCAAGTTTTGTCCTTTTCTATTTAGCTCAGCTCTTCTTCGATGGATTTAGCTAATTCTCATCCTTACTGGCTTCAACATAGCTTTTAGGCTCAATTTTAGACATTAGAGCAAAACTTACTTGCTCCTTATTCATTACATCTTTTCTCCTTGTCTGAACTCCTTCATTCTTGATGAAAATTATCTTCTCTTTAGGATGATCATTTTGAAAAAATCTTGGAGGTGTTTTTTCATTCATTTCCTTAGCCTCTTCATTATCTTCTTCTTCAAGAGCTAATTCTTCAATATTGATTTCCTTGTCAATTTCAACATGTTTCAATCTTTCTTCAAGCTTGACATTAATGCTCTCTAATATCTTGTGTAGTTTTATATTGTAACATTCGTAGGCTTTGATTTGAGTGGAATAAATGAGAAATATTCCTTCATCACATCTTGATTCAAATCTTCCCAATTTGGCCTCTTTTTCCTAATGTAGTGTTTGCTGCTAAACACTCTAAAGTACTTAACAGAGGTAGGTTTTCCATACCATAGCTTATAGGGAATTTTGTCACTATTTACCCTTATTTGAACTCTATGTAATATGTATACTATTATTTGGATTTCTTCTCTTCAGTATTCATTAGGTAACTTGGCATCTTTTAACATTATTCTAGCCATCTCCTTGACTATCTTATTCTTTCTCTCAACAACTCCATTTTGATGTGAAGTCCTTCCTATAGAGTAATGCCTTTTGATCCCATGCTTCTCACAATAATGTATGAACTCATTTTAGGTGAATTCTCCACCTTTATCAGATCTTAAACATTTGATTTTTCATCCAATCTCATTTTCAACCATGGCTCTAATGATAATGAATATCTCAAAGGCCTGAGACTTGTCCTTCAAAAAGGTTACCCATGTCATTCTTGAGTATTCATCTACAAATAACATGAATTATCTCTCTCCTTTTGATCCTCTTGTCTTAGTAGGATTAAAAAGACCAGTATGAACTAATTGTAGAGGATTTGTGGTTGTATACTCCTTTGTTTGAAATTTGACCCTTATCTGCTTGCCTAGTTGATATTCCTTGTAAGTAGTGTATGTAGGTTTGGTTATCTTGGGCATGTGTATGACACACTTATTTGAGTTTAATTTGACTAAGTTAACATGACCCATCTTTCTATGCCATAACCAAATCTCATCAATCTTACCTATTAGAAAGTTATTACCAATAACTTCATCAAGATTATAGATGTTACTTTCAGTCTTTTTCCGTTCTACAACTATTCTTCTAGATCTCTTTAACTTGCATCTTTATACATCAAATGTGACTTTATATCTATTGTCACACATTTGGCTGACACTTAGTATATTATTCTTTAATCCTTTAACATACAGAGCATCATGTGTAGGTAGTTTACCATATATGTTCTAGGTTCCTTTACCTTTTATATTTACTACTATGTTATCTCCCAAGTTGATAGATACTTCCTTATATTTTTTTAATTTATGGAACTTGCTCTTATCACCAGTCATATGCTTTGAGCAACCACTTTTTATTACCCATAAATTTTGCTCCTTGGTGTGAAGTGTAGTTTGAGAAATCATGGATTGATTTTTCACTTTCCACACTTCATTGGGTTTATTATATGTCCTTTTTTTCTCTTTATTAGAGAATTTTGAACCTTTATTCACACTAGGAGGCATGTCTTTCTTTCTATTGTGTAATTTTGATCTTATAAATCCAATTCTATAATGTTTAGCTATGTGACAAAAGTTATTGCAATTATAGCACATTACATTTGTATCTAAAAAAGGAGAAAATTAGTTTCTACTTAAAAAAATTGTTCTCTTTATAGGTAAAACTCTAGAATTACTAGCCTTATGATGAGAATGATTATAGCTATAATAATAACCATAGAAAGATGAGGAATGCCTAGTCATAACATTTATTGGTGTAGTATGAGGAGCTCTTTTAAACTCTAGCTTCTTCAAATCTCTAACTTTGATGTATCCATCTACATCAGCTACCTTTGTCTTATTCTTCTCTTGAAGCTTATTTTTAGGTTCAAATTTCTTCACATCAGTTGTTTTTGAGTCTTTCTTTGTGTCCTTTCTAGAATTTTTTTTCTTTACTCTAGATTCTCATTTTGATTTGAAGTTTTCATATAGGCTAGAAAATGTACTAGTAGTGTTACAACTTTGGGCAGGTCTTCCAGCAGAAGAAAAATATAGTGGGAAAACTCAAGGACATACATCAACTAATAGATCAAGGGGATGACTCTGAGGACACTTTAGAAGAATAGAATATCCTATCTTTAGAATGGAAGAATCTTATGGAAAGAGAAGAGGTTTTTTGGAAATAGAAATCTCGTGTTTAATGGCTTAAAGAGGGGGATATGAACACTACCTTTTCTCATCTCTCAGCTATGAAACATAGGAAAGCCAACTTAATAACTAAGCTTGTCCTAGATAATGGTGACATTATTATTGAGGATAATAAAATAGGGGAACAAGCTAGGGCTTTCTTTCAGAATCTATTTATGAAAGAAAATAATAATGATAGAATTGATAGACCTATGAATCAATTTATTGATAAAATCCCCTATTTGATAATGGAAGAAGATAATCTAGAGATGTTAAAGCCTATATCCAAGGAAGAAGTCCCTGCTATTTTATTGTCCATGGGTGCTTTTAAATCCTTAGGTCTTGATGGCTTTCCTCCTATATTCCTTCAAGAATATTGGGAGATAGTAAGAGCAGACCTCACGGCTATTGTGTGTGATTTTTTTAGATTAGGTAGACTTTTGAAACAATCTAATAATACCTTTATAGTACTTGTTCCTAAAAAAACACAACCTTCACACCTCACTAATTTCAAGCCCATTAGTCTATGCAACATTGTGTATAACTTATGTACTAAAATGCTGGTCATGAAGATTCAACCTTTGCTAGACAAAATTATTTCTCCTACTCAAAAAGGTTTCATCCTAGGCAGGTAGATTCTTGATGCTGTGATCACCACACATGAGACTATTCACTCCATGGATAAGAGTAGAATCCCTGGGATGGATCTCAAGCTTGATATTTCTAAAGCTTATGATAGAGTCTCATGGACTTTTCTATTCTAAGTGATCAAAAAATTTGGGTTTAATGATAAAATGTCTCGCTTGTTATGGAATGTGGTCTCTTATGCAAAATTCTCAGTGCTAGTTAATGGTGTTCCTAGAGCATTTTTCTCATCCTCAAGAGGAATTCATTAGGGAGACCCTCTCTCCCCATACTTATTCATCATTATGGCTAAGGCAATGACAAGATACATACGAGTAGATATAGCCTCAAAAAAGCTAGTGGGCATCAAACCTACCTCCTCCCTTCATCCTATGGTGGTATAGCAGTTTGTGGATGATACCATCTTATTTGGCATCTCATCGGTGATTGAAGCTAGAAGATGGACAAATATCTTAAATAATTATGCTAGAGAGTCGGGACAAAGGATAAATTTCCAGAAAAGCAATGTGTATTTCTTCAACATTCCTAATGAACTTAGACATATAATCATTGATATATTAGAATGTGTTAAAGCTGGCCTACCAACTACCTACATGGGTCTCCCACTCTTGGTCAAAGAGGTATCTCCTAGATTTTGGAATGGAATTGTGGAAAGAATGTAGAGTAAACTACATAGTAGTGCTAGTAAACTACAACTTCTTTGGGCTTCACTGCAAGGTATTCCTACATACTTCCTATCTCTTTTTAAAATTATTGCATATTTTGCTGAGAAACTGGAACAAATTCAAAGGAAATTTTTATGGATGGGAGTGGAAGACAAACAGAGAATGTCTTTAGTCAGATGGGAAAAAGTGTGTCTTCCAAAATCTCATGGTGGACTTAATATTAGGTCCATCAGGAACATGAACAAAGCCCTTCTCTCAAAAGTTAGTTGGAACCTAATCCATAAAAAAAATGATTGGGGGGAAATAATGTATGCCAAATACATGCATAACATTGATGATTCCAACATTTTTCAATAGATGGGATTACCCTAGGGATCTGTGATATGGAATAAAATGCTAAAAAGTAGAAGCCTTCTCAAATAAGGAATTAGATGAAAACTTGGAAATGGATAGCATATTAAATTTTGGGATGATATCTAGTTAAAGGACAAGGCTCTCATCACACAGGGAAACTGTGGAGAGATTGTTGACTTGACTACCTAGTTTTTTAGAGATAGGGTTAGTGATTATATGGAAAATAACAATGGGATGAGGAGCTGGAAAAATCTTTTGGATTATTGTGTGCACCAGCTTGAGCTTTTCTCAAGAGTTTAGGAGATCTAGTAGTGCATTTAGGAGATTATAATCCCTCTCTTTCCCTGGGAGGATGAACAATACTGGTGGCCAAATAAGAATGGATCATTCTTTATCAAATCTGCTTACCATCTGCTCATTCCTGAAGCTTAGAATAAAGATGTATGGAAAAAGGTTTGGAATCATAAAGTTATTCCAAAAATTAACATGTTTTGGTGGGCTGCTACTCATAACAAAATCCTTACTCAAGATAACCTTCAAAAGAGAGGGTTTACTTTGGTTAACAGATGTTTCCTATGTGGTTCAAAAGAGGAATCAATTTCACACCTCTTTATCCATTGTAAGTTTGTCTAGGAATTATGGGGCATAATACTTAACAACTTTGGTATTGTATGGGTCTGCAATTTTGACCTTAAAGAAGTAATTCTTAGCTAGAACCCAAACTTCACTCATCCCTAGCTTATGAATTATGGAAGCAAGCTCTACCATGTTTGAGTTGGACTTTATGGAAAGAGTGCAATCACATAATTTTTAGGGACACTACTAGAAATGCTTCTCAGGTGTTTAACTCCTTTGCTAAGACCATTATGGAAAGTGTTACAATAGCTCATATTCATGTTTCAGAGAAACCCCTATCTCAAATTAAAATCCAAATTGTAGCCAAATGTAAGGTTTTAAACTAGATCCCTGGGTATAATAACTCCAAAATACTATAGAGACTTAATACTAAATGGATCCCCCCTAAACCTAACTAGATGAAACTCAACTTTGATGGGGCATCCAAGTTGGATGGTAAATCTAGTGGAGGAGGAATTATAAGGAATGATAAAGGATGGATGTCTGCTCTCTATGTTGGTGGAATTGGATGCTAGAGCAATAACTATCCTGAAACAATGGCTTTACTATGGGGATTAAGGTTAGCTATATCCCTAGGAATAAGGAACTTAAATATACAAGGAGACTCTAAGATGGTCATATATGTTATTAATATAGCTTCAAATGTGGGAATCAAGCTAAAAGACATCATTACTAATATCTAATTTTTTTTACAAAATTTTTTTGAAGTTGAGATTTCCCATACCTACAAAGAAGGCAACAGGGTCGCTGATCCTTGTGCCAACCTTGGGTAGAAATTTTTAGGTTGGAGGGTGTGGCGACAAGGTGTTCATATTCCCTTAAACATTAGGGAGATCATTCAAAAGGAGATGACTTGTTAGGAATGAGGCATATTGATGACCCTAAAAAGACCCCTATTGATACCCTTGGCTCCTTTGCGAGCAAGAAGGGTAAGAAGAGAAAGGTTTGTGAAGAGGAAGAAAATATTAAAGAGACTACAGAAGGGACCCACAAGAATTTGGGAAGGGCCATAGGGGGCCAAGGTGGAAAATCTCACAAGCTTTCCAAAATTAATAAGGAAGGATTCCCCTTTGGAGTGTGAAGGTTGGGACAGATTACTGGTAAACTAGCCCCAAAGGCCAGACTGATTGATTATTTGGAAAGTGATTCAGAAGAAGAAACCCAGGAGGAAGAGTCTGACGAGTTGGAAATCCAAAAAAATTTGAAGGACACTAGAGGGAAGCATGCTACTAGGGATTTTGAGGTTACTAAGGAGCAGGGTGCTGACACTATGGGAACTACTGACAATAAGGGGAAAATGTATGTTAAGGAAGCTAGTGAGGGCACTAAGAATGAGACTAATTAGAAAACTAAAATTGGGGCCCTGAAAGACTACATTTAGAAGCTGGAGAAGTTCTTCACCAAAGGGCTTTGTAATACAATTCTGTTGAACATGTCTATGCTAGAAGTGGTGGGTAATACTGGGTATGCTAACAACATGGAGAATGAGAAACTAAATGATATTATCAAATCAATATTTATGTAAGGGGAGACCTCTACGACTCTGGTCTTCTTGTGGCTTGTGTTTTGTTTTTGTCTATTATTCTCGACTGTGCCGTCATCTCTCTAAAGGCATTTTTTATTTGTTTACCTTCTTGTCTTTTTTGACTGTATAGGGTTCGGCCCCTAGTTTGTTGCCTTACTTTATCAAAAACATATTATCAAATAATTAAAAGTAAATAATACTTTTGCTCATTCTCCAAAACGTTATTGATGAGCCCTAGATCCCCCCTTGAGGGAGTTGGAAATAAATAAAGTTAGAAAATGGTCCCTTAAAAAGAAGTAAATATGCAAAATATATGTAATGGCTATGGAAATATTTATTTTCCCAAAGGTAGTTATAATCAATGGTACAGTGAGATGAAATATTAGAGTAGATAAAAATAATGGTTTGTCTAAAGGTGGATATAATAATTAATGCTATGAAAAATTCTTGAATAGGATAAATGAGTGAATACAATGATTTACCCAAAGGTGTTTATAATCATTAGCATAGTAAAAACATGACCCAATAGGTCAAAGGAGTGACAATTATTTACCCAAAGGTAGTTATAATCATTAGCATAATGAAAATGCCTCAATAGGGTAGATAGATTAAAACACAATGATATGGAAAAAGGTGGTTATAATCATAGATATAGTGATTTGCCCCAATATGGTAAATGGAAGTGTGATATAATTAATATTTTCCATATTATGATGAATTAGGAAAGGGGGATTATGTACTAAATTCATATTCATAGAGTAAGAATTAGCTGACATAGAGAATAAACATGAATTTGGGCTACCTGCTAGTGTGGAGATGCTCATCCTAACTATTAGGGATTAAAATTCATTTGTGATTTAATACTCTGCATTTGGGTAGTGTTAGGGTAGGCTAGGAATTTTTTAGGTGTGAACAAGAAGTACTATGGCATCATTTCTTGTAAGTTATACCAAACTAATTTATGATATAGCTTAGAATATTATATATCATAGTTATAGACAACTATAATAATAATGTATATCCAAAGCATGGGAAACTCAATTTAAATGTAATTATAAATCACTTAGGTGTAATATATAAATAATCAAATCCTAAATTAATATATTGTAATAGACTAAGTGTAGGAATGTACACTAATTCACAATGTAAGTATAAGATATGGGTAATTAAAACTCAAGTGTAAATAAAGTGTAATAATTCTACATCAACTGAGAAATAAAGAGGCAAAGAGGTAAAATAAAAATAAAACAAACAAATAAAATCAACAAAATAATAAACAATAAATAAACACATAATAAAACACCAATAAAAATAAAAAATGAACAACAAAACACCAATAAAAAATAAACACACAATAAAACACCAATAAATAAATATGGCAACAAATAAACAAAATAATTAAAATAAAGAAAAAATCAAAATAAAATAAATAAACAAACTATTATAAATAAACAAAGGCAAATGATAAATAATGGTCAATTACAATGTTAATACAAACATAAAATAAATTGCTCATGTATGTGTAATAGAGGTGTTACTTTTGGTGAGAGGGTGACCCCTAAGCTAGATAGTAATGACATAGATATAACAACATAATAAAAAAAGACTAAAAAAGTTTTCCCTAGGATATAAATAAAAATGACACATAAAAACAAAATGGGGGGGATAGAAGAAAAGGAAGGGGTAGCCAAACAGACTCTAGATACACTAGGCAAGCGGACTCTGCCTATAGAGTACCATGGACACAAGATAAAAAAATGAAATTTAGGTCAAATGTAGCTCTCCCAAGAGATGGAATAGAATAAAATTGATGATAATGAAACATTATTTTTGTGTAGATCAATATGGGAATGGTCTCACAAAATGGTGAGTGCATATAAAAGTAGAGGGATGATGTTCAAAATCAAGAAAACATCAACACTAACAAATTGTGTGAATATGAGAGTATGGTTTTGAGGTGTGTTAACATTATTAATATGTAATAGTGTAAATATTGTTGTTAAAAAAAATTACATTAATAACTTATGGGTTATTTTTATTAGTGTATGGTAGTTAATTGAATATATTGCTAGTAGCAATATATTCATATATATTTGTTGGTTAGTCAAGAGATAATTTGAATATGTTATTATAGGGATGTGAGATATTAGTGGAGATATGATCTCCCCAATTATATTAATTACTTCCCTATATATTTTTATACCCATATGATTTTGATGGAATAAATAATATAGAGAGAGAATAATATTATGATTAATTATTTTGTTGGTGTTTATCTCTTTCTCTATTGTGTAGACTCTGATTTTCCCAATATATGGTATCAAATTAGGTTTGGATAATATGTTTGTTTAATAATTAATCATGGGTTATCTCTTTGGTTTGATATTTCCTTGATTCATGTAGAAATATATATTTAATTATAGATACACTTGTTTAGTTTTTTACAAGAGTCAATTTTTTAAAAAAATCACCATTCTACCTGAAGGAGTATAAAGCACTAAGAAACTAGCTCAAAGCGTAATCCATTAAGTATTATTGTGTGGATTCATATTTTAATCATATTATTATCATATTATATATATCATTTCAACCTCCATATCTATTGCTATAAAATCATTTTTTTTATTGATCTAGCTCAATGTTATGATCTAAAGGATAAAACTATAAGAAGCAATGTAATATATTCTTTATCTAGTAGAGATAGTTTTAGTCACACCAAGGTAAATTTTATGCTTAATTAAATTCAATATATCTATAAGCCACATATCTCATATTTATTCTAAATCATGTGTGAGTATTATTAGTTGTGTGCATCACCATTTAGTTTTTATTTTGATTTGATAAGCTATAGAATTATTCTATCATTCTAGATCAACATTTATACCTTATGTTTCATGGCCTTCCAATTCATTTGAAGAAATATTATAGTTTAATTCATGCTATATAGATCTAATTTTTCATAGAGCCAACCATCCTTACACCATTTTTTGGTGTATCCATGCATTTCTAGCCATCCCCAATAAAAAAATGACCTATAATGAATAATTTCACTTTGTGTTCACTATAAATCCAAGTTGTCATGAAAACTAAAGGTGATAACATGTCTTTACAATAATTCAAACCACCCATTACAATCCTTTCCATGTGATCTCTAACAATCCACTTTAATTGTAATGATTGGATCAATACATCATTTGTGCAGTCCATAGATCTAATCAAGTCACAACTGATGTCAATAACCTTTCTATTATGGGATGTATGTTGTGTGTTTTAGTGTCCTTTTTAATACATGCAACCATTGCCTCAATTGGTATAAACTACCTTCCTCTATCCAAGAAAATATTAGGATTTTTTTTTCTTTTCTTATAGTTTGTTACTATTTTTTTATTATTATAATTCTCCAAAACTTAAAAAATTCTTCTATAGGTTATGATATTAGTGAAAAAAGAATTGATATTGTCAATATATATTTATAATCAAGGTTTATATTCAATATTTTATTTGTATCATTGTTAGAATATCAAAAGTATCAATTTTTATTTATCAGGTCATTGACAAGTATGTCAAAAAAATTGCATTAAAAATTTGTAAAACGAATGCATTTTTACTTATACACGATGTCCAAACTATGGTGGATTTCTCCTCAAAAAATTTAATCTTGACTTCATTCCAAAAAATTATAAGAAGCATTTATTATTTTAGGATGGAGGAAATAGAGGTTGGAGGTTTCATAGCCTCTCTTTAGTCACTAGTGATGGGGCCACTTTTGCTTTAGTGGTGATTTTTCTTGAATAAGAATAATAGAGCATTCCTATTCACATGTGTGGTGTGTTTTTATATATTTTTACTATGGTGTGCTCTACACCAAATATGATAATTCCAAGGATATTTATTCAATGGTAGTGGAAACCATCTATGTTGTTTTTATTTGGGTGGTAACAACATTTAACAGAGGTTGTAGAAGATGATAATGAGGATTTAATCCTCAAGATATTTTATTTTCTAATGTTGTGTGTTTTTTCATTTACCTACTAGTTTGGAAATCATTTTTGGATAAAATGGAGAGTGTAGATATAATGGATTGTGGAAATAATTGTATAAGAGGGAAACTAACTATAGAAAACCTATGACTACGAAGATCATCTAACTAACTTACTTATTTATGGAGATGATTGGCTAGTGACATGTTCTTTATTGTCAAATAAAGTAGATGTGGGATACATTATTTCACATAATAGTGGTCATGTGTAGCAATATCTAAATAAAAAGATTCACATATTAGTATGTAGACTTAAAAGTATGCATTGACATATGATTCTATTCAATCCAGTTCATGAAGAAATATATTATCCCCATGCTCACATTAAGGGGGTGTAAATCAAGATTAATAATGTTCAAAAGTGGGTGAATATTGAGATGTGTTAACATTATTAATATGCAATAACATAAATATTATTATTAAAATGATATTATGTTAACAGCATATGAACTATTTTTATTAGTGTGTGGTAGTAAATTGAATATATTGTTGGTAACAATACATTAATATATAGTGTTTGGTTAGTTGAGAGATTATTTGATTATGTTATTATAGGGATGTGTGATATTGGTGGAGATATTATCTTCCCAATTATAGGAATGACTTTCCTATATATTTGTATTACTCATATAGATTTGATAAAAGATATAATATAAAGTGAGAGAATAATATTGTGATTAATTATTTTGTCTAGTGTTTGGCTCTTAATCTATCATGTAGAATATAATTTTCCCAATATATGGTTTAGGTCAAAACCACACTAAAAGGAAAGAGATGAGTATCCAAAAATGAACTAAATTAGGAGTTCATAATTTATACTAAATCTAAGGCTGAAAATGAGTTCAAAAAATGGTGGGAGTGTAAATAAATCATAAAATAATGAGTGTTGGATATGGTTTCTCACAAAATGGTGAGATCATATGGATAAGGCCAATAAGGTTGGGGAAACTAAAGGACAACTGGTTACTTTTGAAATATCTAGGGGTCTTAGAATCCTTAAGGCAAACAAGTGGTTAAAAAAGAAAAGGTGTGGCCAAGCTAACCTAAGATACCCCATGTATCTAAGTGTTGCCTACATAGTCAATGTAAACCTTAGTATGATTTAGTTCTCCCAAAAATTGGAAGAAAAATACCAAGGTGGTCTAAAAATAAACTTAATAAATAACATGGCCCATCCCAGAAAAATTTGATGGCTTTATATCTTACATGGAAATTCTAAGTCAATTTTCATGATTTTGTGATTTTAAATATATTTAAAAAAAATTTATGGGTTTTATAAACACCTCAATTCATTTTAGTATTATGAGATACATAATAGCCCAACTTGTAAAACAATAAGATTGTGGCTTAGGTTACTCGTAAAATGGTGAGAGGATGGATTAGGTTACTCACAAAATAGTGAGAGAATTTAAATCCTAAAATGATTAAAAAATGATGAGAGTTTGGGAAAGAGGGTGATTGAGCTAACCTCAATGTAAATTTAGCATTGCCTCTTGAACGAGACCTCAAGTCACTATAGTTTTACCTTACTATGGAAGAATCCAACTAGGTAGAAGTAGGTTTGTGAATTAGGCAAGTGACATAGTATGGAAATAGTAATGGAAATGGGATATAGTAATACATGTTATACGTGTTGCTCCTAATTTTCCCATAGAAAATTATAATTAGTAAATAATGGTATGGGTCAATGATACTAATTTTCCCAAAGGTGATTATAATTAGTAGCACTAAGAGTTAGAGAGAATGTGACAACAATGAAGAATTAAATTATCAAACCACTATCATACTAATCCAAGATACTACCTCTTTGTGAAATACTAAATCAAATACTAAAACTTCATCTAAATCCTCATGGTAAAGTTTCCCAAAGAACTAATGGATTGGAACCAAGGTTAAATAGGGTGGGGTGGGAGGGTAAAATAACTTTGTTCAATATGGAAGGTATGGATAGAATGATATACAATATGATATAAGGAAGGTGATATTAAAATATGATTTAAATAATACTCATAGACAATAATTTGGGTCTCTTGAGTAAAATAATGCTTGAGGTGTATTATGTTCATGGGATCATCAAGTTCATCTCCTTCCGGTGTAGCTAACCTATAAGCTCCAAAGTCGTAATTATTAACAATGATATAAGTGCCTATCCAATTAAGCTTTAACTTTCCTTTATCATTTTTCTTGACCATGGTGTTCTTCTAGTTATATGTGAGGATAGGATCACCAAGATCAAACTCATTTTGCTTGACCCATCGATTATATTGACCATGTAACTAGTTTTGATATGTTTTAAGGTTGTTTATAATAGCCATGTATTTTTTGTCCATTAAATCTAGCTCTTATAGGTGATCTAATCTATAATACTCATCATCAAGAATGTGTTTTAATGAGATACATAGAGAAGGAAACTCAACCTTGATGGGAAGAATGGCCTCCATGCCATAGATAAGGGAATAAGATGTGTATCATGTGGGAGTATGATAATTAGTATAGTAATCCTACAGGATACAAATGATTTGTAGGTACCAATCATGGATAGAATCATTGACAAACTTATTAATAATATTGATAATGGTCTTATTATATTCCTTTTCTTGGCCATTACCTTATGGTGAATATGTGGTAGAAAAGTGTTGGGTGATGTTGAACACACCATAGAGTTCTTTGACATCCTTATTATTAAATGATATACCATTATTAGATATAATGTCATATGGGATACCATATTGGTAGATGAGATGGATGAAGATGAATTTGGAAAAAAAGTTCCAGTCACATAAGTGAGGCATATAACTTCAACCCACTTAGTGAAATACTCAGTGGTGATAAGGATATGTTTATGACCATCTAGGGAGGTATAGTTAATCTTCCAAACAAGATCAAGTCCCCATGTTGAAAATAGCCATTGTTTAAGCATTAGCTTGGGTGTTATGTTAGGAACATGAATTAAATTTTCATGCCTATGACATTTTTTACACATTTTAAAATTTGCATGCCTCTAACATTTTGTACATTTTTTTACATAAGCAGTTGCATATGAATCCATGGTTGGCCAATAGTAACTAGTACGTAGGATATTTTTTGAAAGGATGATCCCTCTAGGATGGGATCCATAAACTCCTTTATGAACTTCCCTTAGTGCTAATTCAGCTTCTATCAAAATCAATAAATGAACCTAAGTTCCATCAAATATTCTATGGTAAAGGGTTGGTCCAAGTAGGGTATAGAAAGAGGCTTGGTGTGTATTAGCTTTTTGTTATTTATATGAAAGGTCAGGTGGAAAGACTTGGTCATGGAGGTATTTATATAAGTCTGAATGCTAAATAGAATTGGGACCAACAATGTCACATATCATTTCAATGGTTGAATATTCATGAGCAATCTATAAAAGATGTTAAATAAGGAACCAATAGTATTTTACCTTGTCTATGTTACATATCAAAGAACCAATGTTAACCATGGCATACATTTTTATTCATTGGCCCATAATATGTGTTCAAACTATATGTAGATAATCTAATACTTGAGACTATCCACCATGGAATTATATGGTACCAAATTATTGTCTTTGGTTTGGAACCAATCTATAACCTAATTGATGATTAGTTGAGAATCACCATAAACCAAGAGATTTTAAATGTTATTTTGTACTTCTTGATGAAGACCTAAAACAATTATTTCATATTTATCCATGTTATTATTACAAGGAAAGATGATACAAACTGATTTGGAATATGATCCCCATGTGGTGTAATATATATTTGGTTTGTGTTTAATCCTTGAGATGTAAATGACCAATAAAAATATAGCTTCTAGTGTTACTCCTTAGGATATGTTTGTATGATGGTCATGATGGATTCATCTAGGAATGCAATAGTGAGTAGTTTAGGATATAAAAGGGGAGCTTCAACAAAATTATCTTCAAGTACTTATCCCATTATGTCCTTTTGATTGACATATTCAATCCAAAATTCACTCATAAGAATGATCCACTTGGCCATGCAACCTTATAAAATTGTTTTTGATATTAGATACTTGATTAGATCTACTTTGGCAATGACAATGGTCTTATTTTTAAGTATGTAATGATAGATATTTTGGGTTGTAAAGACCATAGATAAAAAATATTTTTCTATTCGTTTATGGTTATGTTCATATTTTACCAATGTATAACTTAAATATTATGTGGTGTGTTCTTTCGCATGTTTATCATGATGAGGTAGAAGTTCCCCCATGGTATTGTCAATGGTAGATAGGTCTAATAGGAATGGCCTCCCTAACATTGGTGGCAATATAACATGTGGATTGGCTAGTTATTATTTCAAGCACTCAAAGGATCTTTGACATTCTACATCTCAAAGAAATGTAATATCTTTCTTCAAAAAATGAGTGAAAGGATGACATTTATCAGCCAACAATGAAATGAAGCATCTGATAGACTATATTTTGCCTTGTAAATTATAGAGTTTATTCAAAGTAAAAGGTGGTGGCATCTTGATAATGGATTGTACCTTGGTAGGATTAACTTTAATACCTCAATGAGAGATAAAAAATCCTAATGATTTTCCTGAAATGATACTAAAGATGCACTTCTTGGGATTAAGTCAAACTTTATACTCATAAAGCCTTCTAAATATCCTTCATAGTATGACTAGATGATTTGCATGGGTCTTAGATTTACCCAATATGTCATTGGTGTAGTCTTCAACAATATCATGCATCATGTCATGAAATATAATAGTCATAACTCTCTAGAATGCTATCTAGCATTTTTGAGGCTGAATGACATAACTTGATATAAAAACATTACCCAAGAGGGAGTGAAAATTGTTTTGTGTTTGTATTCTGGCATGATCTTGATTTGATTATATCTTTAAAATCCATACATAATGGAAAACATTTCATACATAGCTCTAGAGTCAACTATCATGTTGATATTTTGTAGAGGAATGTCATCTTTAGGGAAATCCTTGTTGATGTCTCTAAAATTAGTGTAGATTCTAAACCCTTCTAGATTTTTTCTAACAGGAATAATCTTTGAGATCCACTCTAATTGGTTGATTAGTCTAATGAATCTCAATTCCAAGAGTTTTTAAAATTATTTATTAACTAACATAGCAATATGCGGATGCATCTTACACAAATTCTACTTCACAGGTGTGATATTAGGATGTACAATGAGATGGTGTATAACTAAGGAGGAGTCTAAACTAGGTATCATGAGTTCATTTGTATCTGGTCATAAAAATGGGCTCAAGAGTACAATTTTGAGTTTTCCCTAAGCCTTTACCTTTATAATTTTGGTTATCCATGATCCTGTTAGGAATGGGATACTTTATACTATGGTAGAAATTAGCTAGCTTGTCATTATATAACTAAGAATCATCATTGGAAAGTGGTTCCTATTTTTGGTGAGTGGCATGAATGAAATAATAGGCATTAGGATATTAATATTTCCTTTTCCATCTCATTCTCATTCCATAAAAAATGGCTTAGCTTTAGGTAATCCATAGGTCTTGGGATTCTGGGGAATCTTGGCAATGTTGAATGTGTCATGGGTAAAATACTCTCTTATACCATTATCTAATATGGTAATATGAGTTGAAATTTCAAGAGAAGGCCTATGTGAAGATGAGGCAAGTCTATTAGCCTCTTGTAATTCAATAAGTATCTTTTTTCCTTTGTCCTTCCTTGGTATTGGGTCTAAACTAAATTGCTAATTGTATCTTTCATATTCAACCTCCAAATGCTTATAGTGTTCATATGGTTCTAAATCCCCATGGATATTGACATCCATACCTAAGTACGGAAACTTGATACACTGGTGAAATGTTTAAGGACTTGCATAAATTTCATGTATCCATGGTCTACCCAAAAAAAAAGCATATGAAAAACCTAGGTCTATTACATGGAAAAGTATATCATGGGCCAAAGGCCCAAAAATCACTAGAAAACTTATGGTCCCTTATGATTCTCACTCTTCATTATTTTAAGCCTTAATAGTAATAGTTTCTAGTTAAAGGTTAGTTACTATATATCCTAGATGTTTTATTAGCTTTAGAAACATAATAACTAGGCCTAATCCATTGTCTATGGGGACATGTTTAACTTTATGCCACATGATGACAACTTCAATGTATATTGGGTTATTATGGAGAGGGACAAGGGTGACATATAACTATGGTTGAAGGTCAACTATTGGCTTGGGGATAGGTGTATAAAAATCCTAAAATCTATCTAGTGTAATATCATTTGGCACTTGGGATTGGCCTAAGAGTTTCATAAGAATATTCTTGTGGATGGTATAAATATGAAATAAATATAAAATAGATATTTGTGTGGGTGTATTTTGGATTTTTTCCATAATGTAATACATTTATCCTTAACAATGGTAATTGGCTTACTCTTAGTTGGCATAATATGTTAGATTGTCTCATCGATATGGGGTTGTGGGCTTGGTATGGTGGTTTTAGACCATCGAGTTATGATTACATAATTTGGATTGATTATAAGATTGTCATAACTAGAAAATTATGGAGATGGGTTAGAAAGGATAATTATTTATTGTCAGTATACTTAGTTGTGGCCATAGGGAAATGAAAG
Organism: Torreya grandis; assembly: GCA_037957365.1. NCBI lineage: Eukaryota > Viridiplantae > Streptophyta > Pinopsida > Cupressales > Taxaceae > Torreya > Torreya grandis. Next base: position 770,212 of record JARHVA010004647.1, on the reverse strand, counting down.
GTTATTGACATAAGGTCCTAAAATGGTAATCTTTGATTGTTATTGCATTTAATTATGGTCACAAGTTAAGGAAGGATTACTAATATTGATAAGTTGATTGACATTCTTATATAATGGTCTTGGTCTATTGGCATTCATTCTAGGATTGATGGTAATGGTAGATACATGAACTCCCATAATACAACCTACAACTTTATTTTAGTCGTGTGTAATTGAATGATAGGTATATTGGTTATTGGGGTCATTTTGGCCTTGGTTCCTTCCATTCAATGGTTGACATTATTATTACTACTATTGATACTATTATTATTATGGTTATTGTTATGGATGAAGTCTTCATTTTTTGTTATTTTTGATTGGTATTGTTATGTTATGGAAAAGGATTTTAGTAGGTACCTAGGTTTTGATTAGAAGTAGATGCTCTATTATGCAACTAGCTCTCTCTATTTTAAAACATATTATTGATAAGGTGATTTATATACACACAATAGCATATATAATATCCATGAACATGATGGTATTCATAAATCCATGCTCTTTGTATCAATACAGATAAGGTATTCCTTCAGGAAAGTGTTTTGGAATAGGCTAGTTAATTGTATTGGTCGTGGCTAGTTTGTGAAACACTACTTTAATAGTCCCACCAAGGTCATTGAAGACTCTATGAGTGGGTCATCTTATTGGAGGAGGGGTTTGAAAAGGTGGTGGTTGTAGCATTTAAGGAGATAGACTGGGTTGATGCATAGGTTGTATTTGTTGGATAGGTTGCATTTGTGGAATAAGTTAGATTTGTAGCATAAGATGAGCATATGGTGTTTATACTATTTTTACATGATGTGAATTAGTGAATCTATTACCAATAACATTCTTTTTATGGTTTTATGGCTTGGGTTTTTCATAACTATTATCTTGAGGAGGTGTAGATGTCTATGTTTGGATTGGGCTAGGTTTTGACTTAGGCCTAAATTTTGGTTTTGGCTCTAATTTTGGTTTAAAGAAGATAAATTAATAATCCATTTATTGATAAAGGATTTTTTGATTTGTATTATTTTCTCAATGATCTCCTTAAACGTGTGAGAACATTAGAGATCCATGTGATAAGATAGTTTATTGTGCAAATTTTTGGTAAACACAGCTACCAATTTTTTATTTGGTAGATTATGGGTGAAGTGACTAACATCTACTCTCCATATCTATAAGTAGCTTGAAAATATCTCACCAACTTTCTACTTGGCTTGACTCAAACTTAATACCAAAATATCATTGAGATTGTAGGAGAAATGTTGTACAAATTTGTTAGATAGATCATCAAAATCAGATACTGAGTTCTTTGTAAACTTAAGAAACCACTTCAAATCTTGTCTAGCTAGACTTCAAGGAAAAAGAAGTAGGTAGATTTCACTATAGGCCATTGGCTAGAAAGCAATAAAAAACAATTTTAGATACTATTTAGGGTCCCCTTTACCCTTTTAATTGTTAAATTTTGGTGTCTCATAACTTAGAGGAAATGGTATGTAAATATACTCCATGTTAAACAAGTATGAACACATGTGATCCAATGTGAACTTCTTGGTCTACTTTCCCATCTAAATGGGTATAATTGCAGCATTCATCTATTGTAATTATTGGGCAAAAAAACTTGATGTCACATTTTGTTGTAGTTGTGACTAGGTAGTCAAAGGTATATTACTTTGATTTGGGTACAATGGAGGTATGGAATATTATGTCACATTGGTTTGATGGACCAATTGACTAGGAATATGTATTTGTTCATTGGGATTAGGTTGTTGATATTACATGAGTTATTGGTAAATATTCTAGTTTGGATTTTAAATATTACCTTGTGATTAAGGGAATTGGGATTATGATTTAAGTATGTGTCTTTGTGGAAGGTATTTTACCTATTGAGTTTGAGTAGGGACTTGCTGCCAACTTGTTAAAGTTAGCTAAATAAATGGTACTTATTGTTGACTAAGGCCCTATCTTTGAATATGTGGCACATTTTGGATAATAGTAAATTTTGGAAGTATAGATACTAAGAAGGGAGTGGGTTAAATTATTTGCCTTAAAACAATACTTTAATTTAACTTAACATACATGAGGCATTCATTCACATACATGCATTAACCAATGCATACACAAGCATCTATGAAAACAAACAAAATAATAAAAAAACTTTATATTTGGGAAACCCTATTTGGGGGATAAAACCCCAAATATATCTTAGACTATAGTCCTATAATAATTTAATCAAAATTTTATTAAGGCACCAAACCCTCACTAATCAAGCACCAACTTAATTAGTCCTTCAACAAGCACCAAATTATAAGGAGGAACCAACCCACTTAGGTAAATCAACACTAAATAAACTACATTGAATATCTCATCACCCTTGGATACATATTTCTCACTCAAATTAAGATGACCACCTTCTTTTTCTCTTCTCACTTTTATATCTCTCTCAAATAACCTATTAGGCCTTCTTATTCAACTAGTCCTTTCCTTGGTAGAATTAGGCCATATGATCTTACTCATCACCTTTAAAAACATAGTTATATATTCATGGAATATTCATAAAACCTCTCTAATTATCTTCAACCCCTTTACCTAGTTTCCAAAACTCTATATTATTCACTCATATCATCAATATTATAACTAGTCTAATTAGGCCTATTAGACACTCTCTTTATACTTGACTCTTGCTCTCATCCATCTTGGTATGACAAGAATGTATAAATAATTAAATAAATTTTTTAATATATAAACAAAATAATTTCACAAGTGAAACACCCACTACATATTTTAGTCACCCTTAAGGTCCAAAACCAACATTAGGCCTAATAGAGACGCAATGCAATTAGGCCTTCTCAAAGCACACATTTCACCTTAAAAACCTCATAAAACTATGAGACTACATAAATGGATGAAAAAATTCAAAAATTATTAAATAATACCCATAATAATCTCAAATTATTTCCTTGACATCATTTATCTCATTTCACTCCTTGAACCACACAAGTAGGTCTACTCACAATTAGGCCTTCTTACTGCTAGAAAGTTTATCTTGAAAATATGATGCATACACTCAAATTTGCCATATAACCCAAAAAAAAATTCATGTATAGAATTTAAATTACATAATTTTAAAAATCATGTTAATTATAATTTGTTAAATAGGTTAAAGGACCTCAAACCGATCGACTCCATATGCTCACTTAGAATTGTGCACAAAATTTAAGAACCTAGTTATAAACATTTGAATTTTCACACCTTCAGAAGAGTTTATAATTCATAAAAATGTGTTTAAATTAACCTATGATACTTATATAACAACTTCAATATAATTTTATTCTTTAAATTTATGTAAAAATACTTAGAAACAATATTCTCACTCACACTCAAAAAACTACCTATAGCTCCAAAAACACAATCACAAAGATCAAGATTTAGAACACCTATGTGAACATTTTTATGAACTTAAAATGGGATTTAATTGTCCTTAGTAATAATTATAAAATATTGTAATTGATATATTACAAGGTTTAATATCAATATTTGTCTTACAGACCAATCTCATGTCTTCACCCTATATAGATTTCACTATGTTAGATAGGTCAATTTGAGAACAAATTTTTGATTGTATATGAGGATCACAAAAAAATATAATCAAAGGTAATATGAGTTTTAGGTATTTAATAATGACCCCATGCATTTGGATTCATCCCTAATCTTATGAAACCAATCCCTGATCTCATTCTCATTTCTACTTAGTTTTCTCACTGTCTTGATCATTAGGCCCTTTTAGAAATAGGCCAAATTTTGTGACTAGTTTATCATATTAAAGGTCTAAAACATGATTAGAAACTTACATGGTTACACACATCATCCTTCAACCATTTTCATTCTTTGACCTAGCCAACCCTACATGTTACATCAAAATTATAAGAAACAAGGGTTTTCCTATAGATTCTACTCACTCTTCTAACAAATAAAAACCACTTGGAGAAACTTGGAAGATAACTTTACATGTTTCAAACATCAAAATACGTCAACAAGACCATTATCAGCCATAACCAACAAGATCTTTCTTATTAGGTCATTATGTGGGTTTTATGAGGGTTTTAGCTAGTTTCTTTTCTTAGCAGTCATTCATAAAGGATTTCCCCTCAACTCAAAAAATAATTAAATATAGGAACCTTTCCAAACTTTCATAAACTTATTAGGATCTCATGCAAAGGTTTTATAGGGAAACGAGCATAAGAAAATCTTTCTCAAGTCTGCAACACTCCATTTTATACACATAAAGGATCTCAACACCAATTATCATTCTTTATCCTTCAATCTGTGACCTCAAACTTCGTTAACACACTTATAAAAACATATCACACCATTTAAAATGTTATTATGAGATTTTTCACCATGAGAAATTAACTTTAACCTTCATTGAGCAACATTAGGTCTCTTTCTTCATTAGGCCTTAAACTCCTAATCATACCAAGACCTTGATCATAGCTTCAAAACTTTTGTATTTTTATAAAAACCTCATTATAATGTCATATTAACTCATAATTTTATCACACACTACCATCTATTATCTCACAAGCCTTAGACTGCTTACCTCATCATGCTACTAAGCATGTGCCTTCTCATTAGGTCTCTTGATGCAAGGACTAAGCTTCATACTTGACCTTGGAAATCATCTAAAGGATTATTTTACTCTTGATCATGTTTACATAAAATTATACACTCTATCATTCCTATAATAGCACAATTCACCAATATTTAATATGCTACATGCATACATATTCTCTTAGGGCAAGACTAGGCTTCTCAAGACACTTAATACTCAAAGTTTTGGACTTAAACAAGATATTTCTCAATGATGTCACCCAAGAAAATTATTCAAACATGATTATTTGAATACATATACACTATTACCAATTTTATGATCTTGTCACCTCACAACATTATGCCAAGATCTCATATAGAACTCAAAGACTACTAAACCTTGTATGCTTACCTTGTATACTCCTCAGGACTAGTGCTCAAATATATGTTTCCTTTGTATTTTTAAATTTACCTTGACATGATATAAAGCTCAAAATAATTACCAAGTTTCCTTCAAATTCTCTCTCAATAGAGAAACAAAATTTTTCCTTCAAATTTTCTCTTGTCATAAGACTTCTTCATTACATACCATTTCACAATACATGTCCTCAGTTCTGATCTTGACATTAATGAAATATATCATGACTTTGACATCAATAGAAAAAAATGTCTCAACACAAATAACAAGAACACACCTCAATAATCTCCCCTTTTGTCATTGAGGGGAAACATTTACACAAAGTTGATCATTCACAACTGCGTAAGCTGGATCTTCTTCAAACTAACCGTTCTTCTAAACTAGAACTTTCTCCCCCTTTGAAATTAATGACAAAGAGTCATCTTTTTCACAACTATCTGATCCTTGGACATAAAATAACACATGTTTTCTCTCAAAAAAAACACATTATCTCTATTTTAAATAAAACTCAACATAGATTAGGCTCACATACCTATTCTTAGAGCATGATTGGCTCCCCTTACCATCATCAGATTTTTAGACATTATCAATAATATGACTTGGTTTTATCAAGTCATCATATAACCTATTTATGACCTATCTCTTATGATCATACCTACAATAAACTCTTAACTAAAACTTGAATCTTAATGTCATTAAAGAACACAAAATTCCCCCTAAGAATAAACATCCTTCATGCTTCTTGATTACTAGTTGAGGGCCTCCATGAATCCTAATGGAGTCACCTTTGATATAGGGAGCTAAAAAACATAAACTCAAGATTTTCCCATATCTCCATGTCCTTACTAGACTGAAATTCCTTCATGATCCTCTTAAGTTTGAATAGTCATTTTGGCTTGACCTCTTCAATATTTGTTTGAACAATATTATGGCTTTGCCTATTGGTCTTGACTCCTTCATCAACAATATGAGCTAATAAAGAGCATTATTGGTAGTCCTTTACATATTGAATATGATCCACCATGGAAAATAGTCCACTTGGACTTGTAGACTGGTCATCAACCTTAACTACCTTGGGTTTCCACTCACTATATTATTTTGGGGGCCTCAACTTTCTTATTTTGTCTTGAGAAACCATGTTTATAGTACTTTTAAATATGACCAAATTTTTTACAATTAGAATAAAATATTCCTCTTGATGAAAAAACACCATGACCCATACCTCTTGACTAATGCGTTTATTCATAGTTCCATTCAAATTCATTCTTGGAGGACCTTATATAATGCCTTGTTATATTACCGAATTGGTTACATGAATAACAATAACCATTGAAAGGTTTAGCATACCTTATAGTATTAGACTACCTAATAGGATTATCCTTAATTCTATTAGCATCCACATTATTTTATTGATCATTGACCTTATTAATCACATTAGTGTTCTTCTTTTCGTCTTCATTAAAACTAAGGCCTATTTTGTCATTAGTAGTCTTTTGAATACTCAAAATGTTGTCTACATCATCAGTACTATTTTAAAACTTAAAAAATGAAATGAAATTATTTGATTCCTAATTCAATTCATATCTCAAGTAATCCACTTTAGTTACATGCCTTACACATTCTTCTTATTTAGCCTTCAGGCTTGTGATCACAATCTCAAGTTGAGTCTCTACATGTTTGACTATTTCTTCTTGTTCTTTAGAATTATTGCTTAATCTAACTTCAAAAAATTTGATTTTTTCACAATATTTTTTGATAATATACCTCATCACCCTATTCTTATTCTTTAACATCTTGAGTTTTTATACATTATTCATCAACTCATCCTCAAAATCCACCTCATCTCCTTCTTCATTTGAATCACCAACATCACCTCCAATCCATATGGACTCTTCTTGATTTGAGCAACTTGTTTCTTCAACCATGAAGAGAACTTAATTTACATAAATATAATCACCTTCATGGTCACTCTCAAAATCACTTCTCTCACTCTCATCAGATGAGCTGCAATCTTCCTTAGTGTCAATGCTTCTTTTATTCTTGAAAATATTTTTCTTGTCATCATATTTTATAAATATTTTCTTGCTTTTATCAAACATATAGTAAATTTTATCATCATCATGACCTTCATCATGATCTTCATCATCCTTTGCTTTATGCTTATGATGGTACTTGTTATCAAAGTGTCTAATCTCTCCATAATTAAAGAATTTAGAGGGTAGTTTTCCCTTATATTTACCAGAGCCTATCTTAAACTTTCTTGCAAACATAGATATCAATTCATCATCATCAATATCATATTCATCATTGTATTTGAATTTCTTACCTTGTGTATTCTTCTTCTTTGGATTATTTACCTTGAATGCAACTTCCTTATTTGAAAGTCTTCCTTCACTTGTCCTCATCTCACAGGTTGTTAGGGTGACATGAAGTCCATCCATCTCTAGCTTATCTAGATCTTGCATCTCTTCAATAATAAATGCCTTAAAATAAAATTTAGGGGTTATAGATCTAAAAACATTTTGTACAATAGTAGACTCTTTAAATTCTTCATGTATGCCTCTTATGATGTTGACCACTTCATCAACCCTCAACAAGTAGGCTGCAATGGTCTCATATTCATTCATCATTAGGTTCTCAAATTATCTTCTATGGGTTTGAAACTTAGACAACTTGAACTTGGAGTCCCACTCATGAATAGTATTCAACTTGTCCCACATTTCTATAGAAAACATAAAGTTCATTACCTTCACAATATCTTCCTTTAATAGGCCACACATAATACCATTCATTGTTTTAAAATTATTGTCACTAGCCTTCTTGTAGGATACATCTATAGGAGAAATAGGGGCATAGTATATCCATCTTGTTGTACCCAAAAAATGTCACTAATTTTTAAGACAACTTATAAGCTATTTTGGTCTTGTAAGACCAAAATATCTCTTCCCATTTCAAAAAATTGTTCTAAGCTTTCAAAATTGAGAATTATTCAAGCTTTTTTAGTAAAAGGACTAATGGTTCAACAAGTTCAAAGGCTTCTATAGGTAGGTTCAATCAAAAGAACAAGTTTTTGACACTTAGTCATTTCTAAGACTAGTTCAAGGTTTAAAAGCTTCAACGGGTTCAAGGTTCAACGAGTTCAATGAGGATTGTTTCAAAGAATCTTGGTTTAAGCAGTCAATATAAACAAGGGAATGAACCATTAAACTGTTGAACCAAAGTTGGTTCAATCAATCGGTTCAAGCAACAAGTTCAAAGGAGTGCCCCAAGTGTCAAAGACACAAGTGCCCTTATAGAGGGAATTTCCATGGTAAAAGTGACTAAGGAAGGAAACAAATGGACTGAAACAAAAACTTGATAGAATTCATGTGGATGCTGCCAAGTGTCATCTTCTAAGCCTCATTCCACTTTGTTTCTAAGAGCAGCAGATGCTACCATATGTCCTCTATAAGTTAAGTGGAACACGCCAAGTGGCATCATCTTCATGAATCTAAAATGAGTCCCATATGGTTCTATAGTGTTTCCAAAATGCAGCAGAAGCTGCCAAGTGTCATCTTCTATAAGACACTTAAAAGGCATTTAAAGCTTCTACAAGTTCAATAGATGTTGCCACGTGTTCTCACCTATTTCACAGCGGATGTTGCCATGTGTCACAATTTGAGATTCACATAAAATTGCATAAGGAAAATTTCCAAGGGACAAATAGCCCTTTCAAAGGACACTCAGAAGCTGAAGTGAACCATTGCAAAAACTTGAAAGGCTAATTTAGAGCTCAAAATAGCCCTTACAAAGGGTAGGAAGGGGGTGAATGGACCAATTTAAAGGCCAAAAGAGTAAAGGGATTTCCTTCAAAAAAGTTTCCCTGACAAAAGTGATAAAGAGACAATTCCTTCAAAAAAATTATTTGAAAAATTCCTTCAAACAAATTGTCTAAAAGAATTCCTTCAAACTTTTTCTTCTGAAAGAAAAGTCTAAAAAAATAGAAAACCTAGAAGCTACCACATGTCATCTATTGAGACACAGTATCAAATGCAGTAGAAGCTACCAAGTTTCATCTTCTGTAGGGTTCTCAAAAGATCAACAAGAAGCAACTAAGGAATAGAGCATCAAACTGAATCAAGGACCCAATTCAAATAGCCAAAAAAGGAGGAATGACCAAAAACATTTGTGCATTAGATATGTTTCTAGAAGTAGACTGCTAGGTGGATTTGAAAGATGTAAAATTTCAATAACATGACCCATTTCTCTACATTGAGAAAAGCAAATGGGTAAATGCCCCTAAATTCCAGCATGTCTTCTTAACAAAATTCAATGCAACATGATGTGTTACTATTCCCAAGTCCTTCTTAAAGAGGCTATATAAGGGAATCTCTTTTATTGTTTTAGGGGAATCTCTCTCTCTGATTATCAAAAACAAAACTCTGCCCAAATTGAAAGGTATTACTGAGACTTTGAGCTCAAATTGTTGATCATATTTTGTTATTAGAATAAGAAAGCAAGTGACTTTTTTGAATTTGTGTTGTGATATCTTTATTGTTGGGGAAACTATTCTTATGTCTTTTTCCTTAATATATTTTTTGTTCCTTTAATTCAATAAGCAAAATTAGTGAAAGTAGTCAGGAAGGTGTCTTAAAGCCAATTGTGGAGAGACTTTGTGCCCCCACAATTGCCTTTAGTGTGGTTTCTTTTTGTTTCTATGTAAAGGACCTTGGGATGACTTTATGCCCTCATTGTACTTCGTATCTCACTCTTACACAATTGAGATAGAGACTTTATGCTACATCTCAATCTGAAGGCTACTACATCCTTGGTTACATTTTACAATTACTACTAGGAAGATTCTTGTGGTTTGCTGAATAGTACTTATTAAATAAGAGGAGTGCTTTCTATCATTTCCCTTGAGATTTCTCCTTTGATTTGTAAGCATCAACTTTGAAAAAAGAGAGATGGATGGTTTATCTTGCCCTTGATTATTATTTTATTTATATATATATATATATATATATATATATATAGGGAACCTCCCATTGGTGAGAGGAGAGATTAGTCCCCTTTTAATGTGGTAAACATACACATTTGGATGACCAATCTTCATACTTTGGATGATCAGACCTATTTTGTTTATCAGTACGCTGATTGACAAAATATTCCACCAACAGCTTTTGGTGACTCTACTGGGGATATAGTTATGTGCATTCTGAAACCTCAAGTTTTAGATGGAATCAGTCTCTACCATTATTCATTATAGACTCCATTCCATTTCTATGTTTTATCCATTATTATTATAACCTTACCATTCACCTCCACACTAACTAGGAAAGAACATGCAGTTTAAAGCCTCAAGCTTCAAACTAAAGCAAGGTCATTTCTTTTCAATTTTTGTTTCACAATCTAGTAGATTCAAGGTATACACGAATCCAAAGGGCTAAAGGTATTATTGATGCTGTATTCCAGTTGGTACAACAAAGTAATTTTGATTTGTTTCCTTCACCATCTCACCTCCAACGAACCAAGAGCTTTCCTCCTACTAAAGTTAGATCTCCATTGCCTAACGAAGTATCCACTTCTGATATTGATAAAGCTTTGCCAATAATTACCCCTCTGAGATTTGTTATTCTTCCTTTTCATAATCCTATAGTGCAAGCTCAAGGCCCCTAGGGTAATTCTTTTGGTCCTCTCAATCTTACTCCACCTCTACATGAGCTTCCATGTAGTTTAAGAAAGAATTTCCCCAAATTATATAGTGATGGGAAAGTTCATCCAGATGAACACATTACAGCCTTTAGCATAGCCTATGGTGTAATTGGAGTAGAATTTGAAGATGTAGCAGTCAGGCTATTTGTAGGAACACTATAAGGGGCTACTACAGATTGGTTTTATCATCTATAAGCTCAGTCAGTAACTAATTAGAATACCCTCAAAGCTAAGTTTGAAGCCATATTCAAACCTATAGAAGATACACATGCACTTCTGGCTCAACTTACACATATGAAGAAAGAACCTCATGAACCAATGAGGGAATTCATAGCCAAGTTTGACAAACTAAAGAATAGAATTCCTGTAATTGCTCAACCTACAGATGAGAATCTCAAATGCTTCTTCATTAATTATCAGTTACCTAAAGTAAGTTTTCTTTTAAGACATACTGGTCAAATAGATCTTGTTGTGGCTCAACATTTGGCCACTAAGGTAGAAGATGATCTCATCTTAGCAGGGAAGATAAGAAGAGATCCAAATAGAAATAGACCCTCATCATCTTTTGAATATTCATCTATAGGTACCATAGATCCAATGGTGTAGAAGTTGGCAAATGAGTTGCTTACGCTCAAAAAGCAAATAGCGCAAGGAATATCTTCTACTCCTTCGTACAAAGATATGCCAAGAAGGACATTTCCAAATCAATCATATCAAGGTAATGTTGCTAGGAATCAAGGGTAATAGAATCATCTTCCTCCCCCACAAGGGAAACTTACACTAGAAGCTCCTCCAACCAATTTAGCAATGGGACATCTTGAAGCAGAATTAGAGTTCTCTTTCTAGCCTGAACTGAATCAAGAAAATGATGTTGATCTCTTTGTATAAAATCAAGAAGAATTAGCTAGCGACTCCCACATTGGTTTCCTAAACTACCAGGATAACCTAGAAGTAAAGGAGAATCTTTTGATGGATCATATGTAGTGTTTACTAGGTCTAAGAACCAATCAATCTAGCAAGCTGATAAAGGGAAGACAGAGGAGCAACCTCAACCATCAATTACAATTGCTAAGTGTGGAACCACTCTGCCTTTTCATTCAAAGGATGCAGTGATCACCTAAAAGGTAAGTACATCAATTTCACCTTCACCTTCTACTTTAATTTCACAAACTAGCCCTCCTCTTATCCCTCCTAAAACTCAAATGATTGAAATACCTTCCTTTGTACCTAGCTAAATTCAGCCATTTAACATAATTGATTATGTCAAAAAGATAAAAATACAAATGTCTGAATTTGAATATTTGCAGTCTAATCCTGATCAATTGGATAAGTTGGTCCAACATGTCAAGAACCAAACCATCCCTACAAGACAATAAGTTAAGAAAATAAATCTTGATTCCCTAAAGAACATGCCCATTCCAAATAATCTTGTCATTACTCCTGCAACTGCCTCTAGGAAAATAGAACCTTTCTATGTTTCCCTATTAATAAATGGTCACAAGCTAAGTAATTGTATTATAGACTCAGGTGCATTTGACAATGTCATGCCTATTAAAGTAGCTGAATCTCTTGGTCTCACACTAACCAAGACATTTGGGAGATGTTTCTCCATGGAGAAGAAGCAAGTACGATTCTTGGGGTAAATCAAAGATGCCCAATTTGCATTTGTAGCCTTTCCAGACAAGAGAATCCAGATGATTGTCTTGGTGGCTGACATCCCAGCATCCTATGGCATTTGCCTTGGATGAAATTTCTACAAGGACATAGGAGGTGAACTAAGCATGGACCTGTCTGAGCCAAGAATCCCTATCAAAGGTGTAATAAAGATATTGTTCCCTGAAAAGGAGGAAAAATATGTGGTCACCCAAACATCAGCCCCTGAAGCTCAAATTCTTTTTGAATCCTTAGATATGGGTAACTACTTTCTATTTATAGATGAAGTGCATGAAACATCTAATAAAATTCTTGAAAGTGTCAACCTAGAAATTAGTTCAACTAGAATAGTAGAAGAACTAGTAGGTTGCAATATAAATGAAGAAGGACCCTCCCTCTCTAATGAAGGAAAGTCTAAAGAAAAATTAGTATCTGATGAGGTATGGACTCTAGAATTTAATGGCAGCTCCTCCTCTACCAGTTCAAAAGCAAGGATTGTGTTGATATCTCCTCAAGGATATATGTTTCCTTCATCTTACAAATTACAATTTAGTAACACTAACAATACAGCTAAATGTGAATCTATGTTGCTTGGATTGAAGGCTGCTCAAGACAAAGGCATCAAGTTCCTTCATACCAAAAGGGATGTTGAATTAGTGGTTTGTCAGGTGAGAAACCTATACCAAACCAATAATGAAATATTATGCCACTATCACAACCTAGTTTGGGACCAAATTAAAAGCTTTGATGCTTTCAAAAATTTTGCCATACCTAGGGAATCTAACGACAAAGTTGATGCACTTACTATTTCAGGAACTCTCTTAGTTTCTCACTCATATTTCAAAGAAAATAGGTATACTATTGAGCTAGCATATAGACCAAGTGTTCTTGATAATGCTGATCATTGGCAAGTATTCAATGATGATCATCAAATCATTACCTTCTTGGAATGAAAAGATAATTTTGAACAATTACATTTTGAAGGTAGTGAACCCTAGAAGTATGAATCAGCCTCTAAATCTAGTTCAGATATAAATGAAGAATTCTTATAGCTGAAAGGAAATAAAATTCCCAAAGGTCTGGTTTTTCTTGAGAAACTATTTTAAAAACATGATAGATTCATCAAAAAATAGCAAACAAATTCAAAGTTCTCTCAGGGATTCGATCAAGTAAATCTGAGTACTAAAGAAAATCCCAAGATGGTTAAAATTGGTAAGTGTTGCACCCCTAAAGAAAGATTCAAGTTCACCACTTTACTCCATCAATACATGGATGTCTTAGCATATTCTTATGATGACCTAAAGTTTCTTAGACCTAATGAAATCTGCCATGACATTCCTCTCAAGGCTGACACAATGCCCTATAAGCAAAAATCTAGACAATATAATTTGAAAATATCAGGTACTATTCTGTCTAAGATACAAAAAATGTTAAATGCTAGAATCATCTTCCCAATCCATCATTCTACATGGATTGCAAACATAGTGCATGTAAGGAAGAAGAGTGGTGAAATTCACATTTGTGTACATTTCAAGAGTCTGAATCAATCATCTTTGAAAGATAATTACCCTTTGCTAGTTATGAATTAAGTGCTCCAAATAGTGATAGGTTTAGAGATGTTATCAATGTTAGATGGCTTCTTAGGATATAATCAAGTTGAAGTCAGTGAAGTAGACCAACACAAGACTACATTCATCACACCTTGGGGTACATTTGCATATAGAAGATTGCCTTTTGGCTTGATAAATGTTGGTGCCACCTTTCAAAGGGAAATGGACCTGGCTTTCAAAGATGAGATGGGTAAAATCATAGTGGTATACCTTGATGACTTGACTATCTTTTCAAAGCATCATTTTGATTATGTATGCCACTTATAATAAGTGTTGGAGCACTACCACCAGAATGGTATTTCCTTGAACCCTAAGAAGTCTATTTTTGGAGTAACAGAGGGGAAACTCATTGGACACATTGTGTCTAAAGAAGGTATAAAGATTGACATAGACAGAGTCAATTCTATTCAAGAGCTTAATTTTCCTACAAGTAAAAATGTTTTTCACTCTTTCTTTGAAAAGGTGAATTTCTTACAGAGGTTCATCTTTGAATTTGCTGAGAAAACTAGACACATTGTGAACATGATGAAAGGGAAGACCACCTTTAGCTGGAAGACCACCTTCAGCTAGACTAAAGAAGGCAAGTCAGCCTTTGAAGATATCAAGACTGCCATTGCCCATGCCCCTACCTTGGTTTGTCTAGATTACAACAAAGATTTTATTATATACAGCTATGCTTTTGAACACATGCTTTCATCAATTCTTGTTCAATAAGACAAGGAAGTTATATAATCTCCCATTTCTTTCATGAGTTTCCCTCTCAAAACCCATGAGATGAAGTATTCAAACATAGAGAAGCATGCTTATGCAGTGGTGAAAGTAGTCAAACATTTTTTCTTCTATATCCTGAATTCACACACTACTACCTTAGTTCTTGACACTACAATCAAGTCCATATTAACTCAACAAGAGTTTGGCACAAAAAGAGGTAATTAGATTGTAAAGATCCAATAGTTCAATCTAGACATCAAACTAACAAAGCTGGTTAGGGGAAAAGGCCTATGCTAGTTAATTGATGACAACAAGCCAAAAGGTACATAGCATGAAGAAGCTAAAGTGGAAGATACACCAACAATCCTTTTTGTCTCCACTACCAATGAGTGGTATTTAGGTATTTCTCATTTCCTTACTTATAGTGAATGTCCTACTCATTTGTCTTATAAAGAAAGGAGGACTATCAAGTCGAAAGCTACCAATTTTGTCCTTTGGGACAATGGCTTGTACAAGAGAAGCATAGATGGAGTATTCCTTTGTTGTGTAGACAAAGAGAAACAAAGCCAACTTTTGAAATATTTCCACAATCTAGCCTATGGAGGACATTTTTTTGCTCCTATAACAACTCACAAGATTCTGTGAGCCAGGTATTACTGGCCAACTCTTTTCGAAGATACATATAAGTGGGTGAGAAAATGTGAACTCTACCAACAATTTGTTGGAAGACCCAAGTTAACTACCCTGCCTCTCAAGCCAGTGACCATAGAAGAACCTTTCCAGCAATGGGGGATTGATTTTATTGGGACTATAAACCCATCTTCAATTGTTGGACATGATTATGTCATTACAGCAACTGACTATTTCACCAAGTGGGTAGAAGAAATCCCAACTAAGCATGTTACTTCAGAAGTTGTATGCAATTTCCTCAAGGAGAATATCATTTCCAGGTTTGGAGTTCTAACCAAAATTATTACTGACAATGTAGCTTGTTTCACCTCCTATGAGATTACACAATTTTGTTTCCATTATTATATTACACTCTCCCATTCTTTTGATTATTTTCCACAAGGGAATGGACAAGTTGAATCAAGTAATAAGAACCTGGTAACTATCATCAAGAAGCTAGCAGATGACAGTCAAAGGACATGGCATAAAGCATTGGTTGATGCTCTATGGGAAGATAAAATCACACCAAAGAGGGCAATTGGTATGTCTCCTTTTCAACTTCTTTATGGTATCAATGCTGAGATACCAATCACCTTAGAATTGCCAGCCTTAAAATTGGCAAAGGTAATTGAAGATCAGACATATGAAATCTCTCTTGATAAGAGAATCATGTGCCTGACTGAGCTGAATGAATAAAGAACTATGGTGGTGGACCGAATTGCTACTCATCAAAGTCTAGTAAAGAAACTCTTTGACCAGAAGGCCAAAAATTGTGATTTCCAAATTGGGGATCAAGTCTTGTTGTGGGACAAAAGGAGAAAACTAAAAGGGATGCATGGAAAGTTTGACTCCCTTTAGAGAGGCACATTTAAAATTCATCAACACAATGGTGAGAATATATTTCTACTAAAATATCAAGATGACACACTCTTTTCTCTACCTCACAGTGGGTAGCATCTAAAACACTTCAACTCTTGAAGTATCAGATCATTTCATCTGTACATGTGTATATTTGTATAGTTTTTTCTATTTTATTTTGTTTGTTTCCTTTTTTGATGCCTTTCATTTTTGGGTAACATGACTCCATATCCCAATGGTACACATGAAGACACTGGAGATTTTGGATTCTACTCCCTTTAATTCTTTTTTACAATTGATAGAAGTTCTCCAACTAGAGCCAGCTGTTGTACCCAAAAAATGTCACTCATTTTTAAGACAACATATAAGCTATTTTGATCTTGCAAGACCAAAATATCTCTTCCCATTTCAAAAAACTATTCTAAGCTTTCAAAATTGGGAATTATTCAAGCTTTTTCAATCAAAGGACTAATGGTTCAATAGGTTCAAAGGCTTCTACAGGCAAGTTCAATCAAAATAACAAGTTTATAACACTTAATCATTTTTAGGACTAGTTCAAGGTTTAAAAGGTTCAACAGGTTGAAGGTTTAATGGGTTCAATCAGGCTTATTTCAAAGAATCTTGGTTCAAGTAGTCAATAGAAACAAGGTAATGAACCATTAAACCATTGAACCAAAGTTGGTTCAATCGGTCAGTTCAAGTGACAAGTTCAAAAGAGTGCCCCAAGCGTCAAAGACACAAGTGCCCTTGCGGAGGGAATTTCCATGGCAAAAGTGACTAAAGAAGGAAACAAATAGACTAAAACAAAAACTTGATAGAATTCATGTAGATGATACCAAGTGTCATCTTCCAAGCCTCATTTCACTTTATTTCTAAGAGCAACAGATGCTGCCACGTGTCCTCTGTAAGTTAAGTAGAACATGCCAAGTGGCATCATTTACATGAATCTAAAATGAGTCCCATATGGTTCTATAGTGTTTCCAAAATGCAGCAGAAGTTGCCAAGTGTCATCTTATATAGGACACTCAAAAGGCATCCAAAGCTTTTACAATTTTAATGAATGCTACCACGTGTTCTGACCTTTTTTATAGTCGATGTTGCCACGTGTCACAATTTGAGATTCACATAAAATTGACTAAGGCAAATTTCCAAGGGACAAACAACCCTTTCAGAGGACACTCAGAAGCTAAAGTGTACCATTGTAAAAACTTGAAAGGCTAATTTGGTGCTCAAAACAACCCTTGCAGAGGGCAGGAAGGGGGCGAATGGACCAATTCAAAGGCCAAAAGAGTAAAGGGATTTCCTTCAAAAAAGTTTCCCTGGTAAAAGTGACAAAGAGACAATTCCTTTAGATAAATTATCTGAAAGAATTCCTTTCGACTTTTTTCTTTTGAAAGAAAATTTTGAAGAAATAGAAAACCTAGAAGCCACCATGTGTCATCAATTAAGACATAGTATCAAATGTAGTGGAAGATGCCAAGTCTCATCTTCCACAAGGTTCTCAAAAGACCAACAAGAAGCGACTAAGGAACAAAGCATCAAACTGAATTGAGGACCCAATTCAAATAACCAGAAAAAGAGGAATGAGGAAGAACGACTAGAAACATTTGTGCATCAAATATGTTTCTATAAGTAGACTGCCAGGTGGATATTGAAAGATGTAAAATTTCAATAGCATGACCTATTTGTCTACATTGAGAAAAGCAAATGGGTAAATGCCCATAAATTCCAGTATGTCTTCTTAACAAAATTCAATGCAACATGATGTGTTACTATTCTCGAGTCCTTATTGAAGAGGCTATATAAGGGACTCTCTTTTATTGTTTTAGGGGGATCTCTCTCTCTGATTATTAGAAACAAAACTCTGCCCAAATTAAAAGGCATTACTAAGACTTTGAGCTTAGATTGTTGATCATATTTTGTTATTGGAATAAGAAAGCAAGTGACTTATTAGACTTTGTGTTGCGATATCTTTGTTGTTAGGGAAACTATTCTTATGTCTCTTATAGACACTAAAATTGTGTCGACTCCCCTGGTCATCCCCCATTTTATTCTTCTTCTCCTATTCAACCCTTGTCAATCACTTTTTCCACTATCCTTGACCTTGGCATCATGTAACAATGAGCACAGAGCTAAAGCTAGATTCTATCCCCATTGTGCATCTGCCAACGACAGTTGTTACCTGACCGACGTCGCTGACGTCGGTCACTTATCAGCCGATGTCAGCAATGCTACCGATGTCGGTCACCTTACCATTATCTGTTATCAGTTATCATTCAATTCCCAATCGATTTTCCTAACAGTTATCAAACTGTCTCTCGAACCGTCCCTCACCTTCATCAGCGTCCGCCGATCAATCCCAAAGGCTAATCAATTAATCAATCAATCGATCCCAAACTCGGACATTCACAGACTCTGGCAACCAATCAGCTCTGACGGTTAACCAACTCCAGCATTCGATCAATCTACATTCACTTCGATCAACTTACGGCAACGCTTCAACAACTTCAATCATGGATTTTATCATGTCTTCTGGGAGGTAAGTATTTCCTCTGTTTGCTTTTATTTCTTTCTGGTTATTATTTGTTTGTTGTTTCTATTTCTATCACCCTGGATCTTCAGACTATAGGCCTAAACCCTTAGTCCTTTCTTTACATCTCTGCCCACTATCCCAATCTGTAACTTTGTCCAGACTCGACTAAAACTCCCAGACCCTATCCAAACTTGACTTTATTTTGACTAGACCCTGTCCAGACCCTATCCCGAACCTGACCAAGACCCTATCCCGACTCTACTAGACCTTCTGTAACTCACCCAGACTCTGTCCAGAACTTGCCCTAACCGACGCCGGTCACTACCCTGACGGATGCCGACACTTTAACCGATGTCGACAATTTCCTTAACCGATGCCGATACTAGAGAGACCGACATCGGCGACTGCACAGAACATTTTACTTCATTATCAGGTATGCATTTTATTTTATGTCCTTTATTTCTATCATTTTATCCTTCATTATATCTACTTCAGTCTAATATTCTACTTTTTTTATCAGTGGGTTGATATCCTTCTAGGAAGTCTTCGTACTTTCGAGATCGGGCATTTGCCTGACAGCCCACCATATCTTTGACTAACATTTTTTCGTGTTTCAGTCTCTTTTCTTCTTAGGTGTCATTCCTCCACAGCCAAAGAGGAGAATATTCCAACGTCTGATTTCGATGCGCACAACTTTATCAGGTATCCTCTAGCTTTGACCATTTCTTTTAGTTTCTTATTTCTTTTTTGAATGTAGAAAGCAATTTAGCATAGAAACATTCTGGCATGCCCAGTGGGACCTAAGGCCTTCCTTGGGTTCTTTCTTTCTTTCATTCATATAGGTGCATTAGGTTCCTTCCTTTTCATCTTCTTCTGTCTCTTCTTAAACGACATCATAAGCAGGACTAAAAAGAACATTTCTTTCTTTCTTGCATTTCTAGACTAGTTTAAATTCATACTCTTTGACTCTTTTTCCATTCGTCTTCATACGAACAAAACATTTTCAACTTGGACATTAAAACACTTTGCATTCATTTTTGTTTGCCTGCATGTTTTAGACCACACATAGTAATTAACAAACGCATATTGAATTAATCTAGATCATTTCATGTTACACGACCAAACCACTTGCACAAAACAAACATTTTAACTTACCTGAGACAAGGCCCGACTGGGATTTCATCCCCCAGTGGATACCTTACCCGTCCTGGAAATCTCACTTGGATTTCATCACCAAGGGGAAAGCCCACTCCATTCTCTAGCGGAGGATAATCTCTAGGCAAAGTATATTTTGGCTAAGCAGGCCTAGCTTACCACTGGACTCGTGAAGTGAGGGGAGCTTGCTCCTTAGCACCAGGCCTCATACGGACCCTAACATAGACTTCTTGAGCACCATAACTAACTCAAAACCATTCATAGACTTCTTCTAAGACCCGACTCAAAGCCAATCTTCCTCTACACACATTCTAAGGCATAAGCCACTATAATCCTAAAAAATTTACTTCTAGGGTTTTAGGATCTGCTTGTGTCTTCATCTTTTTAGTTCTTATCTACTTGTTTGAGTGTGTGAAGACGTTCTCTCTTGCCTTGTATGGTTTTGACACGCAGTCAAACCAAGGCCCTTTTTTGACCACTCTAGCCGTCAACTGCTTTCGTCTACCCCATCTCTAACCCGTCCTATCATGGAGTTCCACTCAGAGACTGAAAGAACTCCTACAGGACCGACCCTAACCCCAACTCAAATTCCCATCATCCCTGAAGGGGACCAAGATTTCGAAAGATTCTTGGACCTCAATACCGCAGCCCTCCATAACTATCTCATGAGAAACCCAATGCGAGACCTTTCAGGTGACATGGCGACGACATCAACACCATTCATCATCCAACCCTTTATGACTCAGCCTTTCGCCTCAACCGTTAACTCAACCATGGCTAATACAGAAAGTTTGGCCTCTTCGTCTATTTTTAGACTGACCTCCATCGGGGTTTCGTTACCCCCTCAATCACCTACAATTCAACCAAGTTCTACATTGTATCAGAACTTGATTGTCTTGACCCCTTACACTCTTGCACCCACAAATGTAGGAGTGCCAACCTATCCTTCTACCAGTCCCGCTATTCAACCACCTTTGGCAGTGCCTAGTCAACTTATACCTTCAACCTTCATGATGCAACCACCCTTAGCCTCTACTTCTACCCCTGTGACTAGTCATCCATACGTTGCACCCTTACTGGTACAACCGACTACATCGTATACCTCCTCTAGCCTCTTTCAAGAACCTTACAACCTAGGGGGCGCTCTATCCACCAATCCGTCAGCAGACGTCATCAAGATGCTGATGGATAAAATGTCCAGTCTCAAAGCTTCTATCTTCGATTCAAATAATGTCTCTTCATATGACCAGATTTACAACGAGCCCATTCATCCTTCTGTCCCTATCCGACCATACCCCAACCATTGGACGCTTCCTAAATTTACTCGCTTTCAGAGTAAGGAAGACCCACAACAACATCTACGGGCATTCAAACATGCCTGCTATCTTATTGCCCACGACGATGCGTTACTTTTATGCATGTTCCCTATGTCTCTTTCTGGCCCTGCCCTTGACTGGTATAGCTCCCTTGCCAGACATTCTATCTTTTCATTCATTCAACTTGCTCAATTATTCGTTGACCATTTCTCAATCAATATCACTAAACAAGTCTCGATCACAGACCTTTACTCCATTAGGCAATTTGACGATGAATCAGTAGTTGATTTTGTCGCCCATTGGAGAGGCTTGATTAACCAGCTCTCCTTCTCCTTGCCTCAACCCGAGCTCATTGAGCTCTTTTTCTAAGCATGTGTCAGTCACATCTCATCCACCTTGCAGGTTCAAACATTCCACACTTTCAACGAGGCCTTCACCATGGCCTGAAAGCTTGAACTCTGTGCTATTGAAGAAGATAAGGTCAAATTGTGTAAGACTAACACAAGAACCAATGACCATTCTTCTTCCAGACCTTCTTCTGCCCACTCTCAATCTAAGGGGTCAGCAAACACTGTCATATTTAGACCATCATCTTCAATAATAACTAACTGACCAGCATCTTCAACATTAGACTACATCAATAAACATTTTCAACGTCAATCCATACAACGTCAATTCACTCCAATTAGAGAGTCATATGCCTCTGTCTTGGATAAACTCATCAAGCAGGGGGTCCTCAATCTCCCTTCAATCTGACCACATCAATTTGACCTCTCAACACCTATCCTTGCATGGTACAAGGAGAACCACTTTTGTAACTATCACCGTGTCAAAGGCCATGATACGGATCACTGTCAAACTTTTAAAAACCTCATCCAGGACATGCTAGACAAGGGCGATCTTATCTTGGATAACCCGAATGCACCACCCAACCAAAACCTTGACATCTTCAAACAACCTTTTCCTAATCACCCGCCTACTCAAGACAATGTCCAAACCATGATCAATGACCCTCAAGACCATGATATACACACCATCAACACTGTCTTACCTCTTGTCCCTGACCAACCTTCTTCACAGGATGAAGGACCCTCTTCTCCTATTAGTCCTCCATCGACCTCTCTCATACTGGAGGATGCCTTGACCACACCTACACCATTAGCCCTAACTTCATCCAAAGACCTTAACTCGCCCACTCCTCAAGCACACGTAGAAGGCATGATCATCCCTGCCATCTGCCTACTTGAGGAGCCACACTCTCCTATTTCTTCTCCACCAAGAGAAGAACCAGTCTCTTTGCCCATTTCGATTGAGAAAGACCCAGTCACGGTTTCCTCTTGCCCTTTGCTTGAGATTGTTATATCTCACTCACCTCCATCCACATCTAAACCCAAACCCATATCTAACCTCACCTCGCACAATAGTGGCCCTCGACTCAAACCCACAAAGACCACTAGACCACACTGGAGGACTCCTCCCCCACCTTCGTCATTACCTTCAATCTTAGGCCCACATCCATCCACTTTAATTGGAGTGATTCCTACTCCCATCCTTCACAGAGGCACATTGCCTCCATTACTCTATCAACCCATCAAACATATATCTTCTCCTATGCCTCTTATGCCAACATCATCAACCCTCACTGCAATAAAATATCTAGACCCGTTAGCAAGTTATTATACCTTGCTCTTACGACACTTGTTGCAGTCGTCTCGCATCAACCTTTCACCTCTCAAACCATATCAATCACTCGGACCAAAACCACCCTGGTTTGATGACACTCACATTTGTGCATATCATCGCACTCCCAAACACGACACAGAACATTGTTGTGCCCTCAAGGTCGCCATTCACCAATGTCTGGGGAATGACACCTCTCTTCTTGACCACATTATCAACAAGCCTTCAACACCATCCCTCTCATCAACTCTCGGGTCAAGACCCTCTTGGTTCGACAACTCTAAATACTATCACTATCATCATACTTCGAGACATGACACTGAGCATTGTTGCACTCTTAAAGCTGTCATTCATCACCAACGGAGGAAGGATTCCCTTCTCATCAAGGATCCTCTTGACCACCTCTTTACTAAATCACCAACACCAACCCATGCCTCTCCAACCTTGTCACCTAAATCTGGATCTCCATACCAGACTATGGTCTCGTTGCCACCTTTGACCCCCTTATTTGACATCAATACCGTCCATCTGACCACTAAATCTCAATCGACCTTAACCAATTTGTCAAACATTCTCCCTACCCGCTGGGGGAATTCAACCTTCACCCAAACATTTAACCAACCTTTTTATTCAAACATTCGACCAGTCTCGACCAATCAAACTACCATGTCAACCCATCCACATCTCATCAACTGGTTACAACCACTTCTTCACCTTCACCACCCATATCATCTATCATTTCGGTGTCCCTCATAAAATCATCACCGATATAGGCAAGTCCTTCAAAAACAAGACTGTCCAAACACTATGCGACTCATTCGACATCAAACTCAATTTTTCTTCGCCTTACTACCCACAAGAAAATGGGCAGGCTGAGGCCTCCAAAAAAATTCTCACCAAAATTCTCATGAAAGTGGTCAGTGATACAGGTAGGGATTGGCACATTCACATTCCCTTCACTTTGTGGGCTTACCGCACTAGCATCCGAACCTCTATGGGTGCTACCCCTTTTTCTCTCGTGTACGAAACAGAGGCTGTCTTACCTCTCGAAGTACAGATCCCGTCTCTCCGCATTTCTCTACATGATATTCTTTCCAATGATGACTTTTGTCAAGATCGCTTAGCTCAACTTGAGTTACTTGATGAACGCCGTCTTGCTGCCCTTAATCATCTCCATGTCTATCAACATCACATCAAGCGCACCTATGACAAAAATTTGCGAGAATGAGATTTCAACATCGGAGACCTCGTCCTCAAAGAGAATCAACATGTGACCAATATGGAGCGCAGTAAATGAGGCAAGTTTGCTCCTAATTAGCTCAGACCCTTTATTATCATGCACAAGTATGGATCAGGGACTTACCGTCTGTCTTCTCTTGATGGACACCCAGAACCTGAGCCTCTTAATGCGTTGCATCTGTAACCATTCTACTGCTAGTCGAGTACTCATCTACTTGACACTTAACTTGAGCTCGTTTCTTGAGCAATCCCCATCCTCTTCATCCTAATTCCTTTCAACCGTATTCCTCTTAACAATTCTTATAACCCTTTTATGTTGTATGGATGCTTTTGTCCTCATAAAAGGGAGCCCTTGACCTTCTATAATCTTGTCCATGACTCATATTTCTATAAAAACAAATCAAGATGTCCCAATATCCATGGTCACTATATCAATATCAAAATCAAAAAGCAGACTGCTCCCTCGAAGGACAATTGTACTATCATTGCTATAATTAATAGACTGCTCCCTCGAAGGACAGCTATTCAAAAGCCCTTATATTAAACAAAAATCTAGACCACTCCCTTGAAGGATGGTTATGACTAATCTGGCAATAAACAACACTATTTTAGAAGCTTCCCACATTGATCAGCTTCACAACTGACCACCAAGCAAACAACATCTTTTTGTGGACTTCTCGCATTGATCAGTCTGCACCTCAAAAGAAAAAAAAAAAAAATGAATGAGTCATGGACTTGACTTATAGTTGTCTCAGGGTCTCCTATAAAAAGAGGCAAAGTTATCTCTCCTCTTAAAACGGGTTACCCTTTTTCCTCCTCCTATCACCTACTCAAGGGACTTCGAGCTCACTTTAATGTCAAAGTGATTCGATTACCGCTCTAACATAACTATGGTCAACGACGTCATGCTTGAATGGGGTTCTTGGTTCTCATAACCCCTATCTATGTTATCTTTTTGGTCCTTGTCAATGAAAGAGCAATATGCTTTTCACTTCTTCTGCACTTTAGTCACATTCACCTTCATCACTTGTCAATCAACTCACCTCAACTCTCTTTTTAGACCACTCCCATAGCCTATTCACCTTAGTTTCTATGGACACCAATACACATGGAAACTATCGACCCGCCACAATTTATGTTCAGCATAAACCAATACTTGCTGAAGCATAAATAGACCCCAATTCATTTTTAGCATACATCCATCACGAATATGGAATATTGCTTGAGATGAAAGACCTCTCAACCAATGTTGCAGAATACACCATTTGGAAATGGCTACCACATCTCTTTTTCTCATCATTTCGTCATAACCAAGACCAATCTATTGACCATTTTGACCACCTGTCTACTACTCGGACCCTTTGTCTGAACTACATTAGCCTGAAGCCCTCTAATCGGGGCTATGTAGGCAGCACTCAGATGACATGACTATCTTCTGGGGTTAGCTCGGCCTCATCCTTTCATCCATTCCTCCCCTCGCCCACCAACCATTAGAGATCATACCTCTCTCCTCCAACCTCGACCACTTCCAAGACACTGTTGCCTTGGTTGTTTTTGCATGTATGCTACCTCATGACTGGTTAGCAGAATTGTGAACAGATCTTTTTTGACCCTCACAAGTATAGGATCGCAAGCCAGTTGATCCACACTACTTGTGACTTTTTCATGTTTCTAGGAGCACTTCCTGAGCCCGGGATACCTAGAACGTGATGACCCATTTAGAGCTTCAGCTTAGATTGAGTAATCCGATCAGCAAATGACTAAATGTTGGGGCTTGATTACTTCAATTTTGGCACTCCTTGACCCTTGACCTATGACACTTTGACCTAACCATCTCATGCAGTGGTATGCGTGCAATCACACCTTTTGCAGCGTTCACCCTCACCCCTTTTTCATCCACTCTTTTTCAAATCAGCACCCGATTCTTGGTTCCCTTCCCTCGACTCCTGCTTTGAGGGGGAATACCTCATCCATAATCAGGGCAATCCACTTCCTATTTTTGTCTTGCAGTTCATTCGAACAACCAACAAGATGAAATCAACCTTATCCCACACCTGGGGCAATCACTCCTATTTTTGTCTTGCAGTTCGTCTAGAACAACCAACAAGACAAAAAGGGGCAAATGTAGACACTAAAATCATGTCGACTCCCCTGGTCATCCCCCATTTTATTCTTCTTCTCCTATTCAACCCTTGTCGATCACTTTTTCCACTAGCCTTGACCTTGGCAGCATGTAACAATGAGCGCAAAGCGAAAGCTAGACTCTATCCCCATTGTGCAACTGCCGACGATGGTTGTTACCCGGCCGACGTCACCGATGTCGGTCACTTATCAGCCGATGTCAGCAATGCTACCGACGTTGGTCACCTTACCGTTATTCGTTATCAGTTATCATTCGGTTCCCAATCAGTTTTCCGAATGGTTATCGAACCATCTCTCGAACCGTCCCTCACCTTCATCAGCGTCCGTCGATCAATCCCAAAGGCTAATCGATTAATCAATCAATTGATCCTAAACTCAGACATTCACAGACTCTGGTAACCAATCAGCTCTGATGATTAACCAACTCTAGCATTTGATCAATCTACATTCACTTCGATCAACTTATGGCAACGCTTCAATAACTTCAATCATGGCTTTTATCATGTCTTCTGGGAGGTAAGTATTTCCTCTGTTTGCTTTTATTTCTTTTTGGTTATTATTTGTTTATTGTTTCTATTTCTATCACCCCAGATCTTCAGACTATAGGCCTGAACCTTTAGTCCTTTCTTTACATCTCTGCCCACTATCCCAATCTGTAACTTTGTCCAGACTCGACTAAAACTCCCAGACCCTATCCAAACTTGACTTTATTTTGACTAAACCCTGTCCAGACCCTGTCCTGAACCTGACCAAGACCCTATCCCGACTCTACCAGACCTTCTGCAACTCACCCAGACTCTGTCTAGAACTTGCCCTGACTGACGCCGGTCACTACCCCGACTAACGCCGGCACTTTAACCAACGTCGGCAATTTCCTTAACCGATGCCGGTACTACAGAGACTGACATCGACAACTGCACAGAACATTTTACTTCATTATCAGGTACGCATTTTATTTTATGTCCTTTATTTCTATCATTTTATCCTTCATTATATCTACTTCAGTCCAATATTCTGCTTTTTTTATCAGTGGGTTGCTATCCTTCTAGGAAGTCTTCGTACTTCCGGGATCGGGCGTTCGCCTGACAGCCCACCATATCTTTGACTAATGTTTTTCTGTGTTTCAGTCTCTTTTCTTCTCAGGTGTCATTCCTCCATAGCCAAAAAGGAGAATCTTCCAACGTCTGATTTTAGTGCACACAACTTTATCAGGTATCCTCTAGCTTTGACCATTTCTTTTAGTTTCTTATTTCTTCTTTGAATGTAGAAAGCAATTTAGCATAGAAACATCTCTTTCCTTAATATATTTTCTATTCCTTTAATTCAATAAGCAAAATTAGTGAAATTAGTCAAGAAGGTGTCTTGAAGCCAACTGTGGAGAGACTTTGTGCCCCCACAATTGCCTTTAGTGTGTTTTCTTTTTGTTTCTATGTAAAGGACCTTGGGATGACTTTGTCCCCTCATTGTCCTTTGTATATCAGTCTTGCACAATTGAGGTGGAGACTTTGTGCTACATCTCAATTTGTTGGTTACTACGTCCTTGGTTACATTTTTCAATTACTACTAGGAAGATTCTTATGGTTTGCTGAATAGTACTTCTAAAAGAAGA
Source organism: Torreya grandis (assembly GCA_037957365.1). Lineage (NCBI taxonomy): Eukaryota > Viridiplantae > Streptophyta > Pinopsida > Cupressales > Taxaceae > Torreya > Torreya grandis. The sequence continues at coordinate 742,317 of JARHVA010004647.1, read as the reverse complement.
GGAGTGTTTTCTGTCATCTCCCTTGAGATTTCTCCTTTGATTTACATGCACCATCTCTAAAAAAAGAGAGAGGAATGGTTTATCCTACCCTTGAGTATTATTTTCTTTATATAGGTTCCATATAGATATGTTATATATATATATATATATATATATATATATATAACATATCTATATGGAACCTACCCTTGATGAGAGGAGAGATTAGTCCCCTTTTTATATGGTAAACCTACACATTTGGATGACCAATCTTCCTACTTTGGATGATCATACCTATTTTGTATATCAGTACGCTGATTGACAAAATATTCCACCAACACATCTAAGACTGATTGCCAAACATGTTGACCTTGAGACATAAAATATTTCCTCATCCTAACACTCCAAAAACTATAATTGGATCCATTAAATAATGGTTCCTTTCTTGTATAAAAACCACCTTGTTCTTAACTAGCCATCTTTACTTGCTTAATATCTCTTTTGGGTTATTAGGACTCATTTAGTGGACCTGATATGATACCAAATGTTATAATTACATCTACTGAGAGGTGGGGGTTATTAAATTTCCTTAAAAAAATTCTTCAATTTCACTTAACATCCATGAATCATTCATTCACATACATACATTAACCATTGCATACACAACATATATGAAATCAAACAATATAAAAACATAAGATATATGTGGGAAACACTTTTGGGGGATAAAAACAACTAATGCACATCCTATTATATAGTCTTATAAGTAATGATTAAAAATTTTAGTGAGGCAACAACCCCACAAGAAGCACCAACCCCTCACTAGTTAAACACCAACTCAACTAGTCCTATAGCAAGCACTAACTTACAAGGAGTCACCAACCCCCTTAGGTAGATTAACACCAACTCAAACACCTTGAATATATAATCACCCTTAGACACCTATTCCTCACTCAAATAAATATGACCACCTTTTTTTCTCTTCTCAATCTTCTATCTCTCTCAAACAACCTATTAGGCCTTTTCTCTCATCTACCCCTTAACTTGGTAGAATTAGGTCATATGAACTTGCTCATCACTTATATAAACATAGTTATATCTTCATGGAATATTTAATAAAAAATATTATGATATTCAATACCTTTACCTAGTTTACAAAACACTAAATTATTCACTCATATCATCAATATTCTAACTAGTCAAATTAGGCCTATTAGACTTTCTCTTTATACTTGACTCTTTATCTCACCCATATTGGTCAGCTAGGAACCTATACCTAATTGGATCACATTAGGAATATATCCAAAAAAAATCACAATTTAAACACCCATTACATATGTAGGTCACCACCCTTAAGGTCTAAAAACGCCATTAGACCTAATAGAGACCTAATGTAATTAGGCCTTCTCAAAGCACAAGTTTCACCTTGACCACCTTAGAACACTATGTAATTATAAAAATGGATGAAAAAATTCAAAAATTATTCATTTATACCTGTAATAATCTCACCTTATGAACCCAACATCATTTATATCATTTCACTCCTTGAACCACATAATTAGGTCTACTCATAATTAAGCCTTCTTACTGCCAAAAAGTTTGCCATGTAAATCTGATGCATACACTTAATTTTGACATATAAACCAAAAAAATAAAATTGAACATATATAAATGAACTTTTTTTCAACATAATGTTCATTAATATTCACCAAATAGGTCAAAATACCTCAAGCTGATAAACCTCATATACTCACTCAAAACTACACATAAGCCTTAAGAACCCAGTCAAAAGCCTTTGACTTTTCACACCTTCATAGAAGTTTATAATGAATAAAAATGTGTTAAAATTAACATATGATTATTATATAAAAAATTTAATATAATTTTATTCTTAAACTCTATGTAAAAAGACTCAGTAATAAAATTCTCACTCACACACAAAAAACTACTTATAGCTCCAAAAACACAGTCACGAAGATCAAGATTTAAAACAATTATGGAACAATTTCATGAACTTAAAATGGGTTTTAATGATCCTTTATAATAATTATAACATATTTTTATTTATATATTATAATTTCCAATATCAATATTGGTCTTACATACCAATCTCATGTCTTCACCCTACATAGACTTCACTATGTTAGACAAGTCACTTTGAGAATAAATTTTTGATTGTATATGAGCATAAAAAAACTTATAATAAAATTTAATATGAGATATATATATTTAAAAATTACCCCATGCATTTTTATCCATCCCTAATCCACTAAAACTAATCCCTAATCTCATTCTCACTTATGCCTGGTTTTCTCACTGTCTTGCTCATTAGGCCCTTATAACAATAGGTCAAATTTCATCACTAGTTTAAAATATTTAAGGTCTAAACCTAATAAAAAATTTACATTCGAGAAAACTATAAATATCACACATCATCCTCCAACCATTTACATGCTTTGACCTGGTCAACCCTACCTACTACATCAAAATTATGAGAAACAAGGGTTTTCCTATAGCTTCCACTCACTCTTCTGACAAACCAAAACCACATAGAGAAATTTTAAAGAACCATTTACATTTTCCTAAAATCAAACTATGTCAAAAAAACCATTCTAAGACATAACTAACAATATCTTTCCTATCATGTCATTATGATGGTTTTAGGAGAGTTTTGACTGGTTTCCCTTATTATTAATAATTCAAAAAGGATTTGCAATAAAATACAAAAATAATGCTTGATAATTCAAGATATTAATCTTCCCTAACTTCAATTAACTAATAAATATCTCATTCAAAGGTTGCACATGCCAATGATCATAATAAAAAAATTCTCGGGTCTGTAACACCCCAGTCTATGCACACAAAGGATCTCAACACTAACTATCATGACTTATCCTTTATGTTATGACATCAAAATTGGTAAACACACTTTGAACAATATCTAACACATATTATAATTTTATTATGAGTTTTTTCACCTTGGTAAATGAACTTGACCCTTCATTAGTCCATACTAGGTCTCTTTGCTCATTAGGTCTTGAAATCCCAATCATATTTAGACCTTAATATCAACTTAAAACCTCTTTTAATATTATAAAAACATCATTATAATGTAAAATTACCTCATAAATTACTCACACACTACCACCCATTATCTCAAAAGCCTTAGACTGTTTATCTCATCATTCTACTAAGCGTGTGCATTCTCATTAGGTCTCTTCATGCAAGGACTAAGCTTCAAAATTGACCTTGAAACTCATATGAAGTATTATTTACCTCTTTATCATGTTTAAATATATTTATATAGTCTCTCATGCCTATACTAACATAATTCACCAAGATTTACTATGCTTCATGTATACATCTTCTCTCAGGGCTAGACTAGGCTTCTCAAGACACCTAGTACTTAATGTTTTTGAATTAAACAATCTAGATATCAATGATGTCACAAAATAAAATTATTAAAAATTTATTATCTAAATAAAATGATAATACTAATAGTTTTATGATATTATCACATCACAACATTATGCCAAGACCTCATACAAAACTCATAGACTTTTAAACCATAATTGCTTACCTTGTATGCTCTTTAAGACTAGTGCACAATAATATGTTTCCCTTGTATCTTAACTTGAAATTGACATGAAATCAACCTCAAAAAAACTAACTAGTTTCCTTCAAAAAGAAGTTCATAAGACTTCTTTGTTACATATCATTTCACCATGCATGGCCTCAGTTCTAACCTTGACATTAATGACATCTATCTTAACATTAACATTAATGACAACAATAATGTCTCAAAACCAACAATAGGAACATACATCAACAAATAATTATTTCCTAATAGGTACTTTATTGATGTTGGCACCTCTTATTGAAAAAAAACCTATTATGAACTAGATGCATATTGGTTGTTGGACATTTATCATTGACCAATAAAAATGAATTGTTGATTAGATAATGTATGTGATTGTTGAAGTACATTTGTCTATGAATCTAAGGTAAATTCATCACTACCTATTGAGATGGAACATTTGTTTTCACCTATTCACGTGATGTAGTGTTATACCTTTACTAAGGTGGTGAATTATTATATGCCTATAGCCATGAAATATTAGTGATCACCTATTGAGGTGGGATAACATTAATCACTTGTTGATTTAAAACATTGGTTGGCACTTGATTACTGATTCCCTATTTTTTCATGTTTTAAACAAATAACTAGTTGAGGAGTGGGAGTAACATGTTATGGCTTGGAACTAGCCATTGTTTCCCCCTACTATTTCAAACTGATCATGGTATTATCAATAGGTACTTTTTTTTTTAGATTATTTGGTGGTGTATTTAGCCCACCTTGGCCTAAATTGGAAGACACTTTTGTGTTATCCACTATATTTGGCACATGGTCTTGATTAGGGGTAATAATCACTTCCTTAATTAATGGGACTCAAACTTGTTACCTACTAAAGTATTTTGGGAAAATGGATCCACACCCAAATTAGCTTAACCCAATAAATCAACTAAAACTCCTATTAAAGGAGTTATCTCTATAAGTGGAAAATTAGATATGGCCATGGAATTGATATTTTATGCTAGATTAAGATAAGTCTGATATGCTTGTTACATTTGCATGAACTATTCCTCTATGGGGCCCTTCTACTTTGCAAAAATATTTATATCTTGGTGTGGTAGTGACATGATTTCTTGAGGGTAACTAGTATAGGCTTATTCGATAGTTTAGGTATAAGGTACACTTTTAGGCACACTAACTAGACTAGGTAGGTTTTCTTGGGGTAAGTATTCTAAAAACTTGGCCCTTACCTCTAAAAATCTAACCAAAACCTTGTCCCTATTTTCAATCAAGTGATGACTAAAATAGTATGGGTCATAGGTTGATGTCATGGTAACACAGTAAGGCTTTTGTTAGACTTGTTCAATAACATATGGTATACTATCAAGGTATTGAGCTATTTGTTATTATTCTTGACCTAGATAATGAGGTTTATTAACTAGGTATTATGCTAATGGATCTTGGCCTTGTTTCACATATTGAGTAGTGTAAGGGGGATATAGATCCATCTCATAGACTGCATCCTCACCATATGGGTCTTGAACAAAGTCATTATTCATGACTATGTTTTCATAATCCAAATTGTACATAGTTTCACTACATGTGTATTAAGTCATATACAAACCCATGACTAAAATCTCAAAAAATAAAAAGTTGTAAAGTTCACAAAACTCTTGAAATGTGGTATAAAAGGGTTAGTTAATGCTTGATAAGTCTATAAACTTGGTTTAAGTGGAAAATTTAATCTATTTTTGCAAATTATCTAAAACATGGCCTATGAAAATAATCCAAAGTCTAATGTCTTACACACAAATAGTCAAATAAAAGGTAAGTTTTGAAGATTGATTTGGCAAAGTGTTTTGAAGAAATCTAATCTAGGTCTAAAAACAAAAAATAGTGCTAGGTCTTTAGAAACAAGGCACAAAGTTAAACTCTAAATTTATGATCAAAATCTAAAAAATAAGTAAAATTCTAGGTCTTTGAAAACAAGGAACAAAACTAGACTTTAAAAACAAGCTAGTTCTGAAAACTAAAAGGTAAATCCTAAGTCTTTGATAAGAAGGCACAAAGCTAGACTTTGAAACAAACTAGGTATGAAAATGGAAAGGAAAATGTTAGGTATTTAGTAAGAAGGCACAAAGTTATATAATAAAATAAACTAGGTTGTGTAAAAACTTTCAATTAATATATCTTTAAGGTAAACTATTCAAAACACTTTGACACAATCTCATCACATTGATTTTAAAACAATTTTGATCTTGGTATAAAACATTCACTCTAGGCACACACCTAAACTAATTGGGAAATCCAATCTCAAGTAATCAAATTAAGATAAATGAGTAAAGAATTCAAGCCCAAGAGATAAGAAAATGTCCAACACAAAATAATTTTGCTTAAGGTTAGACTTAAAAAGAGAGTTTTGACCTTATTTCAAGGCAACAAATTGATTCGAGGCACATGGACAATAGACCACTTATTATATCTAGACAAAAGGGTCTCTAAAAAAGGAAAGGAATCTAGTCTAAGTTACACAATACAAAGGTAAAAGGTAAACACCCAATCCAAATCTAAGCAAGACATAGGTGTAGATCATTTAATTTGAATATAAACTTCATGATACAAATTCTGAACTTGGTTTACAATATTTTTATTCCTTAAATGGATAACCTTATAGACCCAAATGTATGGCATAATGAAACCAATATTAGACCAAATAAATACATGGTTTTTAACTTAGTTTAAAATAAGGTAATGTATTGAAATAACATGAACAACATAGGGATGCTACTATAATCAAAACTTATGATAATGACTTTTATTCAAAACTCCAAGGTAAATACTTGGGATGATACAAGTAAATTAACAACACCCCATTTAAACAAGTGAAATGTTCACACACACACACACATATATTTTGAAAAATTCTAAGGAAAAAGTGTGACACCAAACAAACATAATAACACCTCTTAGGCTAAAGTGGGGTAAAACATGTTTTTGGTTCATGACTCATTTTAAACAAAAAAATAGTTTTTATTCTCAAAACATACATGTAAATCAAATAAAATAGAAGTGTCACAAATGCTTCATCTTATCCTATAACTGACATGGGTGTGAATATATTCAAACAAAGTTTCCATCGATATACCAATGCTCATGATAAATTAAGTGTTAGTCCAAAAAATAAAGTACAAGTGTAATTAGAGTTTTTAGGCCCCCTCTATCTCTTAAGAATTGGCATATGGCATGAACTTAGAGTGAGGATCACTTGTAATTTGACATGAAATTTTATGGTAACTAGATTTTAATTAAAAAACTATAAGTTTTGCACATACTAAATGGTCCCAAGTGTGGCTAACACAAGGGTTAAATCACATCAATTGAATCAAAACCACCTAGCTTATTATGAAAGGGTCTATTCCTTTATATATTGACTCTAATCATGTAAAATTTAGTAGAGTATGATGTCTATCTATCGCATGGCCTAAGTACTTATTGAGATGGTCAGATTGATCACTAACCACTATCTCATCCAATGGTTTGCCCAATTTATTTACCCCTCCATAGAGTGGGGTTGGTACGATGTTGGGAGATGAATCCTCAGTTAACACACCCCTAAATAACTCATGGGGAGGATATGAACTCCTTACCACAAGACAAGTCCATAAAAATAAATAAATGAAAAATGGAAAGACTTTATAGGTCATTTTTGAATCACACAAATCACTCAGCTTAGGGATAACATACACATAATATTTACAATGGAAATAAACTAAGCACTTTTGGTCACCCAAGCTCCCTAAATGGGATGGGGGGAGAGGATACATTCTAAAGTTTATTTTTACCAAAATCAAAGAATCTAATTAATTTTAAACTAGTTTAAAAAAACATCAAGAATAAAAAAAAGCTCTTAGGAGCTCTAACTAAAGATTTAAGTTCTTTTAATAACACCAAATTAAAATATTTTTGAATTTTTTGGCCACTTGGCCATGTTTACACATGTAAAATCTTGTAAAAATTCAAAAAAGACAAATTTCTAGGTTAAATTTTAAACACCTTAACCAAATGTGAATGATTTTTTAACCTTTAAAAATAATTGACTTTGTAAAATGAAAAATTGATTAAAAACATCCAAACTTCTTATTTCTTGACATAATTCCCCACAAACAAGTGAGTGGATTAATTTGTGTTTAAGCCAAAGTTATATTCCTAGATGTTAGCTAAATACAAACACAAAATTTTATCTTTTGGGTTTATAAAAAATAAAAACATAGATAAATTATTGATAATTAGTAGGGATCATGGTTGATTCTTACTATTAACACTAATTCTATTTTGATCATTTTCAATTTTTACAACCACATCAATAACAAACATGTTTTGATAAAAAATGCTTGACAAATAATGTTTTAAACTCAAAACTATTCACTACCCTACAAGAAGAATGTGAAATAAGAAATAAATAACTTATCAAGCACCAAGAAAATAAATAAAAATTTGATTTTTACTACATTTCTAGTATTTGGTTTGACTATGTTTTTGACATAGAGAATGTTGCTAGTTACTCTAATCAACATAAATTCCAATGATTGACATTGACTTATTATGTGCATCACTGATCCCTATGGCTCAATTTAGATCTCAAAATTCTTCACTTTTTTGGTGATTAAATCAAAAATTTGGCATTAAAATAGTTAGAAAACATCCCAAAAAAGTAGCTAGAAGAGCTCTATGGGGTGTTGGTCCCATTGAACATGCCATTATGTGTTCAATAGAAATCCAAGAGGGGAGAATATTATCATGTAAGTATGATGAAAACTAAACAAAACATAGTAATAAAAATAACACCTAAATCGTAGACACTGAAGGAGCAAGAGAAAAATACAAGTAACTATCAATAGAAGACAAAAGAACCATTATTTACCATCCTTGAGATCAAGATTGATATGTTAGATATGGATGGATGTGCTCAATCATGTGATAAAAGAATCTTTAGTAATGGTGTTGCTTGTATCATCTCTCTTTATCACTTTGTTAATGTTGGTCTTAGCTTTAGCTTTGGCTTGGTTCTCTCTCAATAAATGAGCATTATAAAACTACAAAGAGGCTCCTTTAAGGTATTTTTGCATCATAACATTACACTGAAAGAGTTTGTTAAACAATAGATGAATCATTGTATTTATAGACTTTCAAACTAACTCTAACCAAGTGTAGTTAGGTTATATTTAACTGCATTTGAGTTAAGACTAACCTTGGTTGAGTTAAGGAGGGGACAATAAATTAATATTTGGGATAGGATCCCTTTTATTAAGCATGGCTCTCCATTTTTAAATTAAAAGCTTTAGGGAAGATATTTTTAATTTCTTGACTTTGAGGGTGATGACATCATCATGAACTCATTTTTATTGAAATTTCATTTAAAAAAATAATTTTCACTAATTGTTAATGGAAATTTAACTTAATCATTTAGTTTGATTTGATTAGTTAATTCATTATGTTTAGCATTATTACAATTTAATAATTATTTAAGTTCCCCGCTTAATGGGTCTAAAGGCCAAATTATCAATTTTCTATGTTAAAATTTAACTATAGGTGAATTCATGAGAAGTTATTATTATTTATATAATAATACCCCAAATAGGGATGCCTCAATATAATTATGAGCACTAGTGTCTAATGTGTGAACAAAATTATGACATTCAGTGATTCTTAGCTTAATTTACACTATTTGGTAGAAATCAATCTAAATTTTGGTTGGAACATAGTTATGGCCAAACAGGGTGTTTATAGATATTGAAATGATAATAAAAACAATATACTTAGTTGGTTCCAATGCTAATATAAACATGGATTTAGATCATGAAGGAATCAGACTAGAAGCTTATTATAGGGCTAATGTCAAATGCTAGATTGAGTACTTTTGTGACTTTAGACACTTACATCGATCCCAGATGGTTTTGTTAATTCTTCTATCTAACCTATATTCACATGTAATATACATAATATCTACTTGATCTAGATGTGAACACCTATAATATCATAGATTATTTTTTGCCTTTGCTCTAGTGTGCTTAGATCTAGATTATGGGTTATCTCTCATTGTCAAATATCAAAATTTTAGTTCTTCAATTTCATAGTGGCTATAAGAAAAATGCTTTAGTGGACACATGGTGTTGATCTACCCCATATATATCTATATAAATGAGAACTATGTACATATCCAATAATCTGAATATGGACATAGAATTATTAATTTCCCCCTACATGTTGGATTGTGTGTGCATAAGGATAAAATGTGTGATAAGCAAGTACATAGAGTGACCTAGCTTGTAACATAGAAAATGTGGCTCATGGGATGCTCCTTTATTTCTTTAGACTTTTATACATGTTTTCCCTATGACTGATATGGAAATAAAATAAAATAAGGGAGTTTTTCATAGTTGAATGCTTGATTGAATGATTTTGGTATTCTTACTTTTGAGTTATTTGGTCTATGGTAGGTGAAGAATGAATTAATTTTGATCTTGTATATGTAAAAATCCTTTTTTCTAATATCTCACATTAAATCACTTAGGATAATCATAGTAAATCATTTCATTTGAAAATTATATGATGTTATGGCACTAAACACGTGCATTAGAATAGGACACTAGCATTAACATTGTCATTCGAATAGGATGCAAATATTTGAGAAGTGGGAAACCAAGCACATGTCTAGAGGTTGTGAAAACATAAATAATTAGGTTTGGAACTTTATGATATGATATAAGGTTAGAGTCATCATAATAACATTGCTCAGACTAATAAATAGCCAATAGGCATAAAGAGATTGTGTATAATAGCCTTTTAGAAATGGCTAGGTATAAAAGCTAAAAATACATCCATGATATGTATTTTCTAAGTGTACAAGATTGAGGTGCTATATAATTCATAAATAATGTTTATAAGTTCATGAGGGGGCAGTTAAATGATTAGAATATTGAGTACCCTACATGATGGTGGATATTTTATTTATATTTACCATACCACATTACCATCTAGTTAAATCTTATGAATCCTATACCCATCAATCATATGTGACACTATTGGTGTCAAAAATGGACCATGTATTCCCAGAATCTAAAATCCTTCCTGCATTTATATTTTTAACAAACATAATTTTTTTATAATAATAAGATAAAAAAATATACTACAAATAATTAACCATAGTTTAGCATGGAAGGATGAAGTGAGATCCATAATTGTATCATAGCCAACACAAGAATTAGACCAAGTCAATACATTATCAATGACTTTATTAGAAATTATTTTAACCACTAGTATTTGGATAGATGTGGGTCATTGTATAAATACTCACACATGATTATATGTGTACTTTAATTTTTCCTTCCTATTAAAGCCATCACTAACTTATACACTTACCTGAGTACTTGCTTAACCTATAAACTAGTTGGTACCTCAATGGATAAATAAAAAAAAATCAGCAAACAACTATAAGAAGTAAGATAAATTCAATAGAAGAATAATCATATTATGTTTTCATAAACAATATACATCAAATTCACAAGAAACATTCAATGATCATGGAAAGGACTATTTCTAAAAGTAATACAAATCTTTGGAATACTTTACAAAGTTCACAACAAGCAAGGGACAAGATTGACATCCTATATGTAGGTAGCTAAGGAGGATAGATCAAAGGTATAAGTGTATTCATTAATCTTCTTAAGATGTTTGAAAAACGAAGCTTATGTTTTTCTTTGGAACATCTTTTCTTTTTGTAAGGCAGGGTTAGTCTGAAGATACAAGTCAATACATGCTTTCTTTTAGATCTAATTATGTTTAGTCAACCCTATTAGGTTATACAATCATATGTAAAATAAAATTATTTTAATATGCATGAATTTAAGTAACTCAATATACTTATACAAGTTTTATCACCTAACATTATTAATTAAGTGAATCAAACTTCAACTTAGGTCAACATACTTTAGACTAAGTAATTCAAGATTGTTTTGTACCTTAAGGATTTTATAAAATTTCTCTTTATTAACATCCAAGGAATAATTATTAATTCCAAATTAATTATTATAACTCACATAATTATCTTGTTATAATTCCATGTCTTTATAATGAAATATTTCTTTTTCTTTAAGCCAATTCCATGTAAGGAGTAGGTGTTATACAAGCACATCATGCCTTAATGAAATAGCCATTGGAATATAGGACATTTTAAGGACACAACCATTTAAAAATTGGTTTGGTAAATTATCTTTAACATTAGTATAAGATTTGAATCACATCAATTGAATATTAGATATACTTATTCAACCCATCAATCCTAAATTATATAAAGTTGTCCTAAACACTCATATCACTTTAAATAGTGATATAATGGTTTCCAAAAATATTTTTTTTCATTATATAATCTGAAAGAGGCTATTAACTTTAGAAACTTTTTAATTTATTTTAAATGAATTCTAAACATAGAGCCAATTTAACTATTGTAACTCTTTAACATAGGTCTTATGTTTTTGACATAGTCAAATGAAGACTTATCCCAAATACATAAAATGAAAATCAACATAACTTGTCCTTTATTAAGTGATATCATTATTCAAATTTAATAAGAATAATTATCAAATAATTATAAGTTACTCAAAGTAATATTAAAAAATTAATTTTTACATTAGGTATATAAAATATATTTTGTACATACAAGTATCATTTTCTAATTTCTTATACACTTTAACAATGACAATGCTCACATAGTATCTCATAATTAAATCTTATAACTATAATTCAAACGCAACTATTTATTGTTTCAGTTATCCAACCAAGCACAATGCCATTGACCTAAGATAATAAGACTAATAGTGTTTAATAGTCATATGAACTTTATCAAGCTTTATGAACACATATTCATAATATAAGATATTTAAATAAACTTGTAAAACTATGCAAATAAATGTATCCTTCTTCTAAATTTAAGAATAACACTTAGAATTTTAATTATATGTCTTCATAGTCTAAGTAATGATAAATTAATTCATAAATCCATTTAAGTCATGTAGCTAAAATTTCACAATATCAAATTACATAACGAAAATTTATAGTCATATATGTAAATGATAACATAACACACAATTTGATATTGAAAAGATCAACTCGAATCACAATTAAAAATCAACTTACATACACTAACCTAATTATGAAAATTTAACATAACCTTAACCTTGCATAACATAATTGATGAACAAAAATATAATATATGATGTTAATTTTACGTTAATTAATCAAGTCATTTTAAAATCAACTATTAAAATAATTAAACTAAAAAATTTACAAAAAATAATATTCCACATGTAATCCAATGTTGTAAATTCCCACCTCTCTAATCTCAATGAACCTAGCCATAAGTGGACCTAGATCACTCCATCCATTAGTTGGACATGACTTCATCCATAAAAGAGAAGTTAATAAGGTAACAGTGTCAACTAAGCTTGACTTATGTAAAACTAAATGATGAAAACATTCAAATAAGTTTGTTTACATTTAGGGTTAATAACACTAACACATTTTTAGTTATTCTAACTATTGAATATTTTTTTATAGCATTATAAGATTGAATATTAAGAGTGTAATCTATAGCATTTCACCTACAAGCCCCAGCCAAATGTTAGGGTATAACACCCAAAATAAATGTAATTGTATTACTTCTAAAAACCCTAAATATACATAATATTCTTTAAATATTTACATCTAATTAAAATGAACTTAAATTAATCAATATTTTTTTATAAATTAATTAAATTGTATACTAAAAAACAACATTATAGAAACTTACAATAATCTACTAAGAACGTCAAAACTCAACTCAAGTTCTCATGCAAGATAACATATTCACACAATTAGTGAAATTAAAGTAAACCAAAATAATCAAATAAAACAACATCAAAGGTCCTTAAAGTTCCATCTCAATGTTGACCAATAGGATCATTTTAAAAATCATGATAAAAAGATCCCAAGGTCATTATCACTAACTGGTAATGATAATGTGACTGAAATCACTCATACAAATGTTTAAAGTCCAACCAAATTTAAAAACTCATGATATATATAAATAATCAAAATAATCCATAAATTGAATTTAAATAATCATGTAGATAATCAACATTAAATGACTAAAATATAAATTCATCATAAGTCAAGAACCTCATAATGACCAAATCAAATACCCTAGTCATATGACTAATAATGAAACACATTAAAATAATAATAATAATAATAATAATAGTAATAAAATTATATTTTAATCAAAACCTAGATAGTATTTGAATCCCACCTAAAACTTAGATATTTATTTATATTCTTCTAAGGTTAGGTCCTAAAATTCATTGGTTAATTTTTATTCAAAACAAATAACCCGAGTAAAAATTGTAGTAAATACCTAGGCTTTCAAACTCATAACCATGATTTATAAAAATAACAAGAACCTAGGATACAATGTGAACAACCATAACCCTAAACAACATTAAAATAATAATGATCTTTCATAAAATAAAAGGAAATTTAACCTATCATATGACATAAATCACAACCAACATCCTTCAGCTGAGCCATAATGGCTTTAAAAATGTTTTTTTGTGAAAACAACAAATACAACCCATATTCAAAATCAAACCCTACAAGGTTGTAATCACACAAAAATGCCACTAAATGAAAATTTTCTAGCATTCCAAAAAATAATAAAAAAGCTAAATTTTATTTTCATACCAAGAAACCAATTCGAACTAGCAAGGCCAAGTCACAAAACAACATAGAATTTTATATGCATTACTCACTTATATACGAACTAAAAAATGCAAAGGATGGCAAACTAATTTATTTTCCCTAACTCTACAAGTTTATAACCTTTCACACTTTTAATGTGAATATTAGTTGACCCATTTTAGATAACTCAAATCACCAAAATAGTCCACAAAAACTCCCACATGGTTGACAAGACAAATGAATCACTATAGTTTGAACTCTCAAAGAAGCTTATGTAACTAATTGAATTCCTATTTCCATTGACTACCATGCCCAAATTATATCAAAGTTTCCCCAAGCATAGATATTCTAAATGACAAATCCAAATGAACATGTAATAACCCTAACAAGATTATAAGTCTCTTGACTCATTTGCATTAAATGGGGAGGTAATGCCATCAAAAAGATTTAAACAACAAAACAAACACCTTAACTATTGCCATGTCCATGGTGGGTCATGGCTCCCAATTACTTAACCAAAATAAATCCAAGCCAAGAATTGGTCTTATAACCATTGAATGCAATAAAATTCCCTTTCAACAAATACTTTTAATTCAATTAAATGAAGTGTCCAAGATGAATTCAAATGTATTAATGCCTTTAAATCATTAAAAATGACTAATGCTTTTAAGACAAAATTAGTAAGACTATGACAAGTATGTTACTGAAGAATCCAAACATAAAACAAGTTTCCATCAATGAATAAGATAACATTTTAAGAACAATGCAATGATGGAAAACTAACAAGTATCGAATTAGGCTTATGAATTGACATCAAAAATTGAGTAAATAAATGATTAAAAAAAAGTCAAAACTAACTAACAACCAATTTAATAATGAAATTAGAATTAAAAATGATAATCACTTAGCATTTAAGTCAAACCTATAAAATGACTCAAAACATAATAATAATCAAATCTCAGTATGGGCAATTTTAAATTCACTATTTTATTTTCATACACTTTCTCAACCTCAATATACTACTTGGAATCACATATAACCTAACTCTCATCTATTACTTGCATTCATAATAGACCATATACAATATTTATCCTATATAATAGAAATAAATGTAATAACAACATTAAATAAAATAAAATAACTAAATTGAATAATTAATAAGTACCTCATTAATCATGAAATATCCAATGCTATAATGAAAAACATATCAAATAACTATCTAAAAAATGATCAATAATGGATCAAACATAGATCAAAAGAATATATCACAACAATAATCCAACAATTATGTCTCAAATAGTTTATAACTAAACCATAACAACAAGTAAAATAAATTTAGTCAAATAAGTTCATGACATCCTCCCCCACTTGGAAGAGAGTCATCTTGATGATTAAAATAGACAAGGATAGTGTTGCTCAAAAATACTCTCATCTTTCCAAGTATCAATTCTTTCTAGAAAAGGATCCATTGAGCTAGAATTTGAGAAATCTTATGATTTAACAATCTAACATTACAATGGTCTAGGATTTTCATTAGATCTTAATAGATTTCTTCCTCTTTTGAAACCTAAAGATGAGTCCAATCCACAACATGAGAAGGATCAGGTATATAATTTCTCAATAATGTAACATGAAAAACATCATGAATCTGGGATAGAGGAGGAAGGGCTAGTCGATAGGTAATATGACTAATCTTCTCCAAAAATTTAAAGGGTCCAACAAACTAAGGAGATAATTTAGAAGTATTTCCAAACATAATCAAAATTTTATATGGTCTAACATGTAGAACAACTTTATCACCAAAATTGAATTCACATGGTGACCTTTTTAAATCAACATAACTATTTTTCCTATTAGATACAATCTTTAAATTTTTCCTTGTGATTTCTATTTGCCTATCATGCTCTAGTAAAACATTAAGATAAAACACAATTCTATTTTTTAAAATTTCCTAGCCAATTGGAGTTACACACTTAGCTCTACAAAAAGCTTTGAAATGAATAATTTTAATAATATAATGATATATGTTATTGTAAGAAAACTCAACTAAGTGTAAATAATATTTCCATTTTCCTTGTTGATCCATCACATACATTCTTAACATGTCTTTTACAACTTGATTTAATCTTTCTATCTGACCATCCATTTTTGGGTGATAAGATGAACTGAAATTAAATCTTGTACCAAAACTAGCAGTAAAAGTTTTCTAAAACATTAAAGTAAAAAAATTTTAATTTTAAAAATAATAACTTTAGACATGCCATGCAGCCATACATCTTTTACAAACTATTTAGCAAACACAGATGCATCATTGTTTAAATTTTTAGTATTTAAATGGCTAACTTTAGTAAAATTATGTATTAGAACCATAATAGTATCATGTTTGATTTGTGATGTCATCAAACTAGTTATGAAATCCAAATAAATCACATTATAATTACCTCATGGAATATAAAGAGGGTACAATAGACCTCCTAGATGACAATGTTCATCTTTCATATGATAACATTCTAAATATTTTAACATAAATTTAGAAATTTCATGTTTCAAACTAGGCCAATAATACAACCTTTTCAACTCATGTGTCATCTTTGTGACATTAGAATGAGCAAAATGAGGTGCTTTGTGCACTTCTTTCAATAAATTATTCCTTAATTCAATAAATTTTATTTTCATGTCTGGATAAACTATCAAATTAAATATAAAAGTCAAAAAATTAATTTTATATAGGCTCATCAGTCAAATTTGCATTTATATCTTGGCAAAACATATCAAAATGCTATTATTCTAAAATTTTAGTTCTAAAATTATTATGCAAAATACACAAGACAACGAGATATGTTCATCAGTTGAGTGATTCATCAACATGATTCTCCTTACCTTTAATATATAAAAAATCCATATTGAAATTACGTATAAATTCTAACCATTTATGCTGATGAGCATTTATATCATGTTTACCCAATAAAAAATGTTTCCATTGCTTCAAAGCATGAACAATGGTAACAAGTTCTAGGTCATGAGTGGTGTAATTTTTTTCATGATCTCTTTTAATTTTTGTGACTCATAATCCGCAACTAAAAAAATCATGGCTTAGCACACCATCAAATCCTTCTTTGGATGCATCAAGTTAGATTTAAAAATTACCATTAGGATCTAGTATAAAAAGTATAGTCATTATAGTTAACAAATATTTATTCTTCTAAAAAGTTGTTCACAATCAGATGTCCAAACAAAATTCTTACCCTTGCAGTAAAAGGAAATTATTGGGTTAACCAACTTAGAAAAAAATCAACAACCCTTTTATAATAACTAGATAGTCCCCTAAAACTGTGAACTTCATATACATTTTTAGGAATAGGCTACTCTTTGATAGCTTTAAATTTTATGGTATCAACAACAATTTCAAACTTATATATTATGTGACCCAAATAGTGGATCTTAGTTTGAAATAAAGCACATTTAGACAACTTAAAAAAAAATTATGATACTTTAGTTTTTGCAACACTAAATGGAAATGTTGTTCATGTTTAGTTACATTTTAGAATAGATTAGTATGTCATCAAGTAAAACTATAACAAATATGTCTAGAAAATCCTAGAATTTATTATTCACTAAATTAATAAATGCAACATATGCATTAGTTAAACCAAAAGACATTACCATAAATTTGTAATGTCCATATCAAGTTTTGAAAGCAGTCTTATGGATGACTTCATCTTTAATTCTCAGCTGATAATAACCTGATCTCAAGTCTATCTTAGAAAATGAAACTACATATTTCATTTGATTCAATAGATCATCTATCCTCAGTAAAGGATAATGATTCTTGATAGTAACCTTTTTAATCATGTGATAGTCAATACACAACTGTAAGGTTTCATTCTTTTTTTCTCAAAGACCACAGGTATACCCCAAGGTAACACACTTGACCTAATGCTACCATTTTCCAACAAATCTTGTAGTTGAGCTTTCAGCTCATGTAAATCTTATACATTCATATTATAAGGTGATTTAGATCTAGGGGCTACCTCTAGTGTTGCATCAATAGAAAATTCAAACTCCCTCTTAGGATGCAAATGAGGCATTTTTTCTACAAAAATATTAAATAATTCTTTAAAAAATGGATATTATTGTAATGTTATTTATATTATAGGTGTTACTTCGTGAATCTATAAAACATATAGTTTACAACCTTTACGCACTTGTTTCTTTATTTGGAAGGCTAATAGAAACTTAAATACTTTCGGTTTCAGAAAACCTATAATTATTACAAATTTCCCCATGTCATCACAACATTTAATCAATTTATTACAATAGTCTAGATTAGTTTTATGCTTCTAAAAAAATACATGCCTAGAATGACATAAAAATAACCAAGAGGAGGTAAATATAGGCTAAATTTGGTCTAAAAATTTCCATAGTCTAAGCTTATTTATTCAACACACTTAGAAATCAATACCCTTTTTCCTGAGTTGAACTCAACATCCCAACCATCCTTTAATGTCATGTGATTCAATTTATAGTTATTCATTAATTTTGGATTAATAAATCTATTTATTTATCTTAAATCAAACAAAATTGAAACATAAATATCATTTTATTTACCTTTGAATTCAATAGAGGTTTCATGAAAATCTATGTTTCTAATATCCACAATTGCATACACCCTGTGGTTAGTTGATGACCAAATTTAAACTTAAGACAATCCTTACGATAGTGATTATCACCACATTCCCAGTATATTATAGTCTATTGAGGTGAAATGGGAATGGTATTTGTCCCAGTGGTAGGTACATTTTGACTACCTTAGGTATGATTTCTCTTCAAATTTATAGACTTAGAAGAATTTTGATTTTTGAAAATTTGATTTTAAATTTAGAATTTGTTAAAACCACTTGTACTCCTAATAAATCTATGGTTTTTATAATATTTATTTAAATTCTTAGTTAAAGGAGACATTTTTTTGTTCTTATATTGTTCTATATTATAATTAAAATCTTGCCTCACCTTTTGATGAGCTTTCTCTTTCTCTTCTACCCTATTAGTAGATTTGATAGCAGTAGTTAGAATCTTAGGATTAGTAATATTGATATCATGCATCAATATCTCCTTCAACCCCAATTTAAACTTGGTTAATTTAGTTTTTTTATCGTGCATGTATTTAACATGATATACTAGGTTTAAAAACTTGTTTTCATACTTAGTTACAGACATATTATCTTGTTTTAATAGCTGAAAATTATTTATTTTTTGTTCCTTAAAGTTATAGCTGAGATACCTCTTCCTAAATTATCTCTCAAAAGTAGGCTAGGAAAGATTCATTTGTTGGTAACCCTCTAAATAATAAAGATGGTTTCATCAAAGAGATAAAACTCCTATTAGTTGATAAATAACCACTCTTAATGTCACATTAGAAGACATATTATGTAGATTAAAGTACCTTTACAAGTGAACTAAACATGCATCAATTGCATCACCATATTACTCACTTGAAAAATTTGGTTGAGGTAAATTTTTAGTTCCTTAATGATAGGATCAACCACATTAACAAGGTTATCTTGAAGCTCTTTTTCACCAACTTTCCCTTCTTCTCTAAGAGGAAGTTATGCATGTGGAACACCCTCTAAGTTGTTCAATATTTGTTCTTGGATGTTCAAATTAATTTTTAATGAATTAAATGAAGTAAGTATCCCATGCAAGACTACATCCTTGTTAGATTTAGGGTTATTTTCTATAGGGTTAGGGATCCAATATTTATTTCAGCATTGTTGAGAGGAGGGGCCTCTCTTTTAGGATTATTACCCCTACAAACTTTAACTCTATTGGGGTTAACATTCTCTGGGTTGTTGTTTTCCATTCCAAATCTTGTTCTCACCATCCTAAGCTAAAACAAATAAAAAATCAATAAGATAAATAGTGAGAAAACATTCCTTAAAGTTCCCTAGAGCACTATAACTTACTCTTATACCAATATGTAACAATCACAATTTTATTTTTATAATAATAAGATAAACAACTATAATACAAATACTTAATCAGAGTTTAGCATGAAAAGATGAAGTGTACTCCATAACTATGTCATATCCAACATAATAACTAGACCAAGTCCATAAATTATCAATGACTTCATTAGGAAGCATTTTAACTACTTAGTATTTGGATAGATGTGGGTCAATGTAGAAACATTCATGCACACCTATCCATGTACTTCAATGTGGGATTTCTAGTAAACTCAACACTAACTTATACACTTACCAGAGTACCTACATAGATTATAAAATAATTGATACCTCTATGGGTAAATCAAAAAAGTTTAAAAAATAGATATAAGAAGTAAGACATATTTAATAGAATAATCATCATACTAATCTTGTATAAACAAGATCTATCAAATTCACAAGTAATAGGTAGTGATCATGGAAAGGACTATTTACAAAATCAATCCAAAATTTTGGAACACTTTACAAAGTTCACAAGAAGTAAGGGATGAGATTCACATCCTACTGGTAGGTAACTAAGGAGGTTGGATCAAAGGTATAAGTTTACCGATTAAGCTTCTTAATGTGTTTCAACAACCATGCTTATGTTCCACTTTAGAACATATTTCCTTTTTACATAAATGGTTAGTTTCAAGGTCTAGGTCAATACATTATTGCTTAAATATATTATTAAGTTTAGTTAGCCCTATTAAGTTATACAAACCTACATAAAATAAAAATGTTTTAATACACATGAGTTCAAGGAACTCAATGTACTTATACAAGGTTTAACACTAAACCTTATTAATTTAGTAAATCAAACTTCAACTTAGGTCAACATACTTTAAACTAAGTACTTCATGATTGTTTTTTGCCTTAAGGCTTTTAAAACATTTCTCTTTATTAACTTCCAAGGAAGACTTATTAAACCCAAATTAACTATTATAACTCACATCATTGTCTTGTTGTAATTCCATGTCTTTATAATGAAATATAATAATTTATTTTTATTCCTTAAGCCAATTCCACATTTGAAGTAGGTGTTCTTCAAGCACATCAAGCCTCAATGAAATGACCATTGGAATATAGGACGTTTTAAGATATTAACCATTTATAAATTGGTTTGTTAAATTAGAATTAACATTAGTTATAATTGTTTAACCCATCAATCCCAAATTATAAAAATGCTATTCCAAAATAGTCATATCACTTTAAAAAGTGATAAAATGGCTCCCAAAAATGATTGTCTTCATTATATAATCCTAAAGAGGATATTAACTTTAGACACTTTTTAAGTTCCTTTAAATGAATCCTAAACATAGAGTCAATTTAATAATTACATATATTTAACATAGGTCTTATGTTTTTGATGTAGTCAAATGAAGACTTATCACAAGTATATAAAAATTCCAATCAACACAACTTGTCCTTGATCAAGTGCTATCACTATTCAAATTTAATAAGCATAATTATCAAAAAATTATAAGTTACTCAAAGTAATCTTAACAAATTAACTTGTACATGAGGTATATCAAATATACTTTTGACATATATGTATCATTTTCCAATTTCTTATACACTTTAACAAATGCAATGCTCACATAGTATATCAAACTTAGATATTATAACTATAATTCATGACAAACTAATTAATATTTAAATTATCTAGCCAAACTCAATGCCATTGGCCTGAGATAAGAAGACTAATGGTGTTGAATATCCATATGAACTTTATCAAGCTTTATGAACACATATTCATAATATAAGACAATTAAATGAACTTGTACAACTATGCAAAGAAATGTATCCTCCTAAATTTAAGCATAACATTTAGAAGTTCAATTATGAGTCTGCATACTCTAATTAATACTAAATTAATGCATTAATCCATTTAAGTCTTGTAGTTAAAAATTCACAATATCAAATTCCACAATGACTATTTATAGTCATATATTTAAATGAAAACATAATGAGTAATTTGATATTTAAAAGATCAACTTGATTAACAATTATAAATCAACTTGCATACACTAACCTAATTATGAAAATTTTACATAAACTTAACCTTAAACAACATTATTGATGAACAACAATATAATAAATGAATTTAATTGTACATTAATGAATCAAGTCATTTTTCAATCAACTATCAAAATAATTAAACCAGAATAAGTAGGAATAATAATCTTCCACACACAATCCAATTTTTAAAACTCTTAGCTCTATAATCCCAATGAGCCCAACCATAAGTGGCCCTAGACCACCCCATTCATCAATTATATGTGATTTTAGCCAAACAAGAGAAGTGAGTAAGGTAACAATGTCAACTGAGCTTGACTTAACAAAACCAAATGATGAAAACATTCAAACAAGATTGTTTACATTAATGGTTAATAAAAATAAAACCTTTGTAGTTATTCTAACTATTAAATTGTGTTTTAGATAATTTTAATATTGAATTTTAAGAGTGAAATCCATGATGTTGCACATGTAACCTTCAATTTAATATTAGGGTACAACACCCAAAATAAATACAATTGTATTATTTCTAGTAACCCTGAATAAAAATGATATTCTTTAAATATTTACATCTATTAAAATGAACTTAAATGACTAAAAAAAATTTGAGAAATGAACTAAATTGTCTATTCAAAAATATAATTATAAAACCTTCATATAAAATTTTATCAAACTTACAATAGTCTAGTAATGACATTAAAACTTAACTCAAGTTCTAATGCAAGGTAAAATATTCACACAACCAATGAAATTAAAGTCAAATAAACTAATCAAAGAAAACAACATAAAAAAAGTGCCAGCTCAATGTTGACCAATAGGGTAAATTGAAAAATCATGATAAAAATATCCTAAGGTCATTATCAATAATTGGTAATGATAATAATGACTGAAATCATTCATACCAATGTTTAAAGCCAAACTAGATTTAAAAACTCATGGTGTATACAAATAATCAAAATAATCCATAACATGAAGTTAAACAATCATGCAAATAATCAACATCAAGTGACTAAAAAGGGTTTCAACATAAGTCAAAAACCTCATAATGACCAAATCAAATACCCTAGCTATATGACTAATAATGAAACACATAATAATAATAATAATAATAATAATAATAATAATAATAATAATAATAATAATAATAATAATATTATTATTATTATTATTATTATTATTATTATTATTATTAAAACCCAAATGGTATTCAAATGCCACCTATAACTTAGGTATTTCTTTATATTGCATAGGCTAATGTTTATTCCAAAAAAACCCAAATAAAACTCATAGTATATAGCTAAGGTTTCAAACTTGTAACTAAGATTTTCAAAAATAACAAGAGCCTAGAATATAACGTGCATAGTCATAGACATAAACAACATTAAAATAATAATGATCTCCCATAAAACAAAAGGAACCTCAACCTATCATTCACACAAAAATCATAACCAACATGATTTGTCTAAGCCATAATGGATTTAAAAATATATTTTCTAAAATAACAAATACAACCATGATTTAAACTCAAAACCTATATGGTTTTAATCATGCAAACAAACACTACAAAACATTCTACTAACATGTTAAAGAATAGTAACAAGACTGCATTTTATTTTCATACCAAGAACCCAGTTCAAACTAGCAAAGCCAAGTCATAAAGCAACACATAATTTTAAAGACATTACTTGTATACTAGCCAAAAAAATTCAAGGATGGAAAATTTACTTCTTTTTCTTTCCTCCACAAGCTTACGTCCTTTCACACTTTTAATGCAAAGACTAGTCGACCCATTTAAGCCAACTCAAACCACTAGAAAACTCCATAAAAACTCCCATATGGCTGATAAGATAAATGACTCAATGTAACTTGAATTTGAAAATAAGATCATGAAACTAACTGAATTCATATTTCCCTTAGCCACCATGTCAAAGTTTTGGTAGTATTTTACCAAGTGCAAAGCTTCTAAATGAAAAATCCAAATTAACATGTAATAACCCTAATAATATTAGAAGTTTCTCAACTTGTTTACATTGAATGGAAAGCTAATGCCATCAAACAAAGTTAAAAAACAAAATAAACACTTCAACTAATTTCATGCCCATCGTCAGTTATGACCCCTAATTACCCAACCAAGGTAAAGCCAAGCTAAGAATTGATCTCATAACCATTGAATGCAACAAGAGTCCCTTTTAAGAAAGATCTTTAATGAAATTAAATAAAGTTTCCAAGACCAATTTAAATGTCTTAATGCCTTTAAATCATAATTAATTGCTAATGAATTTAAGCCAAAGCAAATAAGATAGTGACAAGTATGTCAAGAATCCAACCATAAAACAAAACTCTATCATTGAATAATATATCATTCTAATAATAATGCAATGACTAAAAAATGACATGTATCAAATTAGGCTTAAGAATCAAAATCAACAACTGAGTAAAGCAATGATTAAAAAAATTGAAAAAAACTAATGACCAATTCAATAATGAAATGTAACTTAAAAACAATAATCACTCAAATTTTAAGTCAAACCTATAAAATGAATCAAAACATAATAATAATCAAATATTAGTATTGGAAATTTTAAGTTCACTATTTTTTTTTTCATTCAATTTTTTGAACTTATATGACTGCTCAGTGTCACATCTAACCTAGTGATCTGTAAAACTGAGTTTATCTTTTAGATAGATAAAATAATTTTTGAAAATCAGATATTGAATATCTTAATTCCTAAATTAAAAAAATTAGATGTGGAATATTATATGAATGAATGTAAAATTATTTAAAAACTCTATAAACTAATTCCTAATTTAAAAACCCCCGAGTTGTCTCATGTATAACTTTTTGTAATTTTCTTAGTGCCTTATTAATTATTTTACAAACTAAATTAAATTGAACACAAAAATATTGAAATGGAAAATAGACACCAACTTGATAATGGAGTTCACCTATTTGGGATACATCTCTAGGTTCATAATTATGAATTGATCCATTTAAAAATAGTGTAAATATCAACAAATTACTAACTTACATCATAATCAATTTAGAATCTATAAATAGTGTTAAAACTAACTTTGAAGACTCTATAATTCATATTCCCAAAGTTTATTTCACCTCTTTATCCTTTCCATGTATTTGGGATTATTTATCCATTAAGATTATCTATAAAACTCTTGAAATAGGCATATCTTGATCAAGGAGTACCTTTGGTTTAGAATACCTACAACTCCTTTAACAAAACTTGCAATGTAAAAATACCATAATCCTCCATGGCCAAAGGCCTAACAAAAATAGAGGAAATACAATAGTAAAATCATCTCTCTATGTGTCTTAAACATTATAATCACACAATTATAAGAATATATTATTTTTTGAAACAAAGGTATCTCATTTGCCCAAGCCCACAAAGCCTTAGAAACTAGATAAATGTTCTTTTCACACTCAGCTCTATCATATACTCAGTCTCATACCTCATTGGGCCCTATAATAATAAGGATAAAATCCTTTGTAATAGATTTATTGTCATCTTTCAAAGGGAAGAGAAACATCCCAACTTGACTTTATATTAATCTAATACACAATAATCTATACATATCTTCCACAGCTTGACAACCTTTTACTAAATAGAAGAATATACAAAAAGCACTCAAGTCTATGTATTTATGTAAGACACACATAGGCTCCAAAATAACTCTAATAGGTGTATTTTAAACATTTTGGTGAATTTCCTTTTATAAATAGGCATAATACAAAACAATCAATAGATGCCTTACCCCATAGGATTAGTTCTACCCTTAAATAAGCATCTCTATATTCTATAGTATATCATTTATTTTTGGAACCTTTACCATAATAGATGATTATTATGGATTAGACTATAGCTACACATATGTTTTCCATTCCTTACCAAATGGAGACATTTATCCATGTTATAGATTCAGGTCTATAACCAAATAATGCATCCCGTAGACTCAGCTTTGCATGCAAATATAACTACCTTCATCGAGGCTCAAAAGCCTCTATCATTCAAGATGATGGATAAATCCACCATTCACCATAGTTTCCAAGGATTTATAAAAATTCAATCCATTCTCCTTCTAACTTGAGCTTGGTCTATGTTCATCTAAAGACATCCCATGCATCCTCAGCCTAAGGACTTATAAAATAGATGCCTCCTTCACAAGCTCTGCATCTCCCATGTAAGATTATTAACTATATATATAAATCCCCTCTCCATTCATTCCATTTCTAAGATGTGGCCTTTGAATTTTACCATGGGATTAATCCCACATTACCTAGGATGAAAGGCTATAAATCCTTTAAATTGGCTTTTATTAAGATTATAAACTATGGCTTAGGCCATGCTTGGCTTTACCATTTTACTTGGATTGATGTAAAAGGTTTGATCTCAGTTTATATGCCAAAATTAATAGATGGAAACCATTCATTATTAGTTAGTTGAGTTGGGTTTTTGGTATAACATGAACTCAGTCTCACCATGTCTCAAAATTAGACTCAATCTCGAGCTAGGTCTTGAGTTGACACTCAAGATGCTAGCTACTCAAGCTTGGTTTTGAGCTTACCATGTTGTCACTTGGATTTTCACCATTTTGTGGAGATGAAAATATATTCCCATCCAAGTGGCACAATGGAATCACCATTAGGCTAATGGGTAGCATAGGGAATGAGGTGAATATCTAGATAGGGCTAGCTCCTTTGATGTACAACTTTGGATTGTAACTACTACTACACTTGGGGGGAGGGGTGAAAAGGGAAAAGGATAACATAAAGAAAACTAATCTAAGGGAGGTGATACACCAAATAAAATGATGGCATCTAACCATATGCATATTACACTTGAAATCAAATGACAAACTAAACATACACTTCTCCAATAATCATCTTCTGACATTAATGCTACATTGTAAGTTTATGGATGAATGTGAAAAGTGAGGAGTGTTGGGTGAATATTTTGTCATCAACTAATTGAAGACAAAATGGGTATATCAACCATAGAATAGGGAGATTTATGCCATAAAAAGTGTGGGTTTACCACATCTGGATGAGGTAAATCTCTCCTCTCATTAAGGGGAGGTTCCCTATGAATATTTATGTGATATATATACATACATACATACATACATATACATATATATATATATAAGTAAGTAGAAAATAATACTTGGGGTAGTATAACAACATCCACCTCTCTTTTTTCAGAGGTGATGTCCAAAGAACAAGAGAGAAATCCCAGTCGTTGGCTAAGAACATTCCTCTTCTTTCAAGAATGATATCAAACATAGAGCAAGAAATCCCCTGTAGTAAGTAACAAAGTTAACAAAGAAACCTACGTAAGCACAATGTCTTCCATTGTCTTCTTCACCGATCTAGAATACGAGTAACCATAGAGTGAAATGAAGCATAAAGTCTTCACCTAAAACTAAAAAGGATAAAAGTAGCTCAAAGTCTCTCTTCTATCTTTTAGAAACATCCTCAGATAATACAAACACACACACTTTGCTTATTAAATCAAATAGATAAGAGATTATCAAGAAAGAGGACTTAAGAACTATTTCCTAAATAACACGGATTACTTCAACACAAAGTTTGAAATAAACTTGTTTCTCATTTATTTGATAAAATATGATTTACAAGTTGAGCACAAAGTCTCAAGAAGTGTCTCAATTTTAGTAGAGTTTTTGCTCTCAATTATCAGAGGTCCATTTACAAAAGAGGTCCCCTCTATATATAGGGATAAAATTTCAAAATTAAAAAGATTAAAATATAAATAAATCCTGGTCAAAGATGAGCCATCTTTGAATTTTGAGATATTTTTCTGGATTTTTTACATGTAATTACACATTAAAAAATTGCATGCACTTTTACATGACAAAAGTGCATGAGAAGAGAAGAAGAAGAGAGAAGGGGAAAAAGGTTCAACTCTTGCCACCATACTTCTTCAGATGAGCATCGTACATAGCGATAGATGCCTAAATTCCTATACTATCTGGTGCAATGGTGTTCTTGAAGATGACCCTTCCCCTGATTAAAATGTCCTTCAATGCTGTGATTACCTTGGCATGACTCATTAACCTAGATATTAGATTATCCAGAGTCAACTGAGTATCTAAAATGTTATCCACAAAAGTCATTGAGAATGCTTTTTCTTCAAAATCCCTTTGAATCATACCCATGAATCCTCATATCATCTTTTCTAATAAGAGAAATTCATTATCCCTAGAGGTGAGGTCACAAAGCAATTATTCCAATCTATTTAATAGGCTTGTGTCACTTTTCTCACTAGCATCCTTGGAAGACTCAACATCCTCAATCAGCTCCTTGAGTACCTGAATCCTATATATCAGTGATTCCTTAATCTCAATATGGGAATCTTTGCTAGAAATAACATCGATGGAAATCAAGGTGCTTTTCTTCAAATCTTTCATTTCCCTCCACTTGACAAGATATTTCTCTATACTATCAATGTTCTGAGAGATAAGAGAGACAAGGTCCTTTAGATCCATCCTCACTTTCTTCTTCCTGTCCATCTTCTCAGTAACCTCTGTAAGTAAGGAAATTCCCTGAGTGTGCATCTTTTCAATGTAATCCTCTAGCACTTTCCCTTTCATATAGGTTTTCTTTGTCTTTTAAATGATAGGGTCATCTATGGAAAAGGCCTCTTGGGTTGCCACTTTAGGGGCAAGGGTGAATTTTCTTATTACAACAGTCAATTGCTCTACCTTGACTTTATAGTAATCCTTCATCTCTTTTTCTCTATCAAATTTTTGGATCATGATGTCTGTTGCAGACCATAGATCACTTTTCACACCTTTGTGAGTAACTTTCCAAAATTCAACACGAGAAATGGAATAGCTAGTCATGTCAAAACCCTCAAGGGTTACATCCTGCAGTGGTTTAGTTATTTCTAGAAATTTGTCCCTTTTCTTCAACCAATTTTGAAAAGATCCTTGGTCTCTTAAGGGCCTTAGCTTTCACCGGCACTAACTTGCTAAAATCAAAGTCATCTATAGAGATGGCTATCTTCTTTCTTTTGGGTGTGAAAGCTGACATCCAAGGAGGGAGAGAAGTACCTATTGTGGCAACAGTTCCTATAGCTAGTGTTACTGTGGTAACTTCTACACTGCTAGTGGTAATAGTGGTCATGGTTGGAGTAACTGGTGAAACCGTATTGGCTGTTGATTGATCAAGGATAGAACTTTCTCCTAAATTGAAAGAAGGAGATGCCAAATTAGGAATAGATCTAGAGGAGTGATGAGTACACCCAGAAGCACTTTAAGGATTACCAAACATGAATTTGGAAGGAGATGTGGCTCTAGAAGAAGGAACACTGATAGGAGAAAGAGGTGGTGAAGGAGAGACATCTATAAGTGGTTGTGCCCCTTCTAGAGGTTTAGTATTTTGCTACTCTGAGGGCCTATCATCTATCTTCACTTGTTGAGTTACCTGTTCTTGGGAGCTTTGTTCTCCAACTCCCTTAGCCATTGATCCTGGCTCCTTAACAACTTTTGATTTCTTAGAAATAAAGATGATTCTAGGCTTGTGAGGCCTAGATGGAGAAGGAACATCACCTTTATTCTTAGTCCTATTTTCTTCCTTTTTCCTCATTTTTGCTTGGAATTCAACGTCTGATCCTGTAATGAACTCTTTTAATGTGATCCCTTTGGTTGTTAACCAATCATTGGTTTTAGCCAATATTGGTTCAAATCTCTTCCTCAAAGAAGTTAATTATTTTTGGGACCACTGAATAGGAGGAAGAGGAGAGTCAGCAACATTCTCAGCCAGGTACCTATTGTTGGTAATGTTCATGTCATTGACCAAATTGGAGGGAATATCTGCAAGCCCTAAATATTTGATCTATTCTAAGGTTAGCCTATTGTAGTCCATCCTCCTAATTTTTTTAGCTATCCTTAGGTCTACCCAGATGTATTTAATCATAGGCTCATAAAACTGAGTCTTTCTTCTGATCATGTCTTTGACACCCCTGTAGTTAAACTTGTCCTTTTTCTTAAACTATTTCATAGTAACTAGTTGCATCTCTATCTCCATGACCTTGGCTTTGGCTACTGTCAAAATTGAGTATCTACCAATTTTAATTAGAAACCTAAAACTTGGCTTCTTTAGTTCCATATGTCTAGTGTGTACGACCACCATTTGTCTACACAACTCCATGAAAACTAGCTTGTCAAAAAGAAATCTGAGGAGCATATAGGGATAGCCTTGGAAAATCCAACTTGGAGATAGCGAAAGGAGGGAAATTGTAGGAACATACAGCCATAGTCATTGATGACCATCTAGGATTCATCAGATATTCTTTTCTACTTGAGCTGAGGGTCAAAGAGGCACAAAAATACTATGAAGAAGGCATCATTTACCCTCCTAAAATGGTAGATTGATCCTTACAGTGTCAACTGAGGGTAATATGAGTAGACTGGGGTGGTCTTCATATCTCCTTCAGTTGTCAAACCTAGAAATATTTGCATGGAAGCAACTATGTACACCAAGTATGAAGTCATATAGAAATTCAAAGCAGTTTGTACCTTGGTCAGTTGCTCATGAAGAGCATTGCTAATCTACTCACTCTAGAAGATGACCTTCTTCCCTTGGAGGATGATCATGATGAAGGGGTACATCCACTCATGGAATTGTGAAGAAGATGGCAGGCCTCATACCTTGTTGAGGAGAGGAATCAAGTCACCAACCTCTTCGATAAAATCACTCCTTGGGAAATTCCATGACCACTTGGACAAGTTGGTTCTGGGGGCCTTAAGCCACCTATGATTCATCACTTTCTTTGCCCTCTTAGGGTCTTTGTCATACTCCTGTGTTTTTATGAAGTCAATTCTTAATACTTCAGTAGCAGGAGGGCACATGAAGACTTTATCAATGAATTCGGGGTCCAGTCAAATTATTACATTGCCACTAGCATCTGATATTGATCTAGTCTCTTTATTGTAGAACTGGGCACACTAGAAGATGAACTCCATATGATGTGCCACTAATGGGAAAGTAGCAACCAGATGAATGTTGCTCTAGATGATCCTCTTTATTTTATAGCTTGGGTCCATTGCCTTAGTTTTGGTTATGAACTCGGCCATATCCATGTGGCTAATCTCTGTATCTCTAATGTCATCGACATTAGAGGTGACTAAGGTGATTGAAAAAATGCCCTGGTATTGGTACTTCATGGATTTTATCTTTTTTGAAGAAGCCTCAGTCATTGGAACTAGTCCTAATTGAGCAAATGTCGATGAACAAGAGTATTAGGTGGGACTACAATTATGATCATGCAATTTGGGAATAGTGGGTAAATTAGGGAATTTGCACATTGGGTGATCATGACTAAAGAAGGGCACTTAATAGGGCTAGGTCAAAAACTGGGTTGAAAATGAGGGGAAAAAGGAGAAGAGGTGGAAATAATGAAAAATATTAAGATCTCTCCAGAGTTGGAGAAATTTGGAGGAAAACTACAAGGATGACAAAATTTGTCGCCCAAGCATGTGGAATGAACTGCATGCATGAGCGGTGAATTTCACCACCCTCACATGCAAGAGGGAGAAGGAAATGGCACAAGTGGAAAATTTTGTTGCCCATACATGAAGAATTGCTAAAGAAGTGTAAGGGTAGTGAAATTTGCCACCCTTGCATGTTTGCCCTACATTAGCAGTGAATTTTACCGCCCATGCAGGTTTAAGGGAGAAAGTGCAGGGATGGAAAAATTTGTTGCCTATGCACTTTCAGGCTGTGTCGGTAGTGAATTTCACCACCCATATAGGCTGAGGAGTGTGAACTTGCATCAGTGGTAAAATTCACCACTGACACAGGTGTTGTAAAGGCATGATTAAGGTGGCAAAAATCACCGCCTATGTAGGTTAGAGCAAGAAATCCATAGACAATGGATGGTGGTGAAAATTGCCACCCTAGCATGAAGAGGAAGCTTAGAAGGCCGATGGAGAAGGGGTAAAAAACAAACCCCAACAAAAATAACTAGAAAACAAGCTAAAAGAGAGGAAAGGGAAAAAATCCAAATACACGTCCTACCTAGAAAACCATGCATGCCACGAGCTCAAATCTGCCAAAATGCACTTTGACCCATTTGCTAGATCATCCAGAGGTAGAGGGTGGGAGGAGGAAAGGAGAAATGAAGCAAAATGAGGTTAAAATTGGATTAAATGGGGTGAAAATTGACCCCAACAACCTAGCACACGTGGCAATAAATGTTGTACATGAAAATTGAGGCAGTGTAGGGGTAGCAAAATTTGCCACCCTTGCACTGAAAAAAGGGAAGGACATGCAGGGGTGGGAAATTTTGTTTCTCCTACATGTCAAAGAAGAAATATGTAGGGGTGGCAAAAAAATTTACCCGTGCATGTCCAGATGCAGGGTTGGCAAAAATTGCCACATGTGCACGTAAGAAAGAAAAATGCACTAATGGTAGAAAATGTTGCTTGTGCATGAAAAATGGAAGAAAATGGCTAACTCTAAAAAGCCAAATTTTGGTTCCCTAGTCAAATCAAGACTGTAACAACCTTCACATTTTGAGGAAAATTTAATGATGTTACAA
Organism: Torreya grandis; assembly: GCA_037957365.1. NCBI lineage: Eukaryota > Viridiplantae > Streptophyta > Pinopsida > Cupressales > Taxaceae > Torreya > Torreya grandis. Next base: position 709,414 of record JARHVA010004647.1, on the reverse strand, counting down.
ATTTTGAATGGTGCCACTTGAGCCAATATGAGAGTGAGAAAAACTTGTCTCGAAAATGGACTTAGAGAGATAAAGGGTGAGATGGACAAGTTTCACAAGGGGTTGTTTCAAAAATGAGCTGAGCTGATTTTGGAAACAATAGCTGGCTCCTATTGGAAAACTTTCATTAATTGAAATGATCAATGGGAGTAGAAACCAATCTCTAAGTGCCTTCATCCAAGCCATTGGGCTATGGAGTCAAGCTAAAAATAAAAGAAAATAAGACAAAATGTAAAAACTATATATATATATATATATACATATATATATATATATATATACAAGTGGATCCATCTAAATTTTAAAAACTAAATAGCTTTAGATGTTGCCCACTATGGGGTAGTACAAATGGCATTCCATCCTGATACTCTAACAAGAAGCTATTTTCTTCGTAGAGCTGTTAAATAGCAAACAGACCTCTCCATAAGGAGTCAAATTTGTCGTGCATTCCCTTCGATTCTCTCCTCTTGTCCCATAACAAGACTTGATCTCTAATTTGAAAATCATGGACCTTAACCTTTTTATTAAAAAGTTTCTTCACTTGGTTTTGATGTGCCGTAATCCAATCCACCACCATGGTTCGCTACTCATTCAGTTCGATTAGACATATGATTCTTTTGTCGATCAAACTTTCAAATGTTGAATCTTTGATTGCTTTGGCTAACTTGAGCACTGGAAGTTCCAAAGTGATGGGTATCTTTGCATTTAAGCCATATAAAAGTTGGAAAGGTGACATACCTATGGCCCTCTTGGGTGTAACCGATCCACCCACAAAGCATCAAATGGTGCTTTGTGTCATGTTCTCTAATTATCATCTACTAATTTCTTGATAATAGCAACCAAGTTCTTATTGCTCAATTCTATTAGGCCATTTCCCTGTGGAAAATAATCTAAAGTGTGGGATAGGCTAATCCCACAATAAAAGCAAAATTGAGTAATTTCATATGAAGCAAAATAGGCTACATTATCTATTACAATTTTAAGTGGGACCTCGAATCAAGAAATGATATTTTCCTTGAGAAAATTGCACATTATTTTAGATGTAGCATGCTTGGTTAGGATGGCCTCCACCCACTTGGTAAAGTAATCAGTTGCTGTGAGGACATAATCATGTTCAACACTTGAAGATGGGCTGATTGTGCCAATGTTGTCAATACCCCACTATTAAACAGGCTCTTCGATTATTATTGGCTTGAGAGGCAATACAGCCAGTTTAGGCTTTTTGATGAACTATTAACATAGTTCACACCTACACACCCATTTGTAGGCATCCTGAACTAGCATAGGCCAATAGTACCCTGCTCACAAAATCTTGTGTGTTGTCATTGGTATAGAAAAATGCCCTCCACAGGCCAAATCATGGAAAGACTCTAAGAGTTTACCTTGTTGTACCTTATCAACACAATGAAGAAATGCCCCATCTAGGTTCCTTTTATATAGATCATTATCCCATAAAACATAACTAACAGCCTTCAGTTTAACATTTCATTTTTTCTTTTAGGAGAGATGAGTGGGACACTCACCATAGGTCAGAAAATAGGCGATGTCAAAATACCACTCATCAATAATGCCAATAAAGAGGACCATGGGTACACCTTCGATCTCTATTTCTTCATTTTATGCTTCTTCAGGAATGTTGTTGGCAATCAACTGATAATGACCCTTTCCCCACATGAGTTTGGTAGGTTTGATGTCCAAATCAAACTCCTAAATCTTGGTAATCTAATTAACCCTCTTTGTACCAAACTCCTTTTGAGTCAAAATAGACTTCACTATTATATCAGGCATAAGAACTTCAGTGTGTGAGTTTAGGATATAAAATCTAAAATGCTTGACCACTTTAACCACCGCATATGCATGCTTTTCCATGTTGGAATATTTCAGCTCATGAGCTTTGAGTGGACAAATCATGAAGGAAATAGGAGATTCTATGCCTTCTTAGTTCTACTAAACTAAAATAGCTGAGAGTGTATGTTCTAAAGCATAACTATATATTTTAAAGCTCTTGGTTTAGTTTGGACAAACCAAGATTGGTGCATGAGTGATTACTTCCTTGATGTCTCTGAAGGCTGATTTGCCCTTTGTGGTCCACCTGAAGGTAGCATTGCCTTTCATCATATTGACGATGTGGTGAGTCTTCTCAGTGAACTCAGGGATGAACCTTCAAAGAAAATAAACCTTTCCAAAGAAAGAGTGAACCATAGTTTTATTGGTAGGTAGAGTAAGTTCTTGGATGGATTTGACTCTTTTTGATTCAATTTTAATACTTTCTCAGGACACAATGTATTTCAGAAGTTTCCCTTTAGTCACCCCAGAGACATATTTCTTTGAATTTAGAGAAATACCATTCTGATGGCAGCATTCCAATATTCTCTATAAATGGTGGATATGGTTAGAACGGTGATTTGAAAATACCATCAAATCATCAAGGTACACTACAATGAACTTACCCATCTCATCTTTAAAAGCAAGGTCCATTGCTCTTTGAAATGTGGCACCTACATTTTATCAGACTAAAAGGCATTCTTTGATAGGTGAAGGTGCCCCAAGGTGTGGTGAAAGCAGTCTTATGCTGATCTACTTTTCCAACTTCAACCTGATTATACCCCAAGAAACCATCCAGCATTGATAACATCTCTGAACCTATTACCATTTGTAGAACTTGATCCATGATAGGGAGGGGGTAGTTATCTTTTAAAAATAACTGATTCAAGTGCCTAAAATCTAAACAAATTCAAATTTCACAATTTTTCTTTCTGACAGGCACTATGTTGGCAATCCATGTGGAGTGATAGATTGGGAAAATTATCTAGGCATCAAGCATTTTTTGTATCTCAGCCAAAATGGTACTTGATATTTTTGGATTATATTTCCTAGAATTTTACTTGTAAGGCATAGAATTTACCTTAAGAGGAATGTCATGGTGAATGTCATCACGCCTGAGTGATTTCAAGTCGTCATAGGAATAAGCTAAGACATCTATATATTGGTGAAGTAGATTAGCAAGCTTGAATCTCTCCTTGGGAGTGTAGCATTTCCCAATGTTTATCATCTTAGGATCTCCCTTGGTTCCTCGGTTTACTTGATCAAAATCCTGGGAGGAGTTTGAATCTGTTAGCTATTGTTTAATAAACCTGTCATGGTTATCAAACAATTTCTCTAGAGAAACCAGGCCTTTGGGAATCTTATTCCCCTTAAGCTTCAGGTAATCTTCACCTGTGTTTGCATTTGATTCAGAAGTTTCTTCACATTCCTGAAGTTCACTACCTTCAAAATATAGTTGTTCAAAGCTATCCTTTTGCTCCAAGAAGGCAATGATTTTATTGTCATTGTTGAATACTTGCCAATGACCGACATTATCAGGTACACTTGGTTGAAAGACCAGTTCAATAGTGTACTTATCTCCTTTAAAATTTGGGTGAGGAATAAAGAGAGTAGTAAAAATAGCCAATGCATCCACTCAGTCATTGAATTCTCTTAGAATGGTAGAGATATTAAAAGCATCAAAATTTTCAATTTGGTCCTAGACAAGATTGTGGTAATGACACAATCTTTTATTCTTGGTCTGATAGAGGTTTCTTGCCTAACAAACCACCAATTCAGCATCCCCTTTAGCATGGATTAGTTTAATGCCCTTTTCTCTGGTAGCTTGTAATCCAAGTAACAGGGATTTGCACTCATTTGTGTTGTTGGTGTTGTTGAACTGTAACTTATAAGATGAAGGAACAATATCTCTTTGAGGAGATACCAACACAACTCTGGCTCCCGAACTAGTAGAAGAGAAACTACCATCAAATTCTAAGATCCTTACCTCATTAGACATTGCTTTTTCTTGGAAAATTTCTTTATTTAGGGGAAGAGGTTCTTCCATGCATTCATTTTGGTGTGCTGATTCTCCCGCTGTGTCAGCTAAACACATTTCCAAGTTGTCAACTATAGGAGTTTTTTTGGATGCCTGATGGACTTCATTCATTGATAGAAAGTAGTTTCCCATGCCAAAAGACTCAAATAAAATTTGAGCTTCTAGTGCTGATGATCGGGTGACTACATATCTTACCTCTTTTTTAGGAAGCAATTTCTTCATAACATTTTGAATTGGGATCCTCGCCTCTGACAAGTCCATGCTCAGCTCACCTCCAACATCCTTGTAGAAATTCCACCCAAGCAAGACACTGTAAGAGGCTAGAACATTGGCCACTAGAACCCTCATTTTTATCCTCTTTTTTGGAAAAGCTGCAAAATTAAATTGGGCATCTTTTATTTGACCAAGGAGAGGGACTTACTTGTTTTCCATAGAAAAACACCTTCCAAAAATTTTGGTCAAAGTTAGACCAAGGGAATCTTCCACCCTAGCGAGCATGACATTATCTAAGGCTCTAGAGTCTATTATGCAGTTACTCAATTTGTAACCATTTATAAGCAAAGAAGCATAAAAAGGTTCTATTTTTTTGGGAGTAATTAGAGGAGTCACGACAAGATTATTTTGGGTGTATTTATCCTTGGGGGGGATCACGAATAGCCTTTGAATAATCTTTTTCTATGGGGACAGCTTTATTTTTCACATATTCTACCAACCTATCAAATTATTTAGGGTTAGCTCTCAAATACTCTATCTCTGTCATTTGGATCTTAGTTTTTTTTATGTGATCGATTATATCAAATAATTGAAAAGAATTTGAAACAAAGGAAGAGAGTCCATCATCTAGGTCTTTAGTAGGTGTGGCACTGGTCTGAGCAATAGAGGTGGAAGGTGTAGGGTGGTTGTAGGTACTTACTTTTTTGTGAGTTACCTGATCTTTTGATTGAGGAGGCAATGGAGTTCATTGTTTAGTGATGGAGACCACCAACCGAGGTTCTTCTTTTGTTTTTCCTTTGTCAACCTATGGAGTTGACTGGCTTTGAGATCTAGTGAAAATAACATAAGATCCATCCAACCCTTCTCCTTTACTTCTAGCTTCATCCTAGTAATCCAAGAAACCATAATTGAAGTCGCTAGCTAATTCTTCTTCTTCCTCAGTAAAGAGATTAGCATTATCTTTAGGATTTAACTTGGGCTGGAATGAAAAATCCACTTTAGCTTCTAGATATCTAACTACCAAGTTATTTGGAGGCACTTCAAGGGTGAGGTTCCTTTATGGAGGGGGAAGGCAATTTTGATGTCCTTGATTCCTAGTAGCATTGTCTTGGTATGCTTGATTTTAAAATGTCCTCCTAGGCATATCTCTGTATGCAAGAGCAGATGACATTCCTTGTGCCATTTGCTTTTTGAGAGCTAGCATTTTATTTGCTAGCTTTTATACCATCGGGTCAATGGTGACTTTAGGTGAATACTTAGAAGATGAAGAGAATTTACCTTTATTAGGGTCTCTCCTTATCTTTCCTATCAAGATAAAGTCATCTTCTACCTTAGTATCCAAGTTCTAAGTAACAACAAGGTCTAAGTGTCTAGCCCATCTCAGCAAGAAACTTACTTTAGGCAACTGTGAATTGATGAAGAAGCATTTGAGGTTCTGAGGCATCGACTAGGTGACCATGGAAATCCTATGCCTCAGCTTATCGAACCTGGCAATAAAATCTCTCATAGGCTCATGAGGCTCTTTCTTCATCTGAGTGAGCTAGGCTAGCAAGGCATGAACATCTTCTACAGGATTGAAGTTGGCTTCAAATTTGTCTTTCAGGGTGTCCCAGTTAGTCACTAATCTAGTCTACAAGTGGTAGAATTAGTCTACAATAGTGCCTTACAGTGTCTCTATGAACAACCTGACCGTTATGTCTTCAAATTCCACACTTGTGACATTGCAGGCTATTCTAAAAGCTGTAATGTGTTCATCAGGATGAACCTTCCCATCACCAAAGAATTTGAGTAAATTCTTCCTTAAACTACATGGAAGCTCATGCAGAGGCAGAGTCAAATTTAGTGGACCAAAAGAATTACCCCAGGGGCCTTGAGCCATTATTTGATTATGCAAAAGTGGGATCACTAATCTAGGTGGAGCCTGGATAGGTAAAGCTCAGCTAGCAGTAGAAAAAGAAGGTCCACTTTGTGTTGATGGCCTGGTAGGGCTAAGAGGAAGACTCCTAGTTTGTCTAAGGTGAGGTTATGGAGGAAACAACTTGAAATTACTTTGTTATACCAACTCAAAAGTAGGGTCAACAACACCTTGGGATTTTTGGCCTCTGGTATAACATGGAGTTGCCAAATTGTGGAACAAAAATTGGAAAAGAGTAAGATTTGCTTTAGTTCGAAGTTTGAGACTTCAAACTATGTGCTCTTCCCCAGTGGAGTCACCAAAAACTATTGGGTGAATATTTTATCGTCAACTAACTGAAGACAAAATGGGTATATCAACCACAACACAAGGAGATTTATGCCATAAAAAGTGTGGGTTTACCACATTTGGATGAGGTAAATCTCTCCTCTCATTAAGGGGATGTTTCCTATGAATATGCGATATATATATAAGTAAGCATAAAATAATACTTGGGGTAATATAACAGCATCCACCTCTCTTTTTTCAGAGGTGATGTCCAAAGAACAAGAGAGAGAAATCCTAGTCATTGGCTAAGAACATTCCTCTTCTTTTAGGAATGATATCAGGCATAGAGTAGGAAATCTCCTATAGTAAGTAAAAAAGTTGACAAAGAAACCTACATAAGCACAAAGTCTTCCATTGTCTTCTTCACTGATTTGGAATATGAGTGACTGTAGATTGAAATGAAGCACAAAGTCTTTGCCTAAAACTACAAAGGATAAAAGGATCACAAAGATAAAAGTATCTCAAAGTCTCTCTTCTATCTTTTAGAAACATCCTCAGATAATATCAACACACACACTTTGCTTATTAAATAAAATAGATAAGAGATTATCAAGAAAGAGGACATAAGAACTATTTCTTAAATAACACAGATTACTTCAACACAAAGTCTAAAATAAACTTGTTTCTCATTCATTTAATAAAATATGATTTACAAGTTGAGCACAAAGTCTCAAGAAGTATCTCAATTTCAGCAGAGTTTTTGCTCTCAATTATCAGAGATCCATTTACAAAAGAGGTCCCCTCTATATATAGGAAGAAACTTTCAAAATTAAAAAGATTAAAATATAAAAATATCCTAGTCAAAGATGAGTCATCTTTGACTTTTGAGATATTTTTCCAAATTTTTTACATGTAATTACACATTACAAAATTGTATGCACTTTTACATGACAAAAGTGCATGAGAAGAGAAGAAGAAGAGAGAAGGGGAAAAAGGTTCAGCTCTTGCTGCCAAACTTCTTCAAATGAGCATCGTACATAGCGATAGATGCCTGAATTCCTATATTGTCTGGCATAATGGTGTTCTTGAAGATGACCTTGGATCTGATTACATCATTCTTCAATCCTATGATTACCTTGGCATGACTCATTAACCTAGATCTTAGATTATCCAAAGTCAACTCAGTATCTAAAACATTATCCATAGCAGTCATTGAGAATGTTTTTTCTTCGAAATCCCTCTAAATCATACCCATGAATCCTCAGATCATTTCTTCTGCTAAGAGAAATTGATTATCCCTGGAGCTGAGGTCACAAGGTAGTTATTCCAGTCTATTTAATAGGCATGTGTCATTTTTCTCACTAGCATCCTTGGAAAACTCAAGATCTTCAATCAGCTCCTTGAGTACCTAAATCTTGTATATCAGTGATTATTTAATCTCAACATAAGAATCTTTACTGGAAATAACACTGATGGAAATCAAGGTGCTTTTCTTCAAATCTTTCATTTCCCTCCACTTGCCAAGATATTTCTCCATACTGTCAATGTCCTAAGAGATAAGAGAGACAAGGTCCTCTAGATCTGTCCTCACTTTCTTCATCTTATTCATCTTCTCAGCAACCTCTATAAGTAAGTAAATTCCCTGAGTGTGCATCTTTTCAATGTAATCCTCTAGCACTTTCCCTTTCATATAGGTTTTCTTTACCCTTTGAATGATAGGGTCATATATAGAAAAGGCATCTGGGGTTGCTGCTTCAGGGGCAAGGGTGAATTTCCTTATTACTATAGTCAATTGTTCTACCTTGGCTTTATAGTAATCCTTCATCTCTTTTTCTCTATCAAATTTCTGAATCATGATGTCCATTGTAGACTGTAGATCACTTTTTGCACCTTTGTGAGTAACTTTCCCAAGTTAAACATGAGAAATGGAATAGCTGCTCATGTCAAAACCCTCAAGGGTTACATCCTACGGTGGTTTAGCTATTTCTAGAAATTTATGTTCCTTTTCTCCAACCAATTTTGAAAGGATCCTTGGTCACTTAGGGGCCTTAGCTTTCACCAGCACTAAATTGCTAAAATCAAAGTCATCTACAAAGATGGTTAGCTTCTTTCTTTTAGGCATGAAAGCTGACATCCAAGGAGGGAGAGAAGAAGTACCTATTGTGGCAATGGTTGTTGTAGCTGGTGTTACCATGGTAACTTCTACACTACTAGTGGTAATAGTGGTCACAGTTGGAGTAACTGGTGAAATCGTACCAGCTATTGATTAATCAATAGTAGAAATTTCTCCCATATTGAAACAAGGAGATGCAAGACTAGGAATAGATCTAAAGGAGCGAAGAGTATCCCCAGAAGTGCCTTGAGTATCACCAAACATGAATTTGGAAGGAGATACGGTTATAGAAAAAGGAACACTGATAGGAGAAAGAGGTGGTGAAGGAGAGACGTCTGTAAGTGGCTATGCCCCTTCTTGGGAAGGTAGAGGTTTAGTCCTTTGCTGCTCTGAGGACCTGTCATCCATCTCCATTTAAAAGCTACTTATTCTTGGGAGCTTTATTCCTTAGCCATTGATCCTAGCTCCTCAACAACTTTTGATTTCTTAGAAACAAAGATGATTCTAGGCTTGTGAGGCCTAGATGGAGAAGGAACATCATCTTTATTTTTAGTCCTATTTTCTGCCTTCTTCCTTATTTCCACTTGGAATTCAGCCTTTGATCTTGTAATGAACTCTTTCAACGTGATCCCTTTGGCTGTTAACCAATTATTGGTGTTAGCCAATATTGGTTCAAATCTCTTCCTCAAAGAAGTCAAATCTTTTTGGGACCACAAATAGGAGGAAGAGGAGAGTCAGTAACCTTCTTGGCCAGGTACCTGTTATTGATAATGTTCTTGTCATCGATGAAATTAGAAGGAATATCTGCAAGCCCCAAATATTTGATCTATTCCAAGGTTAACCTACTATATTCCATCCTTCTTATTTCTTTAGGTGTCCTTAGGTCTACCCAGATGTCTTCGATCATAGGCTCATAAAAATAAGTCTTTCTTTTGATCATGTCTTTGACACCCCTGTAGTCAAACTTGTCCCTTCTCTTAAACTATTTCATAGTAACTAGTTGCATCTCTATCTCCATGACGTTGGCTTTGGCTACTATCAAAATTAAGTATCTACCAATTTCAATTGGAAACTTGAAACTTGGCTTCTTCAGTTCCATCTATCTAGTGTGTATGACCACCATTTATCTACACAGCTCTATTATAACTAGCTTGTCAGAAGGAAATTTAGGGAGCATATGGGGATAGCCTTGGAAAAAGCCAACTTGAAGATAGTAGGAGGGAAATTATAGGAACATATAGCCATAATCATTAACAACTATCTAGGCTTCATTAGGTATTCTCTTTTGTTTGAGTTGAGGGTCGAAGAGGCACAAAAATACTGTGAAGAAGGCATCATTTACCCTCCTAAAATGGTAAATTGATCCTTACACTGTCAATTGAGAGTAATATGAGTAGACTGGGGTGGTCTTCATGTCTCATTTAGTTGTCAAACTTGGAAAGGTTTACATGGAAGCAGCTATGTACACCAAGTATGAAGTCATATAGAACTTTGAAGTAGTTTTTACCTTAGTGAGTTGCTCATGAAGAGCATTGCTGATCTACTCACACCAGAAGATGACTTGCTTCTCTTGGAAGATGATCTTGATGAAGGGGTACAACCACTCATGGAATTATGAAGAAGATGGCAAGCCTCGTACCCTATTGAGGAGAGTAATCAAGTCACCAACCTCTTCAATGAAATCACTCCTTGGGAAATTATACAACCACCTAGACAAGTTGGTTTTGGAGGCCTTAAGCCACTTGTGATTCATCACTTTCTTTGCCCTCTTAGGGTCTTTGTCATACTCCTTGTGTGCTTCTACGAAGTCAATTATTAGTACTTCGGTATCAGGAGGGTACATGAAGACTTTATTAGTGAATTTAGGGTCTAACCAAATTATTACATTACCACTAGCATCTGATACTGATCTGGTCTCTTTATTGTAGAATTGGGCACACTGAAGGATGAAATTTATATGATGTGCTGCTACTGGGAAAGTGGCAACTAGATAAATATTATTCTTGATGATCCTCTTTATTTTATAGCTTGGGTTCATTGCCTTGGTTTTGGTCACAAACTCGGCCATATCCACGTGGCCAATCTCTATATCTCTAATGTCATCAACATTAGAGGTGATTGAGGTGATAAAAAAAAGCCCTAGTATTGGTATTTATGGCTTTTGACTTTTTCAGAGAAGCCTCAGTCATTAGAACTGGGCTTGATTGAGTAGGTGCCGATGAACACAAATCTTTAGGGGGGACCGCAATCATGATCGTATAATTAGGGAATAGTGGGTAAATTAGGGAATTCACACATTGGGTGATCATGACCAAGGAAGGGCACTTAACAAGGTTGGGTCAAAAACTAGGTTGAAAATGAGGGAAAAAAGGAGAGGAGGTAAAAAAAATGGAAAAGATTAAGATCTCTCCAGAGTTGGAGAAATTTGGAGGAAAACTACAAGGGTGGTAAAATTTGTTGCCCAAGCATGTGGAATGAACTGCATGCACGAGCGGTGAATTTCACCACCCTTGCATGTAAGAGGGAGAAGGAAATGGCATGGGTGGAAAATTTTGCCACTTATGCATGAAGAATTGCTAAGGAAGTGCAGGGGCAACAAAATTTGTTGCCCTTGCATGTTTGACCTACATCGGTGATGAATTTCACCACCTGTGCAGGTTTAAGGGTAAAAGTGTAAGGACTGTGAAATTTACTGCCTGTGCACTTTCAGCCTACTTTAGTGGCAAATTTCACCACCCATGTAGGCTGAGGAGTGTGAACTTGCATCAGTGGTGAAATTTGCCACTAATGTAGGTGTTGTGGAGGCATGGTTAAGGTGGCAAAAATTACCGCCTGTGTAGGTTAGAGTAAGAAATCTATGGACAATAAAGGGCAACAAAAATTGCCACCCTAGCATAAAGAGGAAGCCTAGAAGGCCAATGGGGAAGGAAGAAAAAACAAACCCCAACAAAAATAGCTATAAAATAAGCTAAAAGAGAGGAAAGGGAAAAACTCCAAATACATGTCCTACCTAGAAAACCACACACGCTGTGAGCTCAAATCTACCAAAACACACTTTGACCCATTCACTAGATTATCTAGAGGCAGAGGGTAGGAAGAAGAGAGGATGAATGAAGCAAAATGAGGTGAAAATCAGATTAAATAGGGTGAAAATTGACCTCAACAACCTAGCATGCACAACAATAAATGTCATGCATGAAAATCAAGGTAGTGCAGGGGTGACAAAATTTTCCACCCTTGCACTAGAAAAAGGGAAGGACATGCAGGGGCAAAAAATTTTGCCACTCCTACATGTCAAAGAAGAAATATGTAGGGGTAGAAAAAATTTCCACTCGTGCATGTCTAGATGCAGGGGCAGAAAAAATTGCCACTTGTGCACGTAAGAAATAAAAATGCACTAACGGTAGAAAATGCCGCCTGTGCATGAAAAATGGAAGAAAATGGCTAACTCTGAAAAAGCTAGATTTTGGTTCCCTAGTTGAATCAAGACTGTAACAACCTTCATGTTTTAAGGAAAACATAATGATGTTATGAATTTTGAATGGTGCAAATTGAGCCAATACGAGAGCGAGAAAAACCTGTCTCAAAAATGGACTTAGAGAAACAAAGGTGAAACAGACAAGTTTTGCAGGGGGTTGTTCCAAAAATGAGCTGAGTTGATTTTGGAAACAACAAGGAGGACTAGATAAGAGGTGTATGAAGGAACTAATTAAAAGACTAAATAAATTAATTCTTGAGATATCCTAAAACACTTCACATGCCCTATAACAAGAAGCCTTCCAATTGTAAATAGGATGAGAGAATGACAAAACATGTTAGGGAATCCATAGTCTTCACTTATGTAAAATCAAACATTCTAAATGAACACACTAATAATAGTCATGAAATAGGTAAAAATAAATTTTATTATTAATCAAAAGGTATAAATTTGAGTAGGGATTCACCATACTAAGGTGGGGCATCCAATACAATGCCAAAATGGTTAGTTCTTATAGAACTTGAGAGAGAGAGAGAGAGAGAAGAAGAAGAGAGAAGTCCAAGGGTCAAAAGGAAACTTATAAAGATGATACAAGGAGTTAATTTTTCATGTAAAGATGGTATGGGATAAAACATGTAAGGTTTGGAAGTATAAATGTCAATCCAAGTCATAAATCTTATGAAAAGTGGCAAGAAATTCCCCAATCTGCTAAAAAAAATTGCCTACATGATTAGTCCTATTTGAACATCACATAACTAATTAGGATCAATTAAAATGATTTAGTTTAATTAGAGAATATCTAAATTTCTCTCCATGAATTGGTTACATGTCTAGTCCTCTAGAAACCTCTAAAAGTGAACCATCATCATTTGTAGTCCAAAAAACTCTCTTTTCATGCACCCTATACACTTGGCTTCCAAAAAGAGATCAGTTTATCATGAAAATATGTAAAATGTATTTAATGACATGTTTTAAGGCCCTCTATGGCTTTATAAGCATCAAGGACACCTTAAAAAACCATCCACTTGAAGTTTTCACACTTTTCCCTAGCTTGTCCAATAGGTTAGTTTTGATTGGCTGAGTTGAAGCACTTGGTTTAGACACTTATATGTTATTTCAAGGAATTATAGTGATAGGTGGAGTTATCTTAAGTATTAATATTTCCGTCCATATTATTTCCATCTATTGAAACCTCCTACAACCTAAAAAATACATAAAATAGTGAGAAAAACCTTGTTTTTACCCCCATCCATACACATTCATACAACCAGATGGCATGTGAATCCTCTATAATTTCCAATAGCTATTCTAGTCAAACTAGTCCACTAGACTACATATCCAACTCCATTTCCTCCATCAGGTCCTCATTGAGGGTTTTGTGGGGTTTTAGGTCTGTTTTCCTTCTTAAACATTGTTCATGAAATTTGGACATTTGAACTATAAAAATAATCTATAAATTATTTTTTAAATATTCCCTCCAATTCATCTAAACCTTTTTTTCATCCATGCAAAGATTCAGATGAGATATGAACACTTGAAGTCACCTATTTAAGCTCTTCCTTGCATTCCAATAGGCCTAACAATGGTCTCAAGCCTAAATTGATTCTCCTGATGATGTCTTCACAATTTTTAATTTTTAACATACCTAATTCCACCAAAGGAACATGATATAATGAGTTGGGATGCTCACTAGAAGCTAGAAGTAAAAGTGGCTCTTCACTTGGATATTAGGTCCAACTATGTCCAATAGGCTTACCTACAACCTTTACTCAAAATGACCCATTTTATGATTTCCTTGCATTAAAATAGCTTGAAAACATATGATTACATCTCAAAAACATGATCCAACATATTATAATGTTCAACCAAGGTTATAGGTAAAGATGTCCTCTCATTTGGGATTTAGGCCTCGCCATGCATAATTAGCTTGTCTACAACTTTGTAGGTTTAGACCTTATTTTTTTGTATTATCCCCTCATTGATTAGTTTTAAATCTTTTAATATGTGTAATTCAACCCCATACACCTCTTGGAAGGTCTATGCATCTTTTTACCTCACCCTAACACCCTTCTTCATTAAACTTACAGTGAATGCATGAGAGGGAAGTACCCCCTATTATAATCTATGGAAAAATTAAAATTGGATGGTTTTACTAAAGTTTTTATGACCCCCCACTCAAAAATCCATCTATTTGTGACATTATTTACCCCTTCAAACTTTAAAAAACAAAAACAAACTTGGTGAAAGAGACTCTCAGCAGGGTTTATGACTATATGTTATATGATATAAGATTTTTAGTCTCTTCTTTTCTTGTTTATGATTCATGAGGGTCCAATGAGATAACTTTGAATATTAAGGGATTATTCCCATTCTCTCTCATGATTCCAATATCCTATATACCTTTCCAAACATTAAATTTCAAGGCTAAGTAACACTTAAACTAACTATGCTTTTTGCAATAGTGACTTGTAGGTTATTTTTCAATGGTTATATCTCAAACACAAATAAAACATACTCTTTATAGTCTCTTGGAGTCATTTTATACTTTTTTATAACCATTTTTTCATCTTCATTCTTCTCAAACACCTAGACATACTCCCTTACCATTCACTACTTGACTTAGTCAAAACTTGGTTGTGGGTGTCACAAAAAAAATTCAATGGCTCATTTCTCAAATTTAAAGGAATGTAAAGGCCATAATAACCTTGATTAAAGTTTTCATAGGTTTTCTATCATCACAACTCACTTTCATACCTCATATTCACTGAGAATTGACCCACTTGAACTCTGTCAATCTTGCCTATGGAACCTTCCCTTGGACCTTATTGTAGGTGTACTTTTACTTCATGAAACCTTGGTTATGGTGTTTGAGGATTCCCTTTGATCTTGGTGATCACTTATCACTTTAATTCATCTTTGATTAACTTTTATGGGTTAAAACACCATCAAGCACTTTAACTAAAACAGTAACTTTCTTCCTAGCTATAAGCGGTCATGGGGGCTGCAGAGGGATACTTGTAGGTGTATGATAGGGTTATATCTTATAAATTATCCTCTGTTGACAAATAATAAACACAAACATGTCTCTTGATATAATTTAATAACTTTTTCTAGGGAACATTCCTTTATACCTCCACCTATATACCATTCTTAATCTTTTGTCTTCCCACAGTTAGTTGTAGGTGCATCTTCTTAGTCTATTTGTATGGACTGTATATGTGTATGGTAGGCAAAAAAATGATCATCACTTCCATATAATGATTTTATTTAAATTTTTGTGTTATTAAACCAATTTATCCATTTCTAACATGAAATTTCTTCATTTACTTCTTTGTGTCAAAAGGGACAATCACAGCTTCACAAGTTTGTAGATGCTAATGGAGTATTTCAGTGTGTTTTAGGGTGACTTTAAGGCTCTAGAAAACCTTTTACTTTACTTTATGACCTCCATTATTGGCATAGGTCCTATACACACTATACAATACCAAACTCATCAATCTATATGCTTCAAACCTTTTGGTAACCTGTCATATAAATCAATCAAAATTGTCTCAGGCCCTTGTTTTGCTAATTCAAGGGAAAAGGGCCTAAAATAGTCATTGTGTGTTTAAAGGTAGTTAAACCTTATAATTTACATCATATATATTCATAATGTTTTTTCAAGAGGATTGATTCATGTTAGGACCTAAAGGATAGTTTAAAAATTAATTTCAAGACCTCATAATAGTTCTTTAACTCTCTACAAGCACCTACATGCTGATTGTGTTTTGAAGGTATATGAAATAAGGTTAATGTGGTGGGAAGTGAACATGATTTGACCCTATAAATTTATCCATTCTTCTTAAAATAATTTAATGTCATAGTCTAAAAACTTGATGAAGGCTTCTATATCTCGTTTCAATGCTTGAAATCTCCTTTAGGCACATGTCAATGGCAGACTGAAAGCAAAAGTAACACATAACTACACATTCTCTCCTTTTGTATAAAATGAAGGCTTGAATCACCATTTCATGATGTTTAAGGATACAAAAAGACCTCAAAACCTTCAATTCACTCTTATAATCATCCCATAAAGGCTTCAAACATGTGATTCACGAAGGTTGACTGTGTGTGAGAATCATATGGTAAACAACCAACATGATCCTTGTGAATGCAATATCATGAAGTATGATTTGGAGAAAGAAAATTGAGGGGACATGAGATATAAATCACATTTTAAACATAATAAAACCTATCAAAACCCACTAAATCCGTTATCAAACATTAAGATTTAAAAATGGTTACAAAACTACTTATAACACAACATAGTCTATCCTCTTGCAACTTAAGGCAAATTTGATTATCTAAACATCAAAAAGCATGAAACCAAGCATGGGGATAATTTAAGGAAGTAAAAATAATCTGGAAACAATCTCAATAAGTGGATTGTATAGAACTTCTCAAACCAAAGTAAAACCTATAGGTTTTTGTTGATGCTTCTAAATGTACCATAGGTGTTCTTCAATGTTGATGAACACTTCTCATTTTAGGATTTGAAAAATCCAAGGAATGAGTTGTAGTTTTTGACAATTCAATGATGTCTATGGTGGAATAGAAGTACATTATGGGAGCTATCCATAATATTTATTTAGTTTAGTGATTGGGAGCCACCAGGGTCTAAATCTTTGGATCTTTATGAATTTGATGATTTCCAAACTAATATAAATGAATATTAACAATGATCTTTAAACTAAATTGTGTCTTGATATAATAAAAAATAAAAGGAAAGGGTAAGGTAGAAAGGAAATGGTATTACAAATTCTCATCTCAAATATTATGACAAAATTCTAATTACTTTGAGCACAGAAGAACCAATTTATGGTATAAAATAACATGAACTCAAATTACATTAGAAATTAGGCAAAAATCTAGAGGAAATATATAAATCATAAGTAAGAACCAAGTTTAAATTAAATGTTTGCTACTATGGTCTAAATAGCCTAAGCACATCCAAATGTAGAGCAAAATAAAATGAAGTATAGTTGAGATCTTTATATTTAATCTAGAATTAGCACAAATCAATATCCCTATAATAGAGAATGTGACTAAAAGTATGGAGAGTCATTCAAACTTAAGATGACACCATGCAATTAAGAGACAACATTGACATTTAACAAACTATATCAATAATCTTTTCAAAATTCTTTAGTTATATTAAATTCTCTTGGTATACAATTGTTCAAAATCTCTCCCTTTACAAAATGGTAACCCCCTACATATTTATAAGAGACATAAGCAATTCATTGGTTAACCTTCTCAAAATATCCACATGCAAGACAAGGACATCTATCCTCAATACAAAGATTACAATGTATATGACCTACTACATCAAAATTGACAAAAGGAAACCATATATGCTAATAGGCTAGCATATATTTGTTACAAAGGGATATTCTTTTACAAATTACATTGTTAGTGGGCCCCTTGATTATCCCTATTTGAGGAAGTCTTTCACCTTGGTGTATTACTCTTTGATTAGCTCAAAATCCACTACAAGATTCATTAGACAATCCTCCTCTTGATTTTTTAATGTGTCAAATTCTTTATCATTCTTTGTTGTGAGTTCCTTGATAGATTATTCTTCCATGATTTGCTTCCTTGAAGTAAGGATGGTGTCAAGGATCTTCTGATTATCCTTGGTAGAATGGCCTTGATTATACTTAATTCCCTAGATGTAGGCACTAACTCTCTACTTGAATTCTCCATCATTGATCAGGTCCATAGCAGTGGTTTGAGAAGGGGTGTCCAATAGGCTCCCCAAAATTTTCTCCATTCTGGTTACTAGGTCATTGTCTTCCTTGCTGAAGTTATTAACATTACTTCACTAGGTGATCAAATCTTCTTTCTTATTTATCAAAACTACCACGAGGATATGTAAATGTCTAAGCTTGATGATCTTAAAGTCGAAGGCCTGCATTATCCTATGCACCTTTATGAGTTTTATCATCTAAGCTTGATAATCCTACCATTGGGTTATTAAGGCTTATGCCATCTCATCTTGATGGTTTAAAGCACTTAATCTAAGCTTGATGTTCTTTAAATTCTCAAATGTATCCAACAAATATTTATTCATCACTTGTAATATGTCCTCAAGAATTGAGAGTAGGACTTGATCCTATTAATCATACTTCTCCTTCTCTATGTTAAGGATCCTTTGTTTCATTCTTTGGATTCTAGCCATAGTCATTGCTAATTATGCCAACACCAAACTAGCTACATCCTCTTAATGGATGGGATGCTCCTCTGAAGCCTACCCTTAGATAGGAGTTAGGCCAACAAAAGGTTCCACCTTTTTAAAAGTGAATTCGTTAGTGCTAATTATGGATTTATTTGTCACTACTCTCTCAAAACTTGATGTGTCAGGATTGAAATGCATTGTTGTGTTAGATTCTTTGAATTTTAGCTCCTTTGGAACTTATACATTTAAACTCCTAGATGCCCCTGGGGTGTCAATGCTCTAGATTTATTCATCATGAAGGATTTGGATCGATCTCTTTGCTTGTTTGTTTATAATGTCCTAGATCCATGGATTGAAACTATCCTAAAGATCTATGCCAACTCAAGTTAAGGCCCATGATGGAGAGAGAGATGGGATTTTTTTAATTTCCCATAAACAAACCAATCATGAATGGCTGGTCCATAAATAGGGTTCTCATCACTAAATAGGTTAACTTTATTGGTAGGGTGAGTGAAGGTTAATGGCAGTATTAGGTGCCAGGTGAACCAAGACCAATTATTTTTGTCTCTTTCCTCTAACTAGTGGGATCAAATCCTTGATTATTGCATCAGAGGGATCCTCCTCCCTATCAAAACCATATGATCGTATAATGTCAACAAGGACACTCTCTATTATTTCTCCTACCTCTAAGGCAATCATGCTAATGATTTTCACTAAGGAAGGAGGCCTCTATGGGGATGTGTGGGGTTGAGGACCTTCACTAGGTCTATGCTCTATCTTTAACACCTTAGTTAAAACTTTACCTTTTCCTTTTATATCCTCAGGTTGCCTAACCTAGGGTGGCTTTGTCAATTTTACTTGTTGAGGCTCATAAAATTGTCTTCCAATAGTTGGCTCCTGATGAGTAGTCCCAGATAGTCCTAGAAACAAGTGATAATGCAAGGGATGTATTTGACATCTCTCTCCTGAGGGCTTATTATCTTTGACCAACCTATGCCCCAACTAGATATTGTAGCCTTTGATCCTAAACAAGACCTCTTCAAATTTCTTTGCCCTTATATAAATACTATTTCCCACGCCTAGTTGATATTTGTATTCAATATTTGGGACATTTTTATCTTAGATGTGGTTGGTCACTCTATTATTAGGGTCACACATCTTAATATCATCTAATTATAATTCAAAATAATTTCTATAGATCACCATAACTTCCATTTTCTTCCAATCCTTGATCACAATCCTACCAATGTCTAGTGGAAAGGGGTGAACCTTAGCCTTCTTATTTTTCTTACATATCCCATCCACACCTTGGATAATTTGATAGGAAATATTACTAGGGACATGAATTGGCAATTGGTAGGGTTTAATCATGATTCCTTCTATTCTTATTACAATACAATTTGAATAGAACCATACATCTCCCATGGCTTCTACTTGCCTTTTGATTTGAGGGTAGATTATTGGCATAACGACCCCAGTGATTACCTCATATATTGGTGGGAAAAAACCATTATAGATAAATTACATGTGGTTCCTATATTGGAATATATGTAATTTAGAGTTGTGGTGAGAGATAGTGGTCCTATCATTATGGGATCAATTTCAAATGCTAGGGAAATATCTAAAGGGTAAAAGTGAATCAAAGAAATAGGACATCATATGAAATTATTTGTATGTCCTTCTCTTGATGTCTATGAATTATTTGGCCAAAAAAAAAATTATTAGGTCTCTAATGGGAGGGGTTAATTTCCACTCTAACATGCAATGGATGTAAGATACCCAGACTTTGCTTACATAAGTAGTGGAAGGGATACTAAAGGATTTATTCAGTAAGGTCATAGATATCCTAATGCCCTCCTTAAATTGGACAATAGGAATCCCACCATTAGGGGACCTAAAAACATGGGAACCTTGGATTAACTAAGGTTTGAGGATTGAATCTCGGTCTTGGGTGTTTGTCCACTCTCTCAAGGATGGGAGATCAATATGAGGCAAGGGGAGCTTATAGTAAATTTAAAATCCCATAGGGCTGATTCATGCAACCTTATTAGTGATTCCCTCTTGAATGATCCATTTTCCATCGATTCTATAATCAATGAAAATGGGAGCAAGGAGGTATACAATGTATTACCTATGGTTTGGCTACAACATGTTGGAGGCCTACCAGATGAATTGAGACTAAGTCATTATATATTTGGTGCATAGACACATTCCTCTTTTCCTCTTAGGAAACTGGTTGTAATTCCTCTACAAGGAGGAAAAACTCAAACTAGTTCCTGATTTCATGAATGTTTAACACTGTCAGGTCCAAGTCTATGTCTTTGAAGATCCTTCCCTTACTATCTAAAGTTAGATAAAGTTTTTCTTCCATATTCATATATTATTTTCCTATCACCATTGATGACATCAAATTAAATTTTCAAGGTCACCAAAGGTTTCACCAGTGTACTTACTTCAAGGTTCAGGTTGCTATTCTGATTACTTTGTGACTGATTGAGCTAACTTGAGTCTTCTTTATATAGGGCTTAGGGTTTTTTTATCTTTAATGGTAGAAATATACAATTTCTTAATCTTATGCATGCCTTATATTTGGTGGCACCTTAATCCCATGCCCTCTATGCTTTCGAGATTAGGATATATTTGATTTTGATTCTCCATGCTTATGTGGATCCTATGTGGTGTGACTCTATGCCTTTCATGGCAATTTTTTTAACTACTAGTTAGATACTACATATTGGCTTTCAAAATCTTTTTTTTATTTTGCCTCGATAATCCAAATCTAGGTTCCTATTTTCTTATTGGTCCCTTGATATTTAAGTTCATGGATACACCACATGGCACCACAATAAATCTTACCCATGTTGCTTATTCTTACCAGTTACTATCTTAACCATGTGCCAAGTTTTTTGGGCCTTTGAAAATTCTTCAAGCATAACACAATGTTGGATCAAATCTAGTGGGAAAGAAATCACCATTGATTTTTACAAGTTCCATGCCATTTAGTTGAGTGCCTTTATTAAGTGGGTCCCATCTAATTTTTATCCTTTGAATAGCAACCTACCACATGTCCTCACAAGGATTTATATACCTCTGTAAGTTACCCTAGTCATGGGTAGGCCATGTTTCAATTTTGTGAAGCCTTTTAAAAGTCCTCAGGTTTAATGCACCATTGGATCAAATCTAGTGGGTGAGTGATCACTGTTGGATCTTAAAAGATGCACACCATTTAATCAATCCTATGACTATATAAACTTAGACTTGAAATGATGTTCCTAAGGAAATTTTATGTTAATAAACACAATTTAACTTAGGTTAAAGCCTTTTATGTTAATTATTTATACACAAAAATGCTAGGAATTCATTTGAAAGGGTCTCTAGAAATTCCCCCTTTGCTTAGGCTTTGAAAAGTTGTCTAGGTTAAATTTGGTGGGTTCAGTAACGTCAACTACATCCTCATGGATGTAAAATTCCTAAAGTGAGCTTATCAAATTTAAGACAATGGAATTGATTTAGTATAATGAATAAGTGACATATTTTAGGCTCTTGAGAATTATTGGGGATTTAGGGTTGATGTTTGCCATCAAATAAAATACCCTGAGGTAGCAAGGACCACTAGATCATAATCTGAGTACTTGATAATGATTGGTCTCTTATTTTGTTTTGGCTTTGGTTCATGTTGTTGGATCAAAATCTCTAATTGAATGTGAGGTGTTAGATTTATAAAATTACATGATATTTAAGTCAAGGCCCAATATGTATAAAGATTTATACAAGGTTTCAACCTTTAAAAGTTTATTTATGCTTGCAAAAACCAAGATATTTAAACCTTAAAACCTAGTTAATCCAAAAGGAATTTTGGGTTTTAAATGGGAAAATAAGAGGTCCATGTCTTAATTTTATATTAATGTTTGGTCATGTTTAAAAACATAATCAAAGCTTAATATAAAGTTAGACTTAGGGTTTATATAACTGAAAGGAAATATAATTTCTTGCTAAACTTTTCTTGTGGATGTTTGAATTCAAACCCCTAGGGTTTACCACTTAAGAACCCTAAATTTCTCCATAGAACTTGAAGCTAATCACCTTAAAGACAATCATTGGCAACATTAGTCCATAAAACATAATCACAATTAAATACATTGAGGCTCATGTTTTTTTAATTAAATTGCCTTTAAATTTCAAGAGAGTAACCATTTCACATTCAATCTAGAACATAGATGTTTTGAAAAATTCAAAAGGGTCCCCTTTTAGGAAAAGTAGAAAAATGGGGGTATGTTGGTCTCAAAAAATGGTGACTCACAGGGGGAACATAGCAATATGTTGGAACCCCAAGCTCTGGTTTAGACCTATATATATATATATATATATATATATATATATATATATATATATATATATATATATATATAGTTTTGACATATACTATCTCCTAAGTCAATTCTCAGTTGAAATAATCCTCTTATGTGTAAAATTTGAACTTGGATATTAAAACAAAAACATGAAGTGTGTGCTTTGATTCCACTTACTATTTGTCATGAGACTTCAAAAAAATAACATCTAAGTTCATATCCTTTTAGCCATTTCATTTGACCTTGAGCATGTTTAAACATTATCTAAAGAATAATTTCTCTTAATTTATGGGAAGGCTTGGGCATTGCTCTACTACGAGCCAGGTGTCTATATCCCTAATAGAGATACCTTTGGCTCCACTCATGGCCTTGATCCACTACCAACCAAGAGTCCATATCCCTAGTGGAGATTGCTTGAATCATTTCTAACTTTGCATCTTTTGATTTAGCATTAAGTCTTTATTTTTTTATTTTTAACAAAGGTTGAGAGCCATGATAGCTAGGTTTATGGATTTGGTCAAATGTTTTGGCCTTAGTACTCTCCTTTACTTTAAACTTTATTCCTAGATAAGTATATGTTTTGAGTGTAAGCGTGAATGTGAATTAACAAACTGAATTCACATTATACACATATAGTTCTTCTTAAAACCAAGCTTTGATTTAGAATAAGGTTTGGAACTTTGTGGGACATTTAGCTCTTATACATGTCTATGTCAGTGCCCTTGGTTGCATCATGATGCTTTAGTTCCACCTCTTGTTCACTTTTATAAGATTCGTACTCACACCTTTTGAGAAATTCTAAACAATGATAATCTATTAGACTTTAATAAAACCAAAGAAAGCTACCAAGCAAAAAATACAAAACACAAACAAACAAACAAACAAATAACAAGAAATAGACAAGCAAAAGAAAACAAATATTACAAGCCTAGCAAAAAAATAAAGCAAGAAAGGAAACTAACTAGCCTACTTACTCTAACCTTAACAATATTATATATTTATTTCATGAAGACCTTTGTAGGGTAGAAACAAAGTAATTCTTGATGTATTTCCCATTAGTGGGCAAAGTAAACTATGTTCCTTAAATATCCTTTAATGTGAAGGTGTTGTTGCCTAAGATTTTTACAATTTCATATGGGCCAATCCACAAGGGGGTGAACTTACCATGTTTACCTTTAGGCTATGATGCCTTGTCTTAGAGGAGGACTAGGTATCCCTACCTAACTAGCTTCATTTTGGACCTTTTTATCAAACTATCTTTTCATGGTTTATTAGTGCCTACCAAAGTATACAAATGCCTTTTCTCTGGCATCTTCCATTTGAATGATGTCTAATAGCCTAGAATTAGCAAGTTATTGTTTGTCCTCCATATATTCTTACATGAATGTGAACATAGGAAACTTCAAGGTGATGGGAAAGATAGGCTCCTAACCATATACTAAAAAAAATGTGAAGCCTTGAGGGCTTGTTTGATACTGATTCTATCTACCCATAATGCAAACATAAGAAGTTTATGCCATATTCTAGGTTTATCTTCAACAAATTTTTTGATGGCCTTCATCAAGTTTTTATTTGTGGATTCAAAAACACCATTTCCTTGAGAATATTGGTTGGAGGAAAACTTGAGTGTAATGCCTTGGTCATAATCCCATTCCATCATTTCAATGGATATGAAGGTAAATCCATTATCATAAACTAAGGAAATTGGGTTCCAAATCTAGTACAAATATTTTCCTCTAAGAATTAATCACCTCTTATGTTCTACATTATTTAGTGGCTACTACGTCGATCCATCTAGTGTAATACTTATAGCATTTAGGACATATTTGTGGCCTTCATAAGAATTGGGGTTGATCACTCCTATAAAGTCTAATCCCCATTATGCAAAAGGCTTGTCCACCATCATAGGTTGTAAAGGCATGACTACCTTTGGCTCTTTTATGTTAAATATATGGCATGAATGACACTCCCTCACATGTTTGTGTGAATCTTTGAAAAGGGTGGGCCATCAATACCCATCCCTAAAAATATTGTGGGTTGTGGTTCTCCTTGAAGTATGTCCACTACCCAAATTTTCATGGAAAGTAGACATGACTTGAGAGGCCTCTTATTTTGACACACATATTAAGTATATCCCTTCAATGTTTTTCTTATAAAGGACTCCATCTTTGATGAGGTAATGGGATGATTTGAGACTTAAATCTCTCTTTTATTCTCTGGTGACTCCTAGGAAATAACTACCTGTTGACACTGTGGATTTGCACCTGGGGCAAGAGGTCGAGCTCTTGCCTTTCCACACGCAACAATGGAAACTCCTCTCTTACCTATGGGACCAGTGAAGCTAGAGGGGAGAGTTTATAGATGAGGGCTAGCTCCCTTTGATGTATCTTTTAGGCCCTAGTTTCTCCTACTGCTAACAAACAAAATGAAAAGGAGGGGATGAAAAGGGAGAGAGAGATGCTGAAAATAGAACCTAAGCCTAAAAAGTAAAAGGTGATACACCAGAAAAGTGTGATCCACTTAGGCCCAAACATACACTTTTCACTAAGAAGAAGCACACATACACTTCATTTGATGTGAGAAACTCTTTTGCAACAGTGAGCTAGGGGTCCATGGAGATACAGGGAGGAAGGAACTAGCAAAGGTGTTCTGGGACACACTTTGATAGCCTATTCACATGCACCTATATTCCTCTAGCGACACTTTTGGAAAACTTGCAAAAGAGAAAATCACAATGCACTAGACATGCTAGAGTCATTCTATGAAAAACATCAAATAAAATGACTTAACACAAAAGAGAACATAGACATATTTGTGATTGCAAGTCTAGATGGAGGTAAAAATGCTAAGTCTTGATTGAAGGTAAAAATTTGGCAGCTTTGCCTTACAAGCCTGAGAGATTTTTGGATAGAGTTTTTCCTTGAGGTTAAGAGTTAGATCCATCCTTCTCAAATGAGAATTTTTACAATATATAGAAAGAGGAAGAGAAATTGGTGCTTCTTGGGAAAGATTTTAGCACTCCTTTTTCAAGTGGCCCATGTGCATTCTAAACCTTGGGAAGAGGAAGCCATCTGATTGTTAGCTCCTACTTTGACTTTGGCATTCCATCTTAATGTAAAAACATGGCCGTGCCTCTTTCTTGCAACTAGACTACTCTTTTTCCCCTCATAAATGCCATCTGGAGAAAACAAGTCACGTCACTCATCTGGCAATAACTCACCTCCTAATTTGTCTCTTTCCACACCTTGTCTTCTTCCTATTTTGTCTCCTTCTACTTTTTTAGCCCTCAGGGGTGATATTTTGGTGGTTTACTACATTCCTTGGGCCCTTTCCATGGTTGGCACTCAGGCAATTTAAAACAAATGGCTATTTAACTGTGTTAATTTTGACGTTCACACAACTGTCATCCCATGGCTAGTCTATCTCCTTAAAATTGATAGCTTTTAGGACGTCATCATCCTTGGCAAGATCTGTCAGGTCTTTTCTATGGGTTTTCTACTTCATCTTTTTCCCATGGACACAAGTTCATGAAAAATGGCTATTTTGAACTGATGGTGTCTTTTGCTTTGAACAGGTGGCCTTTCTGTGAATTTATTCAGACTTTTTGTTTGAAGGAATTCCTTTGAACAAAAAGTCTGAGGAAATTATGACTTAAACAAAATTCCAAAAAATTTACTCCTTTAGCTACCTTTGAAAATCTCCTTACCCTCCACAAGGGCTCTTTGACTTAGAAACTACCCTTCGCAAGGGCTTTTAGACCTTTAGCTATGGGACGCTCCTTTGAAGTAAGCTGTTGAATTGACCTATTGAACCAAAAATGGTTCAATGATTCAATGGTTTAATCAGTTCAACACTACACATTAAACCCATTGAACCAACTTGTTGAATCAGTCCAATGGTTCAACACTGCGCACTGAGCTTGTTGAACTGAGCAATTGGACCAAGTGGTTAAACCAAGTGATGAACCATTTGTTTGAACTTGCTGATGAACTTAGATGTCAAACCAATGGTTAAACCTAAAGTGTTAAACTAAACCAATGAACTTGTTGATTAAACCAAGGCATTGAACTTACTGATTGAACTAGTGATAGCATTGAACTTGAAGCCACTTAAACTTAAACATTGAACCAAGTGTCGATTAAACCAGTGAATGAACCAGTGTGTTGAGCCCAAACTGATTAAACCAAGTCAAAAAATTGAAATTACATGATGAACCAAAGCTTGATGGACTTGTGTAACCTAAAATTGACTGGCTCTGAATAACAAGGGAAGAAGGGGACCAATTTTTGGCCTATTGGGCAAAAAATGGTCAATAAATTGGTGACTCCCAAGGGAAGCATGCATGTTATGCTTATAGACAAGTTGCCTTATAGTCCATTAGGTATGGAGTCAGATGCAACTTGAACAAAGATCAGCAATAGCCCCAAAAGATCTAAGAATCAAACATGAAGCTTTTTACCCCAGACATAAGGGAAAGCACACACAAGACTAAAAACACTACTTATGCAAACTGCACTTAGGGAAAGCAAGAAAAATAACTAAAAACAAACTACTATAAATAGCTAACCAAGAATGTTTGCCTCCCTCCTAGATCAAAGAGAAAACTTCCCAACTCCCCTTCATGGCAAGAAGACTTATGGTCCCAGACAAGTAGCTAAATGAAAAAGAGAGTTGGTGACCTACTCCTCTTGCCTGTCACCTAGATTGGCTTGTATCTGAGTGGATCAGATTCAAACATGATTCCAACATATATGTACTGTATTTCTTCTTGGAATCTTACCTCTTATTGGTTATTTAGGTTGGTGTATCTCATCAAGAAATCAATTGTTGTTGGCTCATCACCATAAGCCCCTTGATATGCATCATTGACTAGCTTGTTCTCTTTTGCCTCATGCTCGGGTTCCATGGTATGACCATCCTCCTTGATAATTTCAAAGGAGGTATCTTTAGATTAATTAACCTCTTAAAGGGGTAAATTTGAAAGCCTGTAGCCCCTTTGCATACTTATTTGAGTCCCAATGCTACCTTCTCCACTCTTATCTAGCTCATAGCCTCCTTGAAGAATAGTGCAGCCTACCCCAATGACTTCAAATGAATCATTCAATACATGAAAAAGAGATTATCCATGTTCCTCCATGTCACCTAAGGTGATCTACTCCTCATCCATACTCATGAAGTCTCCCTGGTCAATCATAAACTAAGCATAATGTATATCAGGCAAGGCCTGATAGCTTTTTTGGAGGTGTGTGGATGGAGTGTATTCAGACACGGAATCTACTATTTGGTTTGAAACATCCATCACATTTTCACTAAGGAGACCTGCTCTAGACTCCAATTATGTAATTTGCCTATCCATATCTTCTTAGAAAAGCCTTTCTTGGAAGTCACAATCATCATTAAGAGCAGGAGCAGCCCAATCTTCTTTAAGGTTTTGAAAAAAACCTTTCTCTTCCTCTTCCTTTTTGCCCCAAGATTCTACTATTTGCTTCCAACTCATGATCTTGGGATTATAAAATTGCTCCTATGAACAGGCAGCAACTTTATCTTCTTCAAGGTCCTGAGCTGGTTCATGATGTTCCTTCCTCCAACTCAAAATTTGGAGATCATGTTGAAAGACTTGAGGAGGTTGGGGAAGATTTGGGAGGGTCTGCTCATGTATAGGAAGAGCTATTTGAAAAGAGGCATGCTAAAAAACTAGGCACATGGGATTGAGGGTAAGATCGATTGACACATATGATGAGTCAGAATGAGCAAGTACCATTTGATAGAAAGGATTTGGCACACAAGAGGGAGTTTTCTCTAGAATAGGAGAGGGCAGACCTTGGGCCAAGATTTCTTAATTTTTGTCCCTCCACTTTACCAACTCTTCATCAATATTGATAATAGCTTGTGGATTGGTGGAAGGGATGTCTTTTGGCATTATCTCCTCTACAAAGTTTGAAAACTCCATCTCTCTTTCTCTAAGCAATCTCATCTTTCTTTTCTAATTCCTCAATCTTCTTGGCTAGGTCATCCTCATTTTGTAGCTCTTGGAGCTCGTGGGAATCATCAAAGAGATGGGGAGTGCATGAAGATTGCCATGAAATGCAAGGAGCTTCTTGAGGAAGGGTGGGAGGGAATTGAAAAGGACAAACCTCATTTTTTACCTCACACTCTTGGACAATGTCTTTCTCCTCCTTGCTATTCCATGACTTAACCACTTTATTCTAGCTCAAGCTATTTAGACTAGGCATCTCCTTTGGGGGTGATGGGGCCACAATGTGAGAGGGTAGTGAAGATTTAGATTCTACTTCCCTCACTACCAAAATGGATTGCAACACTTTAAGGTTTGCCAATTTGATCTATCTATCAAGATTAGCCTTAAACACAAGATTTGTTATTTCAAAACTCTCCTCAACCTGATTGGGGAAAGGACTTTGACAAGTTTAACTTGACTCATAAGCAGGGGTTGTATATGACTGATATGATACTTGGGGTAGTGATTATGTAGGTTGATAGACTTGGTAAGGCTATCTCTAATGAATATTTAGCTTCTCTTCTAAAGATGCAATCAAACCACTCACATCTAACATCTCACTTGTAACCATGTGCCAATTGGCTCTTTCAATAGGAGCCCATTCATTCGTAACCTGATCTAGTGCATTCCTCACTTGATGGATGATGTGATTAGGAATTTCTTGGCCACATCCCCTTCTGGTGTCAAGATCTATTACATATTTTTCATATCCCAATAGTGCTCGTTTGAAGGTGGAAATGGGTTAATTGGCAAAGAGACTGGGTTGAGTGGGAGAAATGACATATTGAGAAGACTAGGCATAAGGTTGATATAGATCATGATGGGGTTGGAATTGGTCATATTAGACCTGATAAGGATCAACATAAGGCTGGTGATGATCATAGCCATGCTGGCCAAGGAAAATAGGGCCCATGGCTTTGAATGATGGGATTATACATACTATAATATTGTTTCTTGATGGTACGGTACCACAACTACTTAACCAATTGATTTAACTCAAAGTCACCATTAGTGTTGATGCAAAAGCCTCCAAAGGCTAGTTGGTTGAATAACACACCAAAAATTCTTCAACTCTATTGACACAACTTGTCTTAGTTGGTCCCACCAGGAATGCCAAAAACTGTTGATGCTCAGGCAGTTCAAAAACAAATGGCTACTTCACTATGTTAATTTTGATGTTCACACCACCGTCACCCAATGGCTAGTCTGTCTCCTTAAAATTGGTGGCTTTCAGGATGTCACCATCCTTGGCAAGATTTGTGGGGTCTTTTTTGCGGGGTTTCTACTTTGGGCTTTTTCTCGTGGACAAAATGGCCATTTTGAACTGATGGGGTCTTTCGCTTTGAATTGGTGGCCTTTTTTGAATTTATTTGGAATTTTTATCTAAAGGAATTCCTTCAAACAAAAAGTCTGAATAAATTCTGACTTAAACAAAATTCCAAAAAATTCACTCCTTCAACTGCCTTTGAAAAGCTCCTTACCCTCTACAAGGGCTCTTTAACTTTGAAACTACCCTCTACAAGGGCTTTTAGACCTTTGAATGTGGGATGCTTCTTTTAAACAAGCCATTGAATCAACCCATTGAACCAAAAATGGTTCAATATTTCAATGGTTTAATCGGTTCAACATCATGGTCGCGCCCATTGAACCAACTTGTTAAACCAGTTTAACAGTTCAACATTGTGCATCGAGCTTGTTGAATTGAGTGATTGGACCAAGTGGTTGAACCAAGTGATGAACTATTTTTTTGAACTTGTCGATGAAATTATATGTTGAACCTAAAATGTTGAACCAAGTTGATGAACTTGTCAATTAAACCAAGGCATTAAACATGCCAATTGAACTAGTGATAGCGTTGAACTTGAAGCCACATGAACTTAAATGTTGAACCAAGTGCTGATTAAACTAGTGAATGAACTAGTATGTTGAGCCCAAGCTGATTGAACCAAGCCAAAGCATTAAACTTGAGTGATGAACCAAATCTCGATGGACTTGTGCAACCTAAAATTAATTGGCTCTGAATAGCAAGGGAAGAAGGGGACCGATTTTTGGCGTATTGGGCAAAAAATGGTCAACACTACCTCTAATAAGAAAATGCATTAAATAGTCATACCATTCATTGGGTTAGAAGTTTTTTTGGTCTATTTACATGACATGGAGCTTGGGTTCAATATTGGCAATCATCTGAACTAAGCCTTGGCATTTCACTAATTTGGCAATTTTCTTCTCTATATCATACTCTTTTAGGATTTTCATCCACTTGCCTCTTCTTTCCCCAAGCTCATTCTAACTCAACATAAACTTTGTAATTGGGTTAGGTAAAATGGCATGCACCTTGTTTCTAAGGAGGTAATGCCTAAACTTTTTTACTACTTTTACCAATGTATAGGCTTGTTTATTAATGATGGAATAGTTCACCTCTACATTTTTTAAGTTTGTACTTAGGAAGGCTACAGGGTGTTCATTCCCATCAACCTTTTGAGTTAAGATAATAGCCATGGTGTGGTTAGAAGCAAAGGAATACAAGAAAAATTCCTTTGAAAATTTAGGATTTATCAAGATTAGGGCTTGACTAATTGCTCTTTTAATGTTATCAAATGCTTTCTTGGACTCTTCATTCCAGGAAAATTTAGCAAATTTCTTAAGAATATCATTTAAAGGTTTGACAATCTTAACAAAGCCTAAAATAAACTTCCTGATAAAGTTAATCTTGCCAAAAAATGACTTTAGTTATTTTCAGCTATTGGGCAGCCCAATTTTAGAAATGGCCTACACTCTATCAGGATCTACGAAGATCCCATTTTTGGTAATGACATGCCCCAACATTTTTTATTTAGTGACACAAAATATGATTTTCGTGGAGTTAAGAGATACACCATACTTCCTACATCTGTCAAATACTTATCTCAAATGCATGAAATTTTCTTTTGTATTATTAGAGAATATTATGAGATCATCCATATATATGATGATGCATTTTCCCACTAGACCTTGGAAATCATGATTCATGGACCTCTAAAATTTTTCCTCTACATTAATTAATCCAAAGGCATTCTCTTGTAGGTATATGTTCCCTATTTAGTATTAAAAGCTATTTTCATCCTATATTTTGGAGTAAAAAGCACCTAGTTATATCTACAAAATCCATCCAAAAAGGACATCATGGCAGATCCTAAAATAGCTTGGATAACTTGGTCTAGAGAAGGCAAGGGGTAATTGTCCTTTTTAGATGCTCTATTTAGACTTTTGAAATCTATGCATAATCTTATTTACCCATTCTTTTTTTTATTGGGACCAAGTTTGTAACCCAAGTTGAATGCCTAATAGGAAACACAATCCTTGCATCCAATAGTTTCTTGACCTCCTTAAAGATCATGGGTTTTAAAACAAGGTTAACTAGTCTTTGCTTCTATTTAAAGGGGTTTCAATGCTCCTGGAGAGGTATAGTATGATTTATAACCTTAGGGTCAAATATTTTTAGATCTTCATAGGACCAAGTAATTATATCCTTGTATTTTTTAATAATATCTCTATCTTTTATGTTTTCCATTTCAGTGCAAGCCTTCCCTACATTCACCATTTGGGGCTGATCATGTGGGCCAAGGTTTATTACATGATAGTCCTTACCATTTACCATGGGTTGCTTAGGTGCTTCAAAAATCTTGTCAAGATCAAATAGCCTTTCTAATGAAATCATCCCTTTAGGTATCTTATTATCACTTAGTTGGATGATTTTACCATTAAGTTTTCCCTTAGGAAATGTTTCATCAACTTCATCAATAATGTGAGCTTTAAAGGCTATCAAATTAGTCAAGAAATCTATAACTTGTTGATCATCATTAAAAACTTGGAATTCATTTATGTTGTTAGGGACTAAGGGACATGGTATAAGCTAAATAATAAGGTTCTAAGAATCATGATTAGGTATGAGGTTAGCTGTACAGGAGGTAAGGTCATTGGTAACTTTGTTTTCTTCCATGGAGATAGATAAGATATTGAAGATATTAAAAGATTCCACCAAGTCCCAAAATATATATTTCTACCTCTTAAGGTAAGATATCTTACACTATTACTTTCTCCTTACTTGATTAACTACAAGTTTAGAATCTCCATAAATAAGGAGTTTCTTGACCTTGTGCTTGACAACAAGCTATAATCCTAGGATGAGAGCCTCATACTCAGCCAAATTATTGGTACAAGGGAATTGTAACCTATATGATGCATGGAATTATTTTTTTGTAGGGTGTATCAATATAATACCATCCCTTGATCTTGACTTGAATTTGGCACCATCAACATATAACTTCCACAGGCCAAGCATTAGAGTTAAAGCTCTTAAAACTAGGTTCCTTTGTAGTTTCTAAAGTGAAAACTTCAAGATCAAAATCTAGGAAGTTTACCCTTTCATTGATAAAATTATATTTTATTATCATGTGTTTCATTTTGGGTTCCCTTTCTCTCTTATTTGATTCAAAAAACATTTCCAAGATAGCCATAAGTGTGAACAATCAGTAGACATGTAGTTATTTAAGGCCTTAGTCCATTTTCTACTCAAGAGAAATCCATAAGTATTAGGAACATCTAGCTCTTTTATGTCAATGAATTGTTGAACCCTTGGTTCACTACCAAATTGCATATGCACATTTAATAACTCCCTAATGACCTTGACTCTTGATTCATCCAATTGAATAACCACCCTATTAGACTTGATGGTGTTAATATAAGTTGTTCACATATCTCGATAGGAATGATATTGGTTGAGGCTTTAGAATCTAAAAGACAATTAAGGAAATTCTTCACAAATATCTTAACTATAATCAAGAATGGAGGGGAATCTACTTTAGTTACTTGCATAGCTACATTTGCACTATTTCTCTTAGGGGTCTTGCCAAGTGTCTTGGACAAGGATTCCAAGAGTAAGTCTCTTTGTTCTATGATCTGAGTTAGCTCATCTAGAGTGATGTTGGCTTTAATCTTTTTCATATCTTCCATAATATTGTAACCAATTTTATTTGAAGGATCAGTAGTAGGTTTGAAAGAGCTTCCTGTAGGAGGTTTAGGATTGTTCTTTGATATAGTGTTTATAGGGGTCCCATAGTTATTAGGTGGAGTAGAAGTGGTTAATGGATATTTTTTCTCCCTATTTCTCAGAGGATATATCTTCAAGAACTATTGGAATGCTTGAATCTCTTTAGGAATGTTTTTAGTCTCATTATCCTCTTGGAAAGGGAATGGAAAAGTTTATACCATGTGTACTTGATCAAATGGTTTAGATTCAAAAAGACCTATAGAAGCATCTTTGTTTGGAACCATTTCAAATGTGTCTAGTTCTTCTTGAAAATATTCAAAGGCTTTGCAAAATGCAATGCAATAAATCTCACCATGCTTAGAAGTAACATGCACCCTACAGTAGTCTAGTATGGTAATATTAATGAGGTTGATATCCATAGTCATTTTTCTAGAGGAAGGCTTGTTAACTTTATTATTGTAGAAACTATCATTATGAAATCTATTATTAGGCTCATTAAACTTTTGTAAAGTGAAGTTCCTTCCAAGGTTGTCATTAGAATTATGAACATTTTTTGCTCAAAATTTTGACCTTGGCTATTTTTAATGTCATTAATAGGAACCAAATATTTCTTGTCATTGATATGAGATCCATTGGTAGCTTAATGGCTCAAGAAACCTAGGTTATGATTAGGGGCAACATGGCTAGTAGGTAATGCATTCAAGGTAGGGAACTAGTTTAATGCTGGAGTATTTTGGTTATTATTTGGGAAAATGTTTAATGTAGGCATTTGAGGATTAACATTTGGGATTGAATAAGCCATCTATCTTTGGGTATACATTTGGTCATTAATAACCACTACTTTATAATAATCTTGAGACAATGTGATGATAACTAGGATAGATCTTTCAAGAAATACGAAAGTCATGGGGTCAATAGCATATTTATAAACTTCTAAAGCTAAAGCTTCATTAGGTTTATATGGATCCATGGTTTGACTAAACATCTTTTGAAACCTAGCATTGAAATACCTAATAGGTTAACTTGTATATCTCTTAATATTTTTGAATTGATGATATATGAAACAAGGACTTATGATCTTTCCAAATTGATCAACAAAAATAATGTCAAAGTTATTCCATGAGGTAATAAAATTGTTAGTAAAATTAAGGAACCATTCATATATAACATCTTTGAATGTAAATAGGAACAACCTACATGCTACATCTTCATGAATAAAATTTAATAATCTTAATGTAGCTTTGAAATATTTAACATGCTCCTCCATAGTTATAATACCAATTAGACTAAATATTTACAAATATTTTTTAGGATTACATGGTAAGTCATGAACCACACTTGGTATATTAATGGGAGAACTTCCAAGCCATGAAATATTTGGATGAAGATTGAACACATGAAGCCCTTACAATGGTGAATATGGTAGATACTTAGAATGCCTATGCCTTCCTCTATCTTTCTTGGTTCTTTTGTGGATTTCTAGCTCAAACAAGGGTTCTCTAGTCTCTAAATATGATTTAGTCCTAATCTTTGGCAATTCTAGCTTTAGAATTAAGGATCCTATTTGAAATATGATGAGTAAAGATATATCCTCATAGATAATCACAAATCAACTTGTATAGTATGTTTATTTTGCAAGGATTCACTTGTAAGAGGACAAAGGAAATCAATCTTTGACTAAATAAGCTCAAAGATGTGTTGAATAATGCAAAGATGGTCATTATTTGCAACTTATGACCCAAATAAAATTCTTATTGACAAATAATTGTCAATTTTAACTAGAATAAGCCATTTTAATTTCAAAAACTAATGAGTTCTTAGCACTAGAAGTTGCATTACTATAATAAAGCATATGTATTCAAAGAATATCAATCTTTTTTTGAGTTAACTAAAAGACCAGTATAAAACCATGAAGGTCACCAAAATTTACACAATTTATGCTAAAATAAACACAAACATGTAAAATATAGAGTGATCTTTGACCAAATACACAAAAACTAGAAAATATCTTTAAAGATTCATGGCCCTCCTTCTAGCACTAGCAGAGCTTCCACTTATTGATGCTTCTAAATGTACTAAAAGTGATCTTTAGTGTTGATGAACATTTCTCTTTTTAGGATTTGAAAAATCCAAGGCATGAGTTGTAGTTTGTGATAATTCAGTGATGTCTATGGTGGAATAAACGCAGAGTATGGGAACTATCCACAATATTTGTTTAGTTTAGAAATTTGGTGCCACTAGGGTTTGAATCTTTGGATCTTTATGAATTTTATGATTTCCAAACTAATATAATTGAATATTGACAATGATATTTAAATTAAAGTGAGTATTAATAAAAAATAAGAAAATGGAAGGGTAAGGTAAAAAGGAAATGGGATTATGAATTCTCATTTCAAATATTATGACAAAATTCTAATTACTTTAAGCACACATGAACCAATTTATGTTATAAAATAGCATGAACTCAGATCACATCACAAATTAGGCAAAATCCAGAGGAAATATATATATATATATATATATATGTATATATATATATATATATATATATATATATATATATATATCATAAGTAAGAACCAAGGTTCCTTTAAATGTTTTCTGTTATGTTCTAAATAGCCTAAGCACATCTAAATGCAAACCAAAATAAAATGAAGTATACTTGAGATATTTATCATTAATCTAACATTAGCACAAATCAATATCCCTATGACAGAGAATACTCAAAGTATGGAGAATCATTCAAACTTAAGATGACGACATGCAATTGAGATACAACATTGACATTTAACAAACTATATCAACAATCTTTTTACAATTCCTTAGTTATATTAAATGCTCCTGGTATACAATTTCTCAAAATCTCTCCCTTTACAAAATGGTAACCCCTTTCCTATTTATAGGAAACATAGGTGGTTCACTAGTTAACCTTCTCAAAATATCAACATGCAAGATAAGGACATCTATCTTTAATACAAATATTACAATGTATATGACCTACTATGTCAAAATTGACAAAAAGAAACCATGTATGCTAATAGGCTAGCATATATTTGTTATAAAGGGACATTTTTTTTACAAATTACATTGTTAGTGGGCCCCTCCATTAGCCCTATCTAAGGAAGTCTTTCACCTTAGTGGATTTCTCTTTGATTATCTCAAAATCCACTGTAGGCTTCATTAGAAAATCCTCCTTTTGATTTGCCAATGTGTCAAATTCCTTGTCACTATTATCCATGAGTTAAATGATACATTGTACTTCCATGATTTTCTTCCCTAAAGTAAGTATGGTGTCAAGGATCTTTTGATTATCCTTGGCAAAATGGCCTTGATTATGTTTAATGCCCTGGATGTGGACACAAATTCTCTACTTGAATTCTCCATCACTGATCAGGTCCATAGTAGTGGTTTGAGAAGGGTTATCTGATAGGCTCCCCAAAAGTTTTTCCTTTCTAGTTACTAGGTCCTTATCTTCCTTCATGAATTTTTCAACGTTGTTACACTAGGTGATAAAATCTTCTTGCTTATCCATCAAAACTACCATGAGGATATCTAAAAGTCTAATAATGATGATCTTGAAGTCTAGGGCCTAATTTATCCTATGCACCTTGATGAGTTCTATCATATGATCTTGAGAATCCTACCATTACATGATTAAGGCTTATGAAATCTTAGCCTGATTGTTTAAATAAATTAATCTAAGATTGATGTTCTTTAAATTCTTAAATGTATCCAATAAATATTTATTTAGCACTTGTAATATATCCTCAAGAATTGAGAGTAAGAATTGGGCCTCCAAATCTTGGTTCTACTTCTCCAAGTTGAGGATCATTTGCTTCATTCCTTGGATTCTAGCCATAATCATTGCTAATCATGTCAACACCAAACTAGCTACATCCTCCTAATGGATTGAATGT
The DNA here is from genome assembly GCA_037957365.1 of Torreya grandis. NCBI lineage: Eukaryota > Viridiplantae > Streptophyta > Pinopsida > Cupressales > Taxaceae > Torreya > Torreya grandis. The sequence goes on along the minus strand of JARHVA010004647.1, from coordinate 671,999 downwards.
TCTCCTACTACCTACCCTTGGATAGGAGTTAGGCTAACAAAAGGTTCCACCTTTTTAAAAGTTAATTAATCAATGCCAATAGTGGCTTTCTTTGTCACTATTCTCTCAAAATCTAATGTGTCAAGACTGAAATACACTATTATTTTATCTCCTTCAATTTTAGATACTTGAGAACTTCTATATTTGAACTCCTAAATTCCCTTAGGGTGTCAATCCTTTTAATTTATTTATCATGAATAATTTAAATTCTTTTCTTTGCTTATCTATTTACAATGTCCTATATCCTTTGGTTGACACTATCCTACACATCCATGCCAACTTAGGATAAGGCCCATGATGGAGAGAGAGATGGGATTTTTTTAATTTCCCATAAATAAACTAGTCAAGAATGGCTAGTACATAAATGGGGTTCTCATCACTAAAGAGGTTAACTTCATTGGTAGGGTGAGTGAAGGTTAACATAGGCTTCTTTTTAGGTGTTAGGGGTACCAAGGCCAATTCTTGTTGTCTCTTTCCTCCATCCAATGGGATCAAATCAGTTCTTGTTGCATTAGAGGGATCTTCCTCCCTATCAAAACCATAGGATGGTGTAATGTCAATAAGGGCACTCTCCACTATTTCTCTTGCCTATAAGGCAATCATGTTAATTATTTCCACTAGGGAATGAGGCCTCTATGCAGATGTGTGGGTTTGAGGACCTTTGCTAGGTCTACGCTCTATCTTTATCTCCTCAACCACAACTTTGATTTTTCCTTTTATATCCTTAGTTTGCCCAACATAGAGTGGCTTTGTCAATTCTACTCGTTGAGGCTAAAAATATTGTCCTCCAATAGGTAGCTCCTAATGAGAAATATTACATGGTCCTAAAAATAAGTGATAATTCAAGGAATTTAGTTTCCATGTCTTTCCTAAGGGGTTATTGTCTCTAACCAACCTGTGCTCCAACTAGATATTGTAGCCTTTGATCCTAGACAGGACCTCTTCAAAGTTATTTTACCTTGTATAAATACCATCTTCCATGCCTGGTTGATGTTTGTATTTAATATTTGGGACCTTTTTATCTCAAATGTGGTTAGTCACTCTATTATTATGGTCCCACATCTTAAGTTTATCTAGCTATAAATGAAAATAATTTATGTGGATCACCATAACTTCTAGTTGCTTCCAATATTTGATCACAATCCTTACAATGTCTAGTAGAAAGGGGTGAACCTGAGCCTTCTTATTTTTCTTGCATATCCCATCCACACCTTAGATAATTTAATAGGCAATCTTTTAATCTACAATCTTACTAGGCACATGAATGGGAAATTAGTGGGGTTGAATCATGATTCCTTTTATTCTTATTATAATGTAATTTGAATAGAGCCATACATCCCCCATGGCTTCTACTTGCCTTTTGATTTGAGGGTGGAGTATTGGCATAGGGACACTAGTGATTACCTCATAGATAGATAGGAAAACACCATCATGGATAAATTTCTTGTGGTTCTTTTATTTAAATATATGTAATTTAAAGTAGTGGTGAAAGATAGTGGTCCTGTGACTAGGGGACCAATTTTGGAAGCCAATAAAATCTATAGAGGCCAAAAGTGTATCCAGGAGATAGTACATCATATGAAATTGTTTGTAAGTCCTTATCTTGATGGATATGAATTTTTTAGCCAAGAAAAAGCTTATTAGGTCTCTAATGTGAGTGGTTATGTTTTGCTCCAACATGCAGTAGATGTAAGATACACAGACTTTACTTACATAAGTAGTGGAAGGGGCACCAAAGGCTCTATTAAATAAAGTCATATCTATCCTAATTCCCTCCCTAAATTGGAAAATAGGAATCCCACCATCATGGGACCTAAAAACAATGAAACCTTAGATTAACCAAGGTTTGAGGAATGAATCCAAGTCTTAGGTATTTGTCTATTCTCTCAAGGATGGGAGATCAATATGAGGTAAGGAGAGCTTGTAATAAGTTTTGAAGGCCATATTGGTGATGCATGAAACCTTATTAGTGATTCATTATTGAATGATCCATTCCCCATCTATTCTTCAATTAATGAAAATGGGATCAATGAGGTCAATGTAATGCATTACCTCTAGTTTGGGTACAACATGGTGGAGGCCTACCAACTGAATTGAGACTAGGTCATTATATCTCTAGTGCACAATAGCATTCCTCTTTTCATTTTGGTAAATTGGTTGTAATTACACCATAAGGAAGAATAACTTGGACTAGTTCCTAATTCCATGCATGTTTAGGGCTATTAGGTCTAACTCTATGTCTCTAAAGATCATTCCCTCACTTTCTAAAGTTAGATAAAGTTCTTCTATCTTCTTTAGTTGTCTGCCTACCACTATTAATAACACTAAATTAAATTTTCAAGGTCATCAAAGGTTTCACTAGGGTACTTGCTTCAAGGTTCAGTTATGCTATTCTTATTTCTTTTTGACCAATTGAGCGGACTTGGGTCTTTTTTATAGAGGGCTTAGGGTTTTTGAGATTTAATGGTATAAATATCTAGTTTTTTAATATTATATGTTCCTTAGATTTAATGGGACCTTAATCTCATTCCCTTTACACTTTCAAGCTTAAGAGATCTTTGATTTTGAATCTCCATGCTTACGTGGAGCCTATGTGGTATGGATCTGTGCCTTTCATGGTAATTTTCATAAATGCTAATTGGAGACTAATCATTGGCTTTCAAAAGATTTTTTATTTTGCTCTAATAATCGAAATCCAAGTTCCTATTTTCTTATTGGTACCTTGATCTTTAATTTCATGGGTATGGCACTTGGTACCCTAATAAATCTTACCCATGTTTCTTATTCTTACCAGTTGTTATCTTGACTATGTGTTAGCCACATGTCAAAATCATGGGGCCTTTAAAAAGTCTTCAATCTCATCATACCATTAGATAAAATCTATTAGGTGAGTGATCACCATTGATTTATATAATATCCAAGTCATTTAATTAAGTGCCTTTATTAAGTGGGTCCTCTCTAATTTTTGTCCTTTGAATGGCAACCTACCATGCATCCTCCTCATGGGGCTCTATGTACCTCTATCAATTACCTAGGCTGTGGGTAGGCCATGTGTCAATTTCATGAAGCATTTGAAAATTCTTTGAGTTTGATGTACTATTGGATCAAATCTAGTGAGTGAGAGATCATCATTGGATCTTGAAAGATGCACATCTTTGAATCAGTCATATGACTATATAAACTTAGACTTAAAATGATGTTCCTAAGGTCATTTTATGTTAGGAAACACAAATTAACTTAGGTTAAAGCCTTTTATGATAAGCATTTCTACATAAAAATTCTAGGAATTCCTTTGAAAGGGTCTCTAGAAATGCCCCCTTTACTTAGGCTTTTAAAAGTTGTCTAGGTTAAAATGATGGGAGTGAGCTTGTCAAGTTTAATATAATGGATTTGTGTCAGTCTAATTACTAAGTGACATCAATCAAGCTCTCAAGAATTTTTGGGGCTTTTGAGTCGATGCACACCATTAGATCAAATCCCTTGAGGTAGTGAGGACCATCAGATCATAATCTAATTGATTGATATAGATTGGTCTCTCTTTCGATGTTGGATTTAGTTCATACTATTGGATCAAAATCTATGATTGAATGTGAGGCATCAAATCTACAAAAGTTCATGAGCTTTAAGTTAAGGCCTGATATATATAGATATTTAGACTAAGGTTTTGACTTTTAAAAGTTTGTTCATGCTTGAAAACACCAAGACATTTAAAATTTAATAAAAACTTAGTTAATCCAAAAGGGCTCTTCAGTTTTAAAATGGAAAATAATAGGTCCAAGTCTTGATTTTATATTAATGTTTGGTAATTTTAAAAAACATAATTAAAGCTTTATAAAGTAGACTTAGGGTTTATATAATGGAAAGGAAATATAATTTCCCACTAAATTTTTCTCATAGATGTTTGAACTCAAACCCCTAGGGTTCACTACATAGGAACCCTAGCTTTCTCCATATAACCTACAACTAATCACCTCAAAGACAATCATCATTAGTCCATAAAACTTAATCACAACTAGATACACTGAGGCTCATATTTTTTAATTAAATTGCCTTTATATTTCAAGAGATAATGACCCTTTCAAATTAAATCCAAAACATATATGTTTTGAAACATTCAAAAGGGTTCCATTTCAGCAAAAGCAAAAAAATGGGGATATGTTGGTCTTAACAGGTTCACAGATTAATAGGTAGATTTACATAGTTAAGCTATTAGCAATTGTTCATAAAGTACAATTAATAAATATTCAACCTCATTATATGGAAATGAATGTATCTAATTTTAATACCACCTTTTGAAGGATTTTGATCTAAAACCTCATGATCTGTCCATACTGAGCAAAAACCTAAAGGTCACTTCAATGTGTCTAAAAAGCCAAGAAAGGAGCAGGATGGTTTTGGCCTCAAAATGAAACTTAAAAATCAAACCAAGTATGGATATGAGTTTTGGGGAGATGAATATTCACATTTAAACATTTTCAAAGTGGTACACTTCCCAAGGAGGTTGTATAACTGCCATTTTCTTCTTTTTCTTTAAGAAAGCTAACTTTTCTTTTGATGAACCTACAAATTTTAATTACCAATAGTGTATTAAGACTTTTTAGGACATATTTAACATTAAATCACCCATTTTTATATTCACATTTCCCAAAAAACCCATACAAAGCATTAAATGTACCTTTTTTACCCAAAAATGATAAATAGACATAGAATCTGATCAACCAAATATAATATAGCATTGATTGACATCAATTGAACTATAAGACACCCCATGAAACTAATATTACACCCTCTATAGGCCTAAAAAATAAGTTTTTTTATAGGTGCCCTAATTTGACTAAAAAATCAAATTTGGTCAATAAATTGGTGACTCATAGGGGTAGTATGCCTACTATACTAACTAGACCAGTAGCTTTATTAGTCCATTGGGATTAGGAGTCATATAAATTTTAGATAAACAAGGAGACCTTTGACCACTAACTATGATCAAAATAAGACCGATAATGACTACCTCAAACACACAAAACAAAGGATACACATAACAAAGAAAGCAAACATGCACACATACACATGTGCTCAAAACACTTAGGGAAAATTAAAAAACCTATTATTTAAAACTAAAAATTATTCATACCTCCCTTTCTAGGATCAGTGGGAAAGTTTCTCCAGTCTTCTTCTTCATGAGATGGATAAGGGTGCCAAGCATGTTGCTCTTTAGATTGAACACTTGATGGACCAAACCTATTCTTTGGCACATCACTTGAATTGTTCTCAATTACATCGATTTTTAAAAAACTTATCCAATGTAGACATATTCCTCTTAACCTTGTTTACATACTTCATGTTGTTAACCACTTTCTTTCTCATGATCAACTTTCATTTTCTTTGAAGGCATGATCTCAAAAGAAATGATATCTTATTCTTTGAAAGATTGAGGCTGATAGAGATTTATCTTGGCCTCCAAAGGCTGATGTGGATTTTTTTCCTATTCACCTATGACATGTTGAACAATGTCATCTTTCTCATCTATGACATCTTGAACAATGTCATCTTTCTTATCATCACTTGTAACCAACTCTAAAAGAGTTGTAGGCCCCTTGAGAGATTCAAACTCTTTGCAAATGTCTTGAAATATCTTCCATAGGTCATCATATTCACTTTGATAATCATCATGAAGGGGAAAAACAAGAGATGCTCCCTCATATTCTTATTTATATTTCAATAAGATCTCTTCCAATATTTCTTCCTCAACACAAGGAGTGTATGCTTCACCATCAACTAGGCAAGGAGATCCAACACAAGAGTTCACCTTTTCTTCGTCACTTAGGACCTATTGAGGATTTTCAAATTTTACCTCAATTTTCACCATTTGATCTTATTTTTCAAGGGCTAAAACATCTTTAATCTCCTTCTTAGTGATTACAAGACTAGGCATCTTGAAATCCAATAACCTATCCCAATAAGGCTACCAAGGAGTTGCACTTTCTTCAAGAGTTATAAATTTTACTCAACCAATTAATATTATTAAGGTTCCAAAACCATAGTTACATCAATGAAAATGGTGATGGGATGAGAATAAAAGGAACTAGTTTGTGGAGGTGGAACATAGGGCTCAAAATCATATTGAAGATGCAAAGTTAAGAAATCTTTTGGGAGCTCTTGAGGATGGGGAGATAGACCTTGGGCTAAAAACACTTGATTTTATTCCTCCCACTTTAAATTCACTTCATTCACATCTAATTCAAATTGGGACTCTCTTAAAGGAGGTTAGATGTGGTGTGTTTAAGCATATAATCTTATTTGGTGCCTAAACCTTCCATCACACCTTGGCTTCGTAACTTCATACTTGACTCTAACTCTTCAATTTGTTTGGCTAGGTTCTCTTGAAAAGGTCTTTTTTAAAGCTCATAGGAATCATCATGATTATTAAGAATACATGAGGATTGATGTGGAATACAAGAAGCTTCATGAGGAAGGGTAGAGAGATTTACAAAGGACCAAATCCATTCATAACTTCACACTCCTTAACAATTCCTCTATCTTATTTCATTCCCCATGATGCCACTATCTTATTCTAGCTTAGGACATTGGGATTATGAGTCTCTTTTTTAGGTGATGGGGTTGCATTTTGAGAGGGAAATAAAATATTGAACTCCACTTCCTTTTCTTCCAACATGAAATACTACATATTCATATTTTACAATTCAATATGCCTATCAAGATTAGCTTCAAACACAAGGTTTCTCTTTTCAATTCTCTCCTCCAACTGATTGGAAAAAGGATGACTTTGATAGTCTTGATTTGGCTCATGAGTAGGGGTCATGTATGGCTGGTAGTAAACTCAAGGAAGTGGATATTAGAGTTGATATATATGATGAGGTTGAATTTTATGAACCCCTAGCCTATCCTCTAAGGAATAAACTAGACCACTCATATCAAGCATCTCACATGTGAGCCTTTGCCAATTGGATCTCTCAATAGGTACCCACTATCTTTTGATCAAATCTAATTCCTCTCTCACCCTATGAATAATATGACTAGGAATATCTAGACCACATCCCATTTGAGTATCAAGATACAACATATACCTTTCATATCCCAAGAGTGTCTTATTTAAGGTATAAATGGGTTGGCTTGAGGAGTGGCTAGGTTGACTAAGAGCAAGACATGGAGAAGGTTGATTGTAAGACTGATATAATTCATGCATGGGATGAAAAGGAAAATGTTGGAGCTAATGAAATTCATATTAATTTTGGTAAAGATCATGACAAGATTAACCAAGGACTTGTTCATATTGATAGGGAATGACACAATCTTGCAATGTCTCACCAAATTGTAGAGAACAAAACTCAACACCAAAGTTAGTCATGAAACTTCATTAAAAGCAAGAACACAAAGAATACATGTTACCATAAATATTCAAAGGATAACCTAGGCTACTTGAACATCTAATATATCTTTGGAGTTTCCATTGATACTTGAATAGATTCCTCTAAAGGCTAATTATTGAGAGACAACACGAAAAATATCTCAACTCTTGGATCAAGAGTCCCACAAGGCATGCCAAAAACTATTATCACTTGGATTTTCACCCTTTGATTAGATTTATATATCTCTCCTCATCTAGGTGGCACAATGGAATTACGTCTAATCTTTTGGTCAACCTAGGGAATGAGGTGAATCTCTATATAGGGATAGCTCCCTTGATGTACCACTTTGGATTGTAAGTACTACTAAACTTGGGGGGTGAAAAGGGAGAAGGATAAATAAATAAAAAACTAATATAAGGGAGGTGATACACCAAATAACATGATGACATCCAAGCATATTCATTTTACACTTAAATCAAAGGACAAATTAAACCTACACTTCTCTAATCTTCATCTTCTCACATCAATAATAATACATTGTGAGGTTATGGATGAATGTGCAAAGCTAAGAGGACTAGACAAGATTCATATGAGGGAACTAAAGAAAATAATAAATCAATAAATCCTTTAAATCTCCTAAAACACTTCACATTCCCTACAAGAAGAAACTTTCTAACTGTAAATAGGATCAAAGAATGACAAAACATGCTAAGGAATCCATAGTCTTCACTTATTTAAAATCAAATATTCTAAATGAAAAAAATTAATAATAGTAATGGAAGAGGAAACAATAAATTATATTGTTTATAAAAAGTTATACATTTAATTAGGTCTTTTCCATACTCAGTTGGAGCATCCAATATAATGCCAAAATGGCTAGTTCTTATATAACTTGAGAGAGAGAGAGAGAGAGAGAGAGAGAGAGAGAGATAGAGAGAGAGAGAGAGAGAGAGAGAGAGAAGAAGAAGAAGAAGAAGAAGAAGAAGAAGAAGAAGAAGAAGAAGAAGAAGAAGAAGAAGAAGAAGAAGAAGAAGAAGAAAAGATAAGTCCAAGGGTCACAAGGACACTTTTATAGATGATAAAATGAGTTTATTATGAATATTTAGATGGTATGGGAAGATACATGCAATTTTTTGAGGTAGAAATGTCAATCCAATTCATAAACCTCATGAAAAGTGGTAAGAAACTCCCCATTCTGGCTCAAAAAAATTACCTACATGATTGGCCATGTTTAAACATCACATAACTGATTAGGAGTATTTAAAATGATTGTAATGGTAGTGTAGGATATCTTAAATCCATCTCCATGCATTGGTTTCATTCTTATTTCTCTAAAAACCTCTGAAGTGAACCATCATCATTTATAGTCTAAAATACATTCTTTTCATGCACCCTATACACATGGTTTCCAAAAAGAGATAATTTTATCATGAAAATATATAAATTTTATTGAATTGAATTTTTATATTCTCTCCATGTCCTTATAATAATTAGGAACACCTTAATAGTCCATCCACTTGAAGTTTTCACACTTCTCACTAGCTTGTCTAATAGGCCAGTTTTGACTGGCTAAGTTGAAACACTTGGTTTTGACACGTAAGGATTGCTTAAAGGAAATATATATATATATTTTTAGAGTTATATTAAGCCTTAATATTTCCATCCATGTGATTTTAATCTCTTAAAACCTCTTACAACCTAAAAAACACACAAAATAGTGAGAAACCCCCTATTTTTTCCCCCATCCATACAAGTCCATACAACTAGTTAGCAAGTGAAAGATATTGAGTGAGTCATATATAATATACAATAGCTATTATAGTCAATATAGTCCATTAAAATGCATTTATAACTCTATTTTCTCCATCAAGTCTTGGCTGAGCGTTTATTGGGGTTTTAGGTTTATTTTCCTTCTTAAACATTGTTCATGAAAGTTGGATGTTAGAATTGAAAAAAAAATCCACAAATTAGTTTTTAAATATCCCCTCCAGCTCATCTAAACCTTTCTAGCATCCATGAAAAGCCTCAGATGAGATATAAATAATTGAAGTCTCCTATTTGAGCTCTTCTTTACATTCCAACATGCCTAACAATGGTCTCATGCAAAAATTGATTATCTTGAGGCTTTATTTATAATTTTTAAGTTTTAAAATACCTAATTCCACCCTAGGAACATGATATAATTATTTGGAATTCTCACTAAAAGATAGAATCAGAAGTGGCTTTTCATTTATACATTAGGTCCAACTATGTCCAATAGGCTTACCTACAACCTTTACTCAAAATGACGTTTTTAATGCTTTACTTACATCCACATATATTGAAAACATATAATTAAATCTCAAAAATATGATCCAATTTATTATAATGTTTAACCAAGGCTATAGGTGAAGATGTCCTCTAATTTGGGCTTTAGGCCTCACCATGCACAACTACCCTATCTGGAACTTTTTAGGTTTAGACATTTTATATTGGTATTATCCCATCCTTTATTAGATTAAAATATTTTCCTAGGTGTAATTCAGCCTCATACACCTATTTTAAGGTCTACTCAGCTTTTTACCTCACTTTAACACCCTTTTTCCTTAAACTGATAGTGAATGTTTAAGGGGGAAGTACCCCCTATCTAAGATAAAATAGGGGTACTTCCCATATTATATAAGTAAAAATTAACCTTGGATATTTTTAAAAAAATTATTAGGACCTGCACACCAAAATACATCCCTTGGTGACCTCATTTACCCCTTCAAACTTTAAAAAATAAAATAGACTTGGTGAAAGGGACTCTCAATAGGGTTTAAGACTGTAGCATATATGATATAGGATTTTTAGTCTCTTATTTTCCTATTTATTATTCATGAGGGTCAACTGATATCACTTTTAATATGAATTTATTATTCCCATTCTCTCTCACCATTCCAATCTCCTATATACCTTTCTAAACATTAAACTTCAAGACTGAGTGCCACTTAAACTGACTGTTCTTTTTGAAACAATGAGCTATAGGTTATTTTACAATGGTTATATCTCAAAAACAAAGAAAAAATATTATTTATATTCTCATTTAGTCATTTCATACTTTTTTATAACCATTTTTTCATCTTCATGCTTCCCAAACACCTAGACATACTCCCTTTCCATTCATTGCTTGACTCAGTCAACACTTGGTTATGGGTGTCACAGAGTTTTTCAATGGCTCATTTCTCATCTTCAAGGGCATATATATACCATAATAACCTATATGTAAGTGTTAATAATTTATACATCATAAAAAGTCACCTTCATCCCTCATATGCAATTGGAATTCACCCACTTGAACTCTCTCAATCTTGATTGTGGAACCTACCCTTGGACCTTGTTGTAGGTGTCCTTTTGCTTCATGAAACCTTTGTTATGGTTTTTGAGGATTCCATTTGATATTTTTGATAAATTATAAGTTTAATTCATATTTTATTCACTTTTATGGGTTAAAAAACCATCAAAAATTGTAACTACGTCACTAACTTTCTTCCAAACCATAGGTGATCATGGGGGCTATAAAGGGATACTAGTAGGTGTATGGTGGGGTTATATATATCATCTTATACTATGTTAAAAAATAATGAAAACAAATAGGTATCCTTATATAATTTAATACCTTTTTCTATGGAACATTCCTTTATAACTCCACCTATATACCATGCTTAATATTTTGTCTGCCAATAGTTAGTTGTAGGTGCATCTTCTTAGTCCATTTGTACGGACTGTATGTGTGTATGGGAGGAAAAAATATGTTCATCACTTCCATTTTATGATTTTATTTACATTTTTATGTTACTAAACCAATTTATCCATTTATAACATGAGAGTGTTTCATTTACTTCTTTATGTCAAAAGGGACATTCACAACTTCACAAGTCTATAGATGTTAATTTAGTATTTCAGTGTGTTTTAGGGTGACTTTAAGGCTCGAGATAACATCCTTAGTTTGATTTATATATTCCATTATTGGTATAGGTCCTATAAAAACTATAGGCTATGAAAATCACCAATCTATATGATTAAAACCTTTTGGTAACCTTATCATATGAATCCATCAAAATTGTCTCGGGCCTTTATTTTGCTAACTCAGGGAAAAAGGGCCTAAAATAGTCATCTTGTGTTTAAAGGAATTTTAAACTTATAATTTACATAATATCTCTTAATTTTTTTTTTCATGAGGCTTGATTCATGTTAATACTTTAAAGAGAGTTTAAACATCAGTTTTAAGACCTCATAATAGTTATATAACTCTCTATAAGCACCTATAGGTTGATTGAGTTTTGAAGGTACCTATAGTAAGGTTAATGTGGTGGATAGTAAACATGATTTGAACCTATAAAATTATCAATGATTATTAAAAGGAGTAAATATAATATTATAAAAACTTGATGAATTATTTTATATCTTGTTTCAATGCTTGAAAGCTCCTGTAGGCACATGTCAATGGTAGACTAAAAGCAAAAGTAACACATAACTACACATTCTCTCCTTTTTTATCAAATGAAGGATTGAATAACCATTTAATGATGTTTAAAGATATAAAAATACCTAAAAACCTTAAATACACTCTTATAATCATCTTGCAAAGGCTTCAAACATGTGATTCATCGAGACTGACTTTGTGTGACAGACATAGGGTAAACAAGCAACATGATGCTTGTGAATGAAATATCATGAAGTATGATTTAGAGAGATAAAATTAAGGGGAAATGAGATAAAAATAACATTTTAAACATAATAAAACCAATCACAACCCATTGAATCCATTATCAAACTTAAAGATCTGAAAATGGTGACAAAATTGCCTGTAACACAACATAGTGTATCCTCTTGCAACTTAAGGAAAATTTGCTTATCTAAACACCACAAAGAATGAAAAAAATCATGGGGAAAATTTGAGGAATAAGTAAAAATAATATAGAAATAAACTCAGCAAGTGGATTCTATAGAGCTTCTAAAACCAAGGTAAAACCTATAGGGTTCATAGATTAGCAGAAAAATTTACATAGTTAAGTTGTTATCAATGGTTTATAAGGAAAATTTGATCAATATTCAAAATAATTATATTTAAATTAAGTTATTTTATTTTTAAAAAACCTCCCCAATGTTTTTGAGCTGAAACCTTAAGATCTGTCTATACTGAGCATAAACCTGAAGGTCACTTTAGTGTGTCTAAAAAGCCAAGAAAGGAGTAGAATGGATATTAGTGTTTGGGATAATAATAATATTTACATTTAAATATTTTCCAAGTGGCACACTTCCAAAAGAGGTTGTACAAGTGCCATTTTCTTTTCTTTAAGAAAACTAACTATTCTTCAGATGAACCTATAACTTTTAGTTACCAATAGTGGATTAAGAATTATTAGGACATTTAATATGAAATCACCCATTTGGTCCTTCATATTTATAAAGAAACCCATATAAATCATTAAATGCACCTTTTTGACCTCAAAATGACCCAAAAATGATAAATGGACATAAAAACTAATTGATCAAAGCCAATATGACATTAATTGATATCGATTGAACTATAATACACACCAAAACACTCATATTATACCCCATATAGGCCTATAGAATCAAGTTTTTACCTATAGGTGCCCTGATTTGACTAAAAAGTCAAATTTGGTCAACACACCTTAGAGCTTGAACTTGACATGCATAAGTGACATGGAAAATAGAAGAAAATGGTTGCAGGACATGTTGTGTCTTGATGACCCACCATGTGGGCCTTTCCAAATGATCCTCATCCTACCATGTGTCATAAATAGAATCACTAAAATAATATGTTATATAAATAATAGTATAATTGACAATATTAAAATTACACTAATATACCATGGTGGTCAAATCCCCTTCCAAAACAAGAGTGGATCCCACTGGCTATGATATCCATAGTTGGTATTTTTTAACTAAGACTAATGAAGAGTAGTGAAATAAAAATCCTTTGGATCTAAACTCCCCGCAAAGGGGATTTTGGTCTCCAAAAGTCCCAATAATCTAACTAACCCAAAAGATCTCTATAAATTCTCTTCTTTACCATGAATAATCTTCCTGTGTTGATTCTAACATATAGGAGCCAAAAATAGCTTATGAAGGAGTTATGAAGTCAATTTGTCAAAATGATGCAATAAAACTCTATTTTCAAAACATAAGTCTACATTAGTGAAACAAGACATTACAAAACCTGCCTATAAGAAGTCATTTGTCTAACTAAATCTATAACCTAACCATAGAGAGTAAACACAACCATTACACTACATAAAGGCTAAAGTATTCTCCTTGTTTTAGATTAGAGGTAAAAGTAGGTTTTGAAGGGGCCCCGAAACCCTTTACAGAGAGCAAAAAAAGAACAACAAAGCCCATAGGCAATGCCTAAAAAACACTACAGAGAAGTAGCAAAAACATGTTTTGAATGGTCCTGAAACCATAAAAGATACATCCGGTCAAAACCCAAAAACAAAAGTCTAGAGGTACAATAAACAAAAGCTAACAAAAGAAGAACAAAGATCTGTACCAGTTTCTTTACCAACAAGAGGGACCAGATTATTCATCTAGTTCCAGTATCAAGTTCATGGCTTCTTTATCTTTCAAAGCGGTTTCCTGGGTGATAACCTCCAGCAAAGCTCCTTTTTGTGTATCTTTCTTTCTGGAACTTTACCTTGTCCTTTTACTGGGACCCTCTAGTGCTTTGGTCTCCTCATTGGCTCGTTTACCTATATTGATTGCAGCTACACAAATGTTGGACGTTACTTCCTCCATTTTCTTTCTGTTATCCTTTATTAACTCCCAGAGATTGTTTTCGTAAGCTTTGAGCTTCACAGGGATCTCGCTTAACTGATTGTCCATGTTGTTTACTTTGTTCCAAGCAGCTTTCAGAGAATCTTCCAAAGTTTTCACTTTTTTCTTGAGATCAATGATCTCCCTACACAACCGTGAATCTAATTGGGAAGAAGACTCAGCTTTACTGTTAACCCAAGTCATAGGAGTGTGTATTTCATCTTTCTGATTCTTCCCTCTCCAATCCTCAGACTTTTTATTTGGGTTATTCCTAGCTTCTTCAAAGAAGTCATCTTTGCTCTTTTGTTCCCGCTCATTGATTCCCTCTTCAATTTCCATCTCCATGTTTTGAATATCTTCCTAGACAGATATTTCCTTTTCTTCCTTAGAAGTTGGGTCCTCACCAGGATCTTCCTGGACAATATCTTCCTCTGCCACTTTCTGGTTTTCCTCCATCTCTTTTGTTCTGGTAACAGAATCCTCCTCAGTATTGACTTTATCCTTTTCAATTTCCTCTGATCCTTCATCATCATTACTAGAGTTGGTATCCCAGCTCTCTATTCCATCTTCTTCCTCCGATTTTTCCTTCTCGGGTTCTTCAAATCTCTCCCGACCCCTTTCTTCTTCTGCATTCTATTTATTAGGACTAGGGGTCTTAATTTTTCCTCTTCTGCTTACATTTTCATTCTTTTTATTCCCTGGCAACTTATTTTTCCCCTATTTGGGATACTTGACCAGTGCCCTATTCTTGCAATAGCCTTCAATAAGCAGAATTAGGCCTTCGTGAAGAATAGGGCACAAATCCTTTTTCCTATGAGCATAAAGGCTTTGAATCAGGGAGTAGCGAAGATAGAAAGGAAAAGACAAGCTAACCTTATGCCTGAAGTGGTTGAGGAAGACAAAATGGAACTTATGCACTCATTTGCTTCTTCTATCTAGGATGAAGTACTCCCTTATACAGCTTAGGACGTCCCTCCATATCCCTTTAATCTGATCCAGCTCATAAAAATCCCCATTTTTGACCAACTTCTGCTCCTCCTCATCCGTTTTGGAGAACTTTAAAAATGCCTCATTCAAAATTTTGGTCTGCTTTGAAAATTTGATTCCTTCCATTGACAACCCTGTAACCTCAGCAAGAAAATCCTCAGTTAAATTTACAGTTATACCATGCAGGGTGACCCTGTCGTCAGACCAGTTTTTGAAGAAGGCCATCATGATAAAAGTATTCTCCTTGTTATCAACATCACATAAGGGAAATCAAATTGTGTTGCATATGCCTATAGGACTTGAATAAATTGCATAGTTTTATACTTTGATTTTTATAAACATTTCCCATATATGGGTATTTTATAATAAATAACTATGAAGTGAATGACAAACATACATATGTGTACAAATGTTTTGAAATACAAACATTACCCAGAATACTATGGTACTTAAACGTATATGCAAAGTATTAAAATGTATAATAAATTTATCTATCCTGAGGTTATAATTGCATTATATATATATATATATATATATATATATATATATATATATATATACACACACACACACACACACATATACATATATATGTCAAACTCTAGTATTAACTTAGAGATTTTCCATAATAAGAGATTTACAAACTCACAAACTTTGCAAGTAATTGTAAGCAAAATATCTTATAAAGGTGAGGAGAAAACAAATAATTTTAAATTTGTCTCATGGTTTCCTTCACCATCTGACTACTTCTTGATTCATACCTCCAAAACTCATCTAACTGAATTAGATTTCCAAAATATTATCACAACGGAAAACTACAATAGGAGATAGCAAAAAAACATCCTTCCAAACATAAGTTTATCAAAAATTCCTTCCCTAGATTCAATAGTTAGGAATTATCCTAAAAATAGTGTTTGAAAAGAATGTAAGCATACTATTCAATACTATAGTTATGATTTTATCAAAACTATCCAAGTTGACCATTTTTATCTCTAAGGGTTGTTCCCTCTTCATGGTTTTAATAATTGAATAGTAGGTTTCATCTTATCAACTCTATCTTAGTAAGAGTTAGATGATCCATATTTCACTTCCAAAAGGCTTTCAAAAACAATTTAAAATCAAGTCATATCTTACTTCCAAAGCAACCCACATAAAGGTTATCTAGATTTAAACCAAAATTTGTGCCACATAGTTATTTTAAAAATAGATCATACCTGTTTGAGAACTATGAAGTGTACTTATTGAGTACTAGTTGACATATAATTGGTATTTAAAAAACTCCCTATTTGCATCATAAAACTCTTAACCAAGATGTGAAACATAAACCAACTTATGGACCATTTAACAACTCAAAACTCAAATGTGCACAAATATGTTGAATACCCCAAACAATGCCTTATTTTCATTTCAATATCTTACCACATAACTGGTATCTTCACTTGCTCCTATAATCAAGGACATAGGCATCCATAATATGATTAGTAATTCAAAAATAAATGCTACATAATTAGTTATCAAATACCAAAATATTGTGTTAATACCAATATAAAATCAGATTTCCATCATACCTCAATCTGCCCTTTGTGTCAGAATAGTATATGACTACAACTAATTCCACTTGGATGTGCATCACTAAAAAGTCTTGAATTTTATCTGAATACATCCTAATATATAAATTCTAAACAACTCACACCTCAAGTGACAATGTGTTATGTTCTTCATCCATGTTGATCCTATAGGGCTAGTGATTTCAGAACCTTGGCTATTAGAATCTTGTCTTCTTTTGGTGAATTAGAACACCTTCCAATTTCCCTTCGCACTAGCCTTCCTGCATAATCCAATTAATAGAAGAACAATACCAAAGAATGTGATATATAAAATAACTCCAAATAAAGTATATCAACAATTGAAGCAGGTCTTGTATCAACCTGCTCTGATACCAAAATGAATCATAAAATTGAGTTCATCTTTTAGGAAGATAACAATTTTTTAAAATTGGATATCAAATATATCAATTCTTAATAAATAGAATCAAATGTGGAATATTTTAGAAATGAATGCAAAATGCTTATAACACTTTGCAAATTCATTCTTGCATTTAAAATTAATGAGTTGTGTCATGCATAAATTTCTATAATTTTCTTAGAGCCTCGTTAATTCTTTTAAAAACTAAACTAAATTGATCATAGAAATATTGAAATGGAAAATAGACACCAACTTGATCATGAAGTTCACCCATTTGGGATAGGTCTTCAAGTTTGTAATTATGAACTAATCCATTTTAAAATGATTCAAATATCAACAAATTACTAACTTACATCATAATGGATTTATAATCTAAAAATAGTGCTAAAATTGAATTTAAAGACTCTGTAATTCATCTCCTCAAAGCCAGTATCACCTCTTTATCCTCTCCATAAATTTGGGCCTATTTATCTATTAAGAGTATCTATAAAACTCTTAAAATAAGCATTTCTAGTTTAGTAGACCTATAACTCCTTTAATAAACCTTAAAATGTAAAAATACCATTGTGCTCCATGGCCAAAGGCCTTACAAAAATAGAGGCAATAAAATAGTACAATCAGGTCTTTTGTGTCTTCAAGATTATAATCACACAATTATATATATATATTCTTTTCTGTAATAGAGGTATCTCACTTAACTAGGCTCACAAAGCCTTACAAATTGGATGAATGTTCTTTGCACACTCAGCTCTGCCATATACATAATCTCTTACTTCATTAGGACCTATATTAACAATGATACAATCCTTCATAATATATGTATTGTCATCCTTAAAAGGGAAGAAGAACATCCTAGCTCATCTCTACATTAATCCAATACATAGTAATCTATACATATCTTCCATATCTCGATGACCTTTTACTAAATATAAGAATATGCAAAAATCACTCAGGTTTGTGTATTTATGTAAGACCACACACAGGCTCCAAAATCCCTCTATTAGTCTTATTATAAACATTTTATAATTGGTAAATTTCCTTTTATAAACAAGCATAATATAAAAAAATCAATAGATGCCTTACCCCATAGGCTCAATTTTACCCTCAAACATGTGTCTCTATATTCTATAACATATCATTCACCTTTGACACCTTTACCATAATAGATGATGACTATGTGATAAGACTACAAGCACACATATCTCTTTCATTCCTTACCAAATGGAGACATATATCTATTTTATAGACTTAAGTCTTCAACTAAATAACACATCCCTCAGACCGAGCTTTGCATGTAAATATAATTGCCTTTATCGAGGCTCAAAATCCTTTACCATTCAATATTGTGGATAAATATGCCATTCACCATAGCATCTAAGGATTTATAAAAATGTGATACATTCTCATTATAACTCAATCTCGGTCTATGTTCCTCCATAGACATCCCATGCATCCTTGGCCAAAAGACCTTATAAAATAGATGCCTCCTTCATAGGCTTGGCATCCCCCATGTAATAGTATTCCAAACTATATATAACACTCACCTCTCCATTCATTCCATTTCCAAGCCATGGCCTTCACATTTTACCATGCGATAAATCACACATTAGCTATGATGAAATACTATAAAGGCTTTACATAGGATTTTATTAAGACTATAAACCATGGCTTAGGCCACACTTGGCTTTACCATTTTACTTGGCTTGATGTAGAAGGTTTGAGCTTGATTTTTATGCTAAACTTAGTAGATGAAAAATTCTCATTTTTGGTTAGTTGATTTGGTTTTATGGCATAACTCAAACTTAGTCTGACCATATATCAAACTTGGACTCATTCTTAATCTAGGTCTCAAGTTGGCACTCAAGCCACTAGCTAACACTCGAGATTGATTTCGAACTCATCTTAGAGCTTGAACTCGACATGCATAAGTGACTTGTAAAATAGAAGAAAGTGGTGAAAGGCCTTGTGGTAGCCTGAGGACCCACCATGTGGACCATTCTAATTTCTCTTCATCCTACCACATGTCATAAGCAGAATCACCAAAATAATATAGTATATAAACAATAATGTAATTGGAAATATTAAAATTACATTAATATACCATGGTGGCTAGATTCCCTTCTAAAACAAGAGTGGATCCCACCATCTATGGTCTTTGTAGCTAGCCTTTTGTAACTATGACCGATGAAGACTAGTGAACTAAAAATCATCTAGATCACCTAACTCATTTCTAGTACCTGAAGTCATAATATACCATTAGTAGTATCTATACTATACAATATAAATAAATGCAATAATAAAATTAAATATAATAATATAACTAAACTAAATAATGAATTAGTAACTCATTAAGCATGAAATATCCAATGTTGTAATGAAAATCATATCAAATAACTTTATCAAAAACAATCAATAATGGATTAAACATGGATCATAGGATTATATCACAACAGTAATCCAATATTTATCATGAATAGTTCATAACTAAACCATAACAAAAATAGAAATAAATGTAGTCAAATAGTCTCATGACATGTTTTATATGTTCATTTTATTGTACATTGATATTATAAATGTGGTTGATCTCATCAATATCCACACATTCCACATGGGGGACCTTGATCACCATCTAAAGGGATGACCACATGCTTCTTACCATTCTCAAATATCATAAAACACTTCATGAACCACATAAATACATTATTGGCATAACATCATGATCTCAAGAAAATATGGGTATTTTTTGGCCTCACTTAGTTTGATCATCTCAAATATACATGAAAATTTATGCATAAAATATCAATAGAGACAATCCTCAAAATTACTAATGGTTGGATGTGAATATTATTTACCATGAAAAATACATGAGGATAGGGTTTTAGCAATGGAATTTTCATAATTTTTCATGATTAATTTTATAGGATATTAACTTACATTCCTATATCAACTAGGATATAATAAACTAACCATCTATTAGTAGTAACATCAATTAGAAACTCGTGGTCATAACCTTTATTTTGTGCAGATCTTATCTTGAAACCATGGGCTATGTGGGGCATAGGCACTTTTATTGCTATATTTTCATGGTGTATCAATAGATTATTTAACAATGGAATCATTCATTCAATATAAAAAAGGATAATTTATCAATGATAACATTACATTCATCTTTTATAGTTGTTTGTTGAGAACGATTGACTTTTACTTTGGCCTTTAGGTCCCTTACAAGATGAAACTCACCTTTCAAATTTTGGATCACCTTAGTGGATTATTGTATCACTTATTTATGGTGTGATATATCAATATATTTTCTATAGGTTTACTCAACATGCATCAATTTCTCCTTAGTGCACATAAACTCATAACTAGGTAGAGTCTTATCTATAGGGGAAGTTGGTTTTAAGTGATATCACTATGCTTAGTGATGTTTACATTTAAGATAAAAATATTTTATCCTTTAAGAATCTAGATATTAGTGGGGTGAGCTAATATTATCATTTTGGCACCTTTCTCAACCTTATATTTTTTTTGTGATCCTCTCATATAGAAATAGATAATATTCAAACTTATGTATTCATCTATAGCTTAATTGAATGATTGAGTCTATGTTCAATTCCATTTGTTTGGCCTAACACATTCATGTAGATCAAAATGATATTTATAATTCCTTGATTGAGTTGGGAAATAGAATGGTAAAAATGATAACCAATATTTTTCCATGGTGATTTCCCTCCCGTCATTTTGTATTACCACAAAAATAATACCCATCAAGTATGAAATTTTGGGAAATCACATTGATAGTATTTTAGTGAACTAAGCATGTAATAGGTGTGTGGAGGAAATCATCCACCACCTTGTAAAATCTCATGTCATTTGTAGTTGCATTATCCATATCCACCATGACCTTAATTGAAAGGCCCAATTATAATATGTTATGTAACATGGTCTCATGCCTCATTGATTTGGTCAATCACTTAGAAACATTTAGTATTATGCATAGAGGCATTACAAATTTTGTAACTAAAGGAGTTTTTTAGTGGCTTATTATGGAAGAGGTGAATTATGAAAATTGAGGAATTTATGGAAGATATCACATGATGTAAGAAGTTTATGTATGCTCTATCATGGGAAGTTATTCTTGTTATGTCCCTTGACATCATAGAATACTCACCATAGGCCAATTTTAGCATCATGTACACTGTTAGCATTCAATTTATATAGTAGTGATTCCATGAAATGATTTGGGATTCCATGAATGGTCTAATTCTAGTGTACATGCTTGCCATAAATTCAAATATTATTGTAGCTTCTAATCCTTCATATAACTCTATAAATTTCTTCATGTATAAATCAAGTCAAAAAGTTGATAATAGTCCCTCAAAAAATAATTATGTACATTATATTTGATGCATCTTGTATGAGAGAATATAAATTTAATTCTTTAATCTTGCATCATATGAATAAACACTCTCCATTATATATTTCTTAATCTCTTTTAGATAAGTGATGCTTTTGTGTTCACACTTTTGTATATTAAATTACTTGGGAAAGGTGTTCTTTAGACATTCATAATCTACAATGGATTTATTTAGATCAAGCTATAAATACCAAGTGTGGGTGAGGTCCAATAACATAATTACAAATCAACTTGTATTATGTTCCACTGACATGATGCCTTTCACTTGATAAATGACTTGACACTCATGAAAACTCCCCAAAACATCCTCTACCATATGATATGTCAGTAGGGTCATGGACATCTCATATAAAATTTGATATGGAATTAGTGCAAGTGTGACTAGTGTTTTTGTATTTGATGCTTGGGATACTTATATATTATATCTCTTCCTTTATATGGGGTTAGTTTGGATGTGTCTTACTAGGAGTGTGGTTCTTATTGTTCATTTACCTAGATATGATATAATAGGAGTAATTTGTTGTTAATCCTATGAAATTTATTTCTTAGGTCTTGTTACACTAGTAGTTAATATATTGCCTTATGAGGTGGTTTATGCATGAAGAAGAGTGCTACATCCTATCTATGGCATACCATATATTATAAAACCCTATTATGGAATCAAACACACTATGATGGGTTATAATAGCTTATATGGAACTAGTTCTTGTAAAACATGACTCTCAACCTATTCCATAGTAAATTATACTATCTATGGTACACTAGTATTATGATGTTTATCTACCTTTATAAGTGAGTTAGATGCATGAGCATGTTCTTCAATGAGATTGAAAATGTTATGTCCTCCCTCTGGTCTTGTAGTCTTTCCAACTCATAGAGAAATTTAATATATCCTTCCAAAAAAAATTCCATCTCTTTATCACTTACTTCATCCTTAGTGGAATGCATTTCTTTTACACGAGTTTCCTATTAGGAATGGATACTCTTGGCATATACTAACTAAAATTATCACTTCTACGTAGGATCCTTTATGGTATTTTCCTTTTATTTTATATCATCATATTTTCACCTCTTAAGACATCAGTTTTCTCATTTCTCCATTCCATAAGTTTACCTTCTCATTCTTTCATGTGACCCATGTCCCTTTTATTTCTACCCTTCATACAACTCGTATGTAAATTAACTTAGACATTTATTTGTATGTTTTATATGATTGAATCAACCATAATTTTATTAATCACTAGGGAGATTTTTGTGATATATAAACCTTTTGTTTCACATAGGAACTAATACTCTATATCTTGGGTAAATAATATGTATAAATCATGAACTCCAATAAGTAACTATTCAAATTTACTCACCACTAGACATCCATTTCTCAAGTCTAAACAATCTCCAAATGGTATATAAACATGGTAGCTTATCTACAAATTTCCCTATCTAATTCTATTTACAATGATAAATTATGAACTTGCTCATATCATATGTGAAAATCCATATATGCAAGTGTATTAGTAGCTCATAAAATAATACTACATATAGTGTGTCATGAAAATTATCCTCTACCCTATAATAAGGCTCTTGAACACGACAAGATAGATGATCTTGTGAAAATTACATTATACTTGATCTAACCAATGCTCAATATTCTCTAATTATATCCTAGAAATTATCTCCACTCACCATAATTTCAACAAGTTTGACTATGGGTATCAAAAACTAAACCAAAATGTTGAGATATTTTCTTATGCACTCAATCATTCTACACCACAAGAATATAAATTATAACTATCCTAACTATGTCATCATATCACATAAGGTAAATTTTCACACTCACCCAAGGAACAAATAGATATACTTTGAGTCATAGTCAGGCTAGTTAATTATGAAGAGCTTCTTTATGTACATGATAGTATTTGGGATGTTTTTTAGATTAACATGCATCCCCTATTAGATACTAACATTTTCATAAAAGGTATAATTGATATAAGGATAAGTCATCATGGTACTAAATAATATTCATAACATCTTTAAATTGAAAATTATGATGGGATATTCTTAAAATATAGCTCTAATATATTCTAGTTACTCCTCTTGTACCACCATTCTCTCTTATTATACTTAATAAAGGTAGGATTTTATAATTTTCAAAGACCAATGTAGTAGTTAAATTAATTAATAAATGATCCTATATACATGATCAATTATTACTCTTAGTAACCCTAATTAATCATTAAAAATAATGTCCTTAACAATAATAACATTGATATATGTGACATAGTGTGTTATATTCACTCTAAATGATTTTATGTTAAACCCAACCACTAGTTGACCCATTCAAGTTAGTTTAACTAATTGTTCCCCCTATTGAGTTTTTTGTCCCAAAAATATCATTACATATAACACCCTAAGGGAGACCCCATTTGTTTTTTCCTTCAAAAAACCCATCTTTCCATTTACCTTGTAGAAACTAGAACTCCAAATGCAATTTACGCTTGTGCAAATTGATTCATAGGTTTTGGATCTCACAAAGCACCAAAACCCAAAACCACATAATCTAGAACCCACCATGCACTTTTCACTTTCTTGAACATGCAAAATGCATGCCAAGGTCTGGATCCTACAATGAACCCATCCAATAGACTCTATAACTTGACATGTACTTTGTACATTTTCATAATGTGTAAAGTACACAATAGGTTTCATATCCCATAAAACCTTAATACCCCCTTCTATAGAACCTAGAATCTTAGGTTCACATTGCACATTTTCAAATGTGCAAAATGTACCATAGTATTTTCATTCTACCAAACAGCTACCAACTATGCATTGTGGGATCCAAAACCTCAAGTACACTTTTCACATTCTAAAATGTGTAAAGTGCCATGTGGGTTCTACCTCCTATAAAATCCAATCACCCTATCAGTGGAGAGTGGACCTACTCTAAGTAGGTCTAACCTCTGCTAACTCACCAAATCTCTTCCCATAAAATGCATAACCTAAAGTGCACATTGCATGTTTTTGAAAATGTAAAGTAGACATCGAGTTCCACTTCCCACCAAGTCTAATCTTCTTGTAGAGAGTGGACCTACTTCAAGCAGGTCCAACCTCCACCACCAACCACCTAAACTAGCATTAATTATAGGTTTTCCTGTAAAACTAAGTCATTTTTTCAAAGCATTATCATTTACTAAGTTTCTAATTAGGATTTAGAGCTCTAGTCACCTACGCCCTTGCCAATGAACCTCGAGTCTCATGAAAATATGAACTTGCACTTTAAGCCATGACTAAAAAACTTTGAGACACATCAACTACACCTATAAAATGGTATTTTACTCATGTTTGTCTACCATTTTATTTAATTTTAAAGCTTTTCCCAATAATTTATATTTATTGTGAGTTTCTCTATTGTTACTAGTTAAGGCTTTAATTTTGGAGGGTCATTTTGTGTTAAATCATGTGTCTAGGTTTAGTCTATGTTTCTAGAACAATCTAGGGCAATCTGGGGTTTCATTTCTAAAAACTACATCATGAGGATTTTCCTCCCGAATCTTCATTTTCCCTTTGATTATTTTGCATTCAAACTAGGGCTTCTTCAATAGAATATTCTTGAGCATATACCTCCATTCAAATAGTGAATATTCATTCTAAATATTCCCCTAGCATCCCCACAGACACTAGACCTACCTTGGGCACTTAAGAATCCCATAAGCTTCTAAGCCTTTATAGATAGTAGATGTGCCTCAAGCACCTTCCACTTATATCAGAGGTCTGGCTTGACTCAATCACCTTCAACCCTTAGAGAATTATAGTGCTTCATGAAAGGTGGACCTATCCCAAGAACCTCCCACCTCCACTAAAAAATCATAACCTTCAAGCACCGTGAACACTAGACATGCTTCAATCACCTCCATGTTTTGTCAAAGAATACAAGTACACCAAACACTAAAGATCCCACCAAATTTCATAATTAGTTTCTCAAAAGTAGTAATTTTAGTTTTCATGCCTCTAAAGGAAATGAAGTTTAAAACTAAAGTCTCTAGATTGACTTCTTGTTTGGAGTCTAATATGGAAGAAATAAAAGATATGAATTTAGGTCACATTGACCTATAAGATTTTTGGGCTAAGATAGGTGCAAATTTCATAAGTGACTGGATCTAAAGTATCTATGATTCTAGTTTACCATAAGCTACAACCTTCCCTCTATCTATTTCCAAACATTATGACCTTGATAGAATATAAATGCAAAGAAAGGGGAATCAAGCAGGCAAGGAGAAGCTACAAAGGAACCAACTTATCATTTAGCTAAATAAATAACAATAGTAGCATAAGGATCCATAGTTTCATATCTCATATCTTTGATTCATATTTCCATTTCTCCCCCTTCTCCTACACATATTATATAAGAGGTTTCAACACCTTCACCAGCTGTCTCAATTCCTCAATTATCTCAAGACCCCATTGCTCCATAATTTGTAGCTTCCCCACCACTAATATAATAGCAAACCCTCCATTTGTCTATAATTCACTTACCATTCCACCCACCTCAATAATCCAAGTGCAATCAAAACAAATAATTTAGTTAGACACTTAAAGTCACCATATAGTGGAAGCTCAAGTTTCCACTTCACTTTCCATTTTTCCCACTTTACCTTCCCCATTTGATCCACTCTCACTTTCCATTCCATTTATAATTCTTTCATTTCATCACCATTAATTACAAACACCACCCAACAATACATTTCCATGGAATTAGTTATCTTGACTATAGTTTTATAGGCCACCCTAACCCCTAGGGTAAGTGTTATTTCCCCTTCATCTCAACCCACTATATTAACATCACTAACCTTGAGTGATACTACACACTTAATTAACACATTCAATGTTTTATCTTCCACCCTCCCACCAGTTCCTAAGTTCACAACTCATATGTATGCTCCATCCTCCACTCCCCCAATAGGCACAGTTGCTTCCATTACCTCCAGTCCCCCAATTTCCACTATTTCAACTACACCATTAGTAGAGGTTGGAGTGACCTAGAAACTTGGTGAAAATATTGATTTGAAAAGTATTGATGAGATTGGATCTCCCTAGGAACCTCCTAAAAAACCAATGGTATCATCTTCCTAGGATTTTCCCTTATTCATAGTATTATCTAGTGTAGCTACATTAACTATAAATTATTTGGTGATAGTGTCAGATCAATAGAAGGCTACCCCTAATTAGTTAGCATAATTAGTAATTAAGAAGAATAAAATAATTATTGATCTTAACACTTTAGACTTCAACATGTTATAAGTCAATAATAAATCAAAACCCACTCCCATGACCCTCTTAATGACATTCACTGATGATAAGGGATAAAGGTATGTTATAATTATAGTTCCCCCACCATAAAAATAAAATGAGGATCTTTTGGTGGAAGATTATTAGGTTTATCATATACAACTTGGTCAACAAACAATAGAAGGACTCAAGTATGAGGTGAAAATAGGTATCAACTCTCTCTTCCAGATAATTGATCATGATAAATCCACCAAGGATGAGCTAAAAAGAAAGGTAGATCAATTAATCAAAGTACTTAACTAGTTCATAAAGCCTGATGAAACATCACAATAACCATAGGTAGTATAGTAAATCACTCTAGATCAAGCTATAATTTATTCTATATGAGAGATTAATCACAAGAGAAGGGATATAAAATAATGGTCTGAGGAACTGATCACAAAAGGTAATAGAATTCTTGCAGTAATGATGGAGAATAATGGAGTCATCATGAAGAGAAAATAAATATTAAATGAACAAGTTATTAGTTACAAAGGAAAGATTTAGATATTAAATATATAATATCCCAAATTAACAACTATAAATCAATTGATATGAATACCCTCGATGTCGAGAAAATGTTGAATGATGGTTTTGAGCATGAGGACCTACACAAGGATGCTTAATTTTAGATAAAAATACTAACTGAGTCTATGGAGTGAGCCAAGGAGGCTCACGACAAGGAAATTGATGTGTTATATAAGATTGATGGCATGATGAATTTAATGTCATCCTAACCAATAGATGATGCCAATAATCTCCTTTAGGAAGAATAGGTTTAGAACAATTTCAAATCATTAGTTGAAAAGGAGTCTCTAAAGGACACAGTCTTTATCCTAAGTTCCATCAACAAGTTAATCAAGTATGAGAAAACAATTGATCATATGATGACTGAAATGTAGGGTATAAGAACTCTCAGAAGATAATTTTTTGATATCTAGGTAGATTGTGTAGCCTCCAACATATATTTCTATGGGATGGATGCAGAGTGTATTCAAGAGATATTCAAGGCCTTTGATGCATATACAGAGAAGCTAGGGGTTAAGAATGATAACAAAGTTGATGAAATTCTAAACATTAATTAATATTCCTCACTATGAATGTCATGTTATATTATCATTGTAATTTCATTTCAAAAGCTTTGTAATTTGTAATTTTCTTTCAAAACTATAGCTATATTTTTATAACTCTTTTTGAGAAAGAGAAAACTTATTTTTTACACTTTATATTTTTTTAATGTTAAATTTTCAAAAACCAAAATTTCAAATTGCACTTTCTATTTTGATTAATGTAAATTGTTAAAATGTGCAAAATCATGAAGTGTAAATTTCACGATTCCTTTTGGCAAAAGTGATAAAGACTTAAAAAGTTATAAAAGTCTCACTTAAGGTTTTTCACATTATGGTTTTCATGAGAAGAAACATGGAATTGATTTTTAATGTTATCTTTTATTTTAAAAGAATATTTTTTTTGGGTGCCTCTTTTTGCATAAGGAAGTTATTTTCAGCCACCACCAGATAAGGAAGTGTTACATGGAGATATTCAATTCCAACCATGCCATAACACACCATGCTATGCACAAGATCTTTCCCAGCTCTTGCATTCCATATTATATCCATTCCATATATCCAAGATGCTAGAAATAGAGAAACTCTCCTCTTTTTGCATGAAAGTTTTTAGATCTACATGATTTTCTATACTGAACATTCAAGTTTCAATAACTACATGTCTTCTATGACATATTTTGTATAAAAATGGGTATAGCCCATGGCCCAATCTATCTTTTTGTTGTTAGTTATATTTCTTGATTTTTTTATGTATTTACTACAAGATGTAACCTTTGGTGAGAAATAAAGTTGAAGATTTAACTTGCTTGTCTATGGAATCTCTATGTTGTGTAGGTTATTTAATTATTTTTGAAAGTTTTGTCTTTTATTTCAGTCACAATAAAATTCATTTGTGGTATTTTTCCCTCTTGATAATATTATTTGGAATAAATATCCTTTTCCCTTTTATGAAAAATAGCTAAAATACTACCTCTAATTTCTATTTGTATGAGTTTGTGCTTAAACAAATTCAACCCATTTTATTCTCTGTTGTGTTTATCAAGCAATCATAAAAATACACCACACAATATTTTTTGCAATCTTCATATTTTCAGTTTTCTACAAATTTCAATTCTTAAAACCTTTTCCCCATCAAACCCCTAGTTTATGATAAAAATGATCTAAAGAGAAAGATTTCCATAAAACTAGTATTATAATAGTTTGCATTAGATTTAGTGAAAGGAAGCCAAACTTATTTGGAGATTGACCTCAAATTTCAAGGTGACATATGCCAAGTAAATAGACAAGATCATCTACTAGAGGTAAGAGGGCTAATTTTTTAGAGTTTTCATTTCCATATAAAAAGACATAAAAAAATAGTCACCCCTCAGTCAAAGGTATATTCTATAGTTTTATTCCCATCCCCTTTGGTAACTCCTATCAGTGTTATACCCCCCATAATGGCTAAAAATCAGAATTTTGTAGCTTTCAATATAGGTAGTCTACTCATTTTGGCCTAGCATGATGATATACCAATCTTCACCTTAAAAAGCCTACCATATTTTACTAGTGAAACCTCTACCACTGCTTTAAACACATACAAGATATTTTCAACCTTTATTCAATCCATATCATGGTCCAAGACAATATTTCAATTAGACTTATAGTCTCCTCTTTCAAGGGAAAAGATTTAAAATGGTACAGAGGCCTTACTTCCACCTCAATTTGAGTTTAAGATGGGTTAGGAACTATAATGTGAACCCATTTTGAGGACAAGAGTGACCATCTTTCCTTGGTTGAATAGTTAACTACTATGTAATGATCTCTTCATGAGAAAATGATTGACTTTAGTTATAGTTTCCAAAAGACCTAGAATACAATCACTATCTTCATTAAACCCACTACAAATAATGCTTTCTTATATTACATGAAAGCCCACAATAGTGATATAGCTGTAATGATTCAGTTAATGAGTGGCACCACACTTCTTGTAGCTTATGATATTTTAATAAGGGTAGAAAATTATTTAATCTAAACCAAGAAAATTACACCAATGATATCAATGCCTCTATTTCCATAAATAGCCCTTATTCCCCCACTTGTGCTTGCTCTAAGTCCCATTACAATCAAGGCATCCACTTTGAATCTTACACCTTCAAATGTTTTATATGTAAAGTCAATACTTAAGAGCTTTGAAAATGATTTAGTGGTAATGAAAATGCATCAAACCCAAAACTATAAACCTTTTTAGATATCTAACCCTGAATACCAAGGGAATAGGTAGCCATATCAAGGTAAAAACTAGAAACAAGGACAAAATTCACATCCAAGACCTCCAAATTCCCATGGTTTATCAGCACTAGGAGCTTCCAAAGTTGTTGTCCTTGTTCAAAATAATTTGGCTCAAGAGTAAGAGTGGTGGTATCTTGTAATCAACCCCAAAATAATCAAAACACTTAATCTAATGGTGTAATCAATCAAGCCTTGATGGTGCAAGGCATATCAAGCATGTAAGGACACCAAGAAGATTCTACTTTTCAAAATGCAGACATAAAAGAACCTAATCAAAGTGAAGCAAATCTTCTAAATTAGTAGGAGGATGATTTTAGTGGGAAAAGCCAAGATGAAGCATAAAGGTCCTATAGTAGCTAATAAACATTCTAAGAAAATAGTAGTAAAATTTAATTATCCCCTACGGTAGAATAAGCTTCAACTTATAAATATGTAGTAGAACCAATAAAGAGAAACATAGTGTAAAGGCCACCCTTTGTACCTACAAATCAATTCAAAGTAAAGGTGCCGTCCCCAAATATTGTACAAGAGGATGAAACCCCTACAAAATCACAATTAAAGTTTGGTACTATCCCTTTTATCATAGTTGATAAAATGAAGAAGACTAATATGAACATCACTATGTGGGAAGCACTATCTCTACTAGCACAAAAGGACTTACTAAAGGAGGCTCTACATAATTTATAGATATAAAAAAATATTTCATCCAAGGGGCCTTCACCTGTAATAAATATATGTCAGCCTCAAGTTGATAGTAAAAATGGTAAGCCTCCACCCTTCTATCTTTAAATTATAATACAGAAGCATCTGGTACATAATTGCATGGTAGATTGATGGGCTAGTAGTTCAGTAATGCCCAAGAAAATAGTTGATGCTTTGGGAATAAAATACACACCTATTAATAAGGGAGTAGTGAAACTAGATGGGATTATTGTTTAAATAGTAGGAACCATAAAGGTATTAAACCTCACTATTCATTCTTTCCCAATCCTATCAATTACTTAAGTTATTTCAGTCATAGATCTTCCCCCTACTTTTTCATTTGTCTTTCAAGATATTTCACTACAAAGATGGGAGGATATCTATCTATAAATTGGTATCATATGATACTTATAATGAGATATATAACTAGAGTAATAATAAGAGTTGAGTCAATTACAAAATATCATATAGAGTCATACAATATTTTTCCTCCCATATAAATAAATTATACAATACAAGGTAAATAAGAGGAGGAAATAGATCAAGAGAATTCAAAACTTATAGAAGAAATTCTAGATGCTCATTTGGATGAATGGGGATCAACCTTGTAATTCAATTCTTATGACTATGTCTAAGAAATAGGGTGAAGGACATATTACATTCATGAAAAGGATGCAATTATCCCAAATTTATTCAAACTAGCTAAATATCTCCAAGGGATGTGGTAGTTATTTTTTGATGGATCAAGAAGCAAAAATGGTGTAGGTGCAAAAACTGTATTGATCTCCCCATAAGAGGAGAGATACTTCTACTCATTTAGACTTTAATTTAAATATACTAATTGTGTAGCTAAATATGAAACCTTGATTCAAGGCCTCCAATTGGCCAAAGATAGAGGAATTAATCTTTTTTAGATATTTGGTGACAATGAGCTCATCATTCACCAAGTTAGATCAAAAAATTTAACCAAAAACAATTTATTAAAGTCTTACAAACACATGGTTTTGAACCTGTTAAAAATTTTCACCTCTTTGAACATTCAAGTGGTACCAAGGGAAAAAAATAAATATATTAACAACCTAGCCTTGGTTGGGTCCTGGTATAACCTACCAGTTAAAATAAAGAAGAAGAATAGCCAGCATGTGAGGTTGATTGTAAGACATTTTGTTCCTGATAATGCAAATAATTGGCA
The DNA here is from genome assembly GCA_037957365.1 of Torreya grandis. NCBI lineage: Eukaryota > Viridiplantae > Streptophyta > Pinopsida > Cupressales > Taxaceae > Torreya > Torreya grandis. The sequence continues at coordinate 639,866 of JARHVA010004647.1, read as the reverse complement.
AGACTTTGACAATTATAATCAGACTATAAATTTCTTGAGAGAAGAGGCCAAGTTTTTATAAAGTAATCAACCAAGGATATAAGACCAATATGTTGATTATATTATTTAGCAAAAAATGAATAAGCTACCTATGGGTCTTATTACACTAGAAAACATCTTCAATTTGGATGAAAAGTTTAAAGGTGAAAAGAAGAACATTATAGTCAATGAATAAGATTGTGAACCTGACATCATCTCAAAAGGCAAGTATCTCAAGATAGGAAAGGTATGAAATATTTTAGAGAAGAATGATTTTGTTAAATTATGTCAATATTTTGATGATAAATTCACTTTGATTTATCATTATTTAAGAGGATTTGATCTAATTTTAGTACAACACACTATAGAACTGGATCCAAATACAAAACCTATTAGGAAAAAACAAAAACCCATCAATCCCAAGATTGAACCCTTGATTAATAATGAGCTCTTTATGTCGATAGAGGATAATATAGTATTTTTGATCAAACACTCATCTTCGGTAGCAAATCCAGCCCTTATTATAAAAAAAATGGTTAAATTTGGCTATACATGGACTTTAGAGACTTGAACAAAACATCATTGAAAGATCAGTATCCTCTTCCCCTATGGAAAAATTTTTGTAGATAGTATCAAGATCTAAAATATTCTCTCTTATAAATGGTTATTTGGGTTAACAAAAAATCTTGGCACATGAATTAGATCAATTTAAAACTACCTTCACCACTAAATGGAACATGTACACATATAAGAAGATGCCATTTGGTCTGACAAATACAAGCATAACCTTTTAGAGAGACATGGGTATGGCATTTAAACATTTGATAAATGATATGATTCTAATATATCTAGATGATATTATAGTATAATCAAAGCATGATAATGTACATTTCAACCACCTAAGAAATATTTTTGAAAGGTGTAGAGAATTTGGGTTTCCCTTAACCCAAAGAAGTGTGTGTTCATAGTGCATGAGGGGAAGTTACTAGGACATAGTGTCAAAATAAGGTCTTGAAATAGACCCTAAATGAGTTAAATCTATATTTATATTAGCACTATCAAGTCAATAAAAGGGCCTACAAATATTTCTTGGGAAGATCAACTTTGTGAGAATATTTGTACTATATTTTGCCTTTTTAGCAAGACCCCTTACTACAATGCTAAACCAAGGGAATATTTCCATCTAGATGTAGGAGGGGAAAGAAATATTAAAATCCATTAAATAGGCCATCTCCCAAGCCCCTACCCTAGTTAACCCAAACTATGAGAAGGATTTTATCCTCTATACATTTTGAGGGGAAGGAAGTATCTCAACAATTCTAACTCAGCGCAATCAAAAAGATTTGGATTAGCCAATATCTTTCTTTAGCTAATCTTTGAAAGATTATGAAGAGAATTATATTTTTATGGAGAAGCAAGTATATGAATTAATCAAATCAATCAATAAATTTAGGCATATGCTCTCAAAAAACAAGATATACCTGATGGTCATTCATCAGAGCGTCAAAGAATTTGTACTAAGTAGGGAGATAAACAATAAAAGAGTAGGATGGATCACCAAGGTTATGGAGTGTGACATAGATATCATGATCATGAAGTTGGTAAGATGAAAAGGATTGTGTGAATTATTAGAATCCAACATCAATACTATTGAACTAGTATCTGACATATTATACACTCAAACTACACCTCAACTAGATAATCCACCTTCTTTCAATAGCTAGATTTAAGACATGACTCATTTCCTATAGACTGATGAATACCCTTATGACTTCCAACAATCAAATAAAAGGTATTTTTGAATCTAATAAATTCCCTATGTTCTTATCAATGGAATTTATTTCAAAATGACATGAATGGATTCTTGTTATGATGTATTGAGCATGAGCAAGTTACCAAAGTTCTTGAATAATTCCATGATGTACTATCAGGAGGACATTTTTATACAATGACTATGACCATCAAGGTAATTATAAGAGGCTACTATTGGACTAAAGTAGTTAAGGATGCCCATTAATGGGTAATAAATTATGAAAAGTGTGCTTATTTTATTGATAATCAAAAGTTAATAGCCCTTCCTCTTAGACCAATTCAAGAAGATCAGTTATTTGCCTAATTGGGATTAGATTTCATTGACATGATCAATCCACCATAAAGCATAGGTCATAAATGGGTTCTCATATAAATGGTTTATTACATGATGGACTGAAGTAGTTTCTCTAAAATATGCCATTGAAACATCTATTTTGGAATTCATGGATAGCATAGTTTCAAGGTTTGGTGCTCTTAACACCATAATATTAGATAATGCTAAGGCATTTATAGGAACTCATGTTAGTGACTAGGATGTTAAGCATATTATGTACCTGAACACTTTTTCAAATTATTACCCCTAGGGTAATGGCTTAGTTGAGTCAACAAACAAGAACTTGATTAAAATTATCAAATCAATAATGGAGGATAACTAGAGGATGTGGCATATGAAACTAAAATCAACACTATAGGCTGATAGAAATACATAAAAAAAAACATTGATAATTTAACTTTGATGTTGATATATGGAAGAGAATCATGAATACCAATATTTATTAAGCTTTCATGTTTAGAGCTCAATCACCAATTGGACCTGATCGATAATGATGAAATGATGGTGAAGCTATCTAAACTCTTGGAGCTTGAAGAAATTAAGCATCAATAAATGAAAGTCTTGGAAGAAAATCAAGCACAAACCTAGAAGACTTTTGATAAAAAGACAACTAAAAAAATATTTAATGAAGGAGACATGGTCTTCAAGTGGGATGCAAATGAAGTAAACCTAGGAAGGCACACCAAATTTGATACAATATGGAGTGGTCCATATATCATCACTCAGTATAAAGGAGCCAATGCATTCCAGCTCTCCAAGCTTGATGGAGAAAAAATACCAATCCTAGTTAATGGGATATACCTCAAAGCTAGCTTTTGAGGTAAGGAACTTGTTCTAAAATTTGTTATGTTTTTAATAAGTTTTTTGCACATGTTAGTTTTAATATAATTTGTTTCCTTAGGTTGTGTTATTTTTCTCTATTTTGTTTCTCTTTTTCCTATTTTTTTGTGTCTAGGAAAATCTCATTTTGTTCTTCCCTAGGTTAGAGTTCTATCAAAGTGAATTTGACTCCATTCCTAATTTCTTACAAGGCTCCTAGATTGAAAATGATTAGCATGTAATCATCCCATAGAGGCTGCCAAAAATGTTGATATTTTTATCCCAAAAATCTCATTACATATAACACCCTAAGGGAGATCCCATTTATTTATTAATAAATACCTTGAATCCTTCAAAAATACCATCTTTCCCTTTACCTTGAAAAAACTAGAACTTGTAGGTTCTAGATCTTGTGAAAACCAAAACCCAAAACTATGGAATCTAGAACCCACCATGCACTTTGTACATTCTCAAACATGAAAAATACATGGTGGGATTTAGATCTTACCATACACCCATCCATTGGATTTTGAAACTTGACATGTAATTTTCACATTTTCATAATTTTCAAAGTACATGACAAGATCAAGATCCTGACAAACCTTAATACCCCCCTTCCATGGAACCTATAACCTTAGGTGCACATTATACATTTGTAAACATGCAAAGTGTACCACATCCTTCATATTCTACCAAAAACCTACCAATTATGCACTGTAAGACATGAAACCTTGAGTTCACTTTGAAAATTCTAAAACATGCAAAGTAACCCATGGATTCTACCTCCTACCAAATCCAATCACCCTATTAGCGAAGAGTGGACCTACTTCAAGAAGGTCCAAACTCTCCCAACTCACCAAATCTCTTCCTATAGAGTGTGGAACCTAAAGTGCACATTACACATTTTCAAATGTGTAAAGTGTACATTGAGTCCCACTTCTTACTAAGCCCAACATTCCCTTAAATAATGGACCTAATTCAAGTAGGTCCAACCTCCACCACCAACCACTTGAGATCACATTAATTATAGGTTTTCCTATAAAAAAAGTCATTTTTAAAAAAAATTAGCATTTTTTAAGTTGTTAATTATTATTTAGAGCTCTAGTCACCTATGCCCTCACAAAAAAACCTTGAGCCTTGTGTAAATATGAACCTGTACTTCAAAGCATGACTTCAAAACATCAATCCCTATCACCTACACCTATAAATTGGTACTTTACTCATGTTTTTCCACCATTGTATTTTGTTTTAAAGCTTTTCCCAGTCATTTACATTTCTTGCAAGGTTCTCTAGGGTTACTAGTTAATGCTTTGATTTGGGAGGGTTATTTTGTGTTAAATCATGTGTTTAGGTTCAGTCTAAGTTTCTATATCAATATAGGGAAATCTAGGGTTTCATTTTCTAAAAGTTGTATCTTGAGGATTTTTATCCCAAATCTTCATTTTCCCTTTGAGGATTTTGCATTTGAACCAAGGCTTCCTCAATAAAATATCCTTGAACATATACCTCCATTTAAATAGTGAATATTCATTTGAAATATTCCCCCAATGTCCCCATAGAAAATAGACCTACCTCAGGCACTTAAGAATCCCATAAGCTTCTAATATTTCATGGATAGTGGAGGTGCCTCAAGCACCTTCTACTTTTGTTGGAGGTCTAACATGCCTCAAGCACCTTCAACCCTTGTAGACTTTTAGTGCACCATATAAGGTGGACCTATCCCAATCACCTCCCACCTCTACCAAAAAACTCACATCCTTCAAGCATCATGAACACTAGATGTACTTTAAGCACCTCCAAGTTTCATAAAAGAATACAAATGCTCCAAACACTTGAATATCCATCCAACTTTCATAGTTATTTTCTTAAAAGTAGTAACTTTAGTTTTCATAACTCCTAAGGAAACTAAGTTCAAATATAAGGGGCCCAGAGTGACTTATTAGTTGGAGTCCAATATGGTAAAAATAATAGATATAGATTTATGTCACATTGACCTAGGAGATGTTTGGGCTATCATAGGTGCAGACTTTAAGAGTGACTAGATCTAAAGTATCTATGATTCTAGTTTACCATAAGCTACAACCTTCCCTCTATATTTTTAAATCCCCAATTTAATCCTCATAATAGTCTAACATTCTGACCCCTATATAACATAAAGGCAAAGAAATGGTAATCAAACAAGTATGGGGAAGCTATAAAGGAACCAATTGATCTTTTAGTTGAAGAAACAATAATAATAGCATAAGGATCCATAGTTTTAAATCCCATATCCTTGACTCATTTTTCCACTAATCCCCCTTCTCTTACACATATTTTACAAGAGATTTTGACACCTCCACTAGTTATCTCAATTCCTCAAGTATCTCAATACCCCATTATTCCACAAGTTTTAGCTCCTCCACCTCTAGTGTCAACCCCTCCACTTTCCTCTATTTCACTTACCATTCCACACACCTCAATAATTTAAGTTCAATAAATATAAACAAATCAAGTGGACACTTAGGATCCCCCTAAAGTGGAAGCTCAAGTTTCCACTCCACTTTCCCTTCATCCCACTTCACCTTCCTCATTTGATCCACTCCTTTCCATTTCATTTAAAATTCCTTCTATTTCATCACCATTAGTTCCCAACACCACCCAATAGTAAATTTCTATGAAATTAATCATCTTGACTATAGTTTTATAGAACACACTAACTACTAGGGTAATTACTATTTCCCCTTTGTCTCAGCCCATTATTTTCACATAAATAACCCTAAGTTGTCATACACACTTAATTAACACATTCAATTCTTTGAATTCCACCCTTCAACTAGTTACCAAATTCAAAACTCCTATGTCTATCCCATCCTCCACTCCCTTAGAAGTCACAACTACTTTCATAACCTCTACTCCCCCCATTTCCACTATTTCAACTACACCATTAGTAGAGGTTAGAGTGACCTAGACACTTGGTGAAAATATTGATTTGTAAATCACTGATGAGAGTGGATCTACATAGGCACCTCCTAAGAAACAAATTGTATCATCTTTTTAGGAGTCTCCCTTAGTCATAATATCAACTAGTGTAGCTACATCAATTATAGATTCTTTAGTGATAGTGTCAAATCAATAGAAGGATACCCCCACTTGGTTAGCATAATTAGTAAGTAAGAAGAGGAAAATAATGATCGATACCATCACTTTTGACTTTGACATGTTAGAATTCAATAAGAAATCAAAACTCACTCTCAAGACCCTCTCAAGGACATTCACTAATGATAAGGGAGAAAGATATGTTGAAATTGTAGTTCTTCCACCAAAAAAATTAAAAGAGGATGTTATGGCAGAATATTATTAGGTTTCTCATATATACCTTGGTCAGAAAATAAGAGAGGGACTCAAGAATGATGTGAAGACATGTATCAACTCTCTCTTATAGATAATTTATCATGCTAAAGCCACCAAGGATGAGCTAAAAAGAAAGGTAGATTAGTTGACTAAAACACTCAACCAGTTCATAAAGCCTAGTGAAACATCATAACAACTATAGGCCATGTAGCCAATCAGTCTAGATCAAGTTGAAATTGATTCTATATGAGATATTGCTCACATAAAAAGGGATACAAAATAATGGTTTGAGGAATTTATCACAAAAGGTAATAGAATTCTTGTAGCAATGATGGAACATTATGGATTCATCATAGAGAGAAAATAAATTTGAAGCAATAGATTAATAGCTAAAAAAGATTGATTTAGATCTTAAATATGTATTATCCAAAGTTAACATCCATAAAATCAATTGATATAAATACCTTTGTTACTAACAAAATGTTGAAGGATGATGCAGAGCATGGGGAACTACATAGGGCTACTCAATTTTAGATAAGAGTACCAATAAAGTCTATGGAATGAGCCAAAGAGGCTAATGATAAGGCAATTTATGTGTTATACAAGATTGGCAGCATGGTGAATTTAATGTCGTGCCAACCAACAGATGATGACAATAATCTCCTTTAGGTATAATAGGTTCAAAATAATTTTAAAGCATTAGTTGAAAAGGAGTCTACAAAGGACATGGTCTTTATAATAAGTTCCATCCATAGGTTCATCAAGTATGAGAAAGCAATTGATCATATGAGGACTGAAATGGAAGATATAAGTACTTTCAAAAGATAATTATTTGATGTCCAAGTAGATTGTACAGCCTTCAACATCTATTCCTATGGGTTGGATGTAGATTGAATTCAAGAAATATTCAAGGCCTTTGATGCATATATACAGAATCTATAGGTTGAGAATGATAAGAAAGCTAAGGAAATTTTGGACATTAGTTAATCTTCCTCTCTATGAATGTCATGTTATATTATCAATGTAATTTCATTTCAAAAGCTTTATAATTTCTTTGTAAAAGTAAAACTATGTTTTATAACTCTTTTTGAGAAAGAGAAAACTTTTTTTTCCACTTTATATTTTTTAAATGTGAAAGTTGTAAAAAACACAAGTGTAAATTTCACTTTCAATTTTGATAAATTTAAATTTTTAAAAGGTGAAAAATTTGAAGTTTAAATTGCATGGTTCCTTTTGGAAAAAGTGATAGAGACTTAGAAAGATGTAAAATTCTCACTTAAGGTTTTGCATGCTATGATTTTCATGAAAAGAAACTTGGAATTGATTTTCAATGTTATATTTTATTTTAAAAGAATGGTTCTATTTTGGGTTCCTCTTTTTGCATGAGGAAGCTATTTTTAGCCACTAATAGATAAGGAAACATTACATGGAGATCTTTAGTTCTATCCAAGCCATACCACATAGTGTTATGTCTAGGATCATGCTAAGCTCGTGCATGCCATGTTCCATCTATTTCATAAATCCAAGATGATAGAAATAGAGCAACTTTCCTCTTTTTTCATGAAGGTTTTTAGATATACATGATTTTCTGAACTGAGCGTTCAATTTTCAATGCTACATGTCTTATATGACATATTTTGTATAAAAATGGGTAGACACCATGGCCCAATCTATATTTTTTCTATTAGTTATATTTATTTCTTTTTTAATGTATTTAATACAAGTTATAACCTTTAGAGAGAAATAAATTTGAAGACTTGCCTTTCTTGTCTATGGAATCTCTATGTTGTGAAAGTTATTTGATTATTTGTGGAAGTTTTGTCTTTTATTTCAATCACAAGAAAATTCATCTATGGTATTTTAAACTCTTGATGATATTTGTTAGAATAATTATCATTTCCCCTTTTTTGAAAAATATCTAAAATACTACCTTTGATTTATATTTGTATGAGTTTGTGCTTAAACACATTCAACATATTTTTTTCTCTATTGTGTTTATCAAGAAAGCATTAAAATCCACTACACAATATTTGGTGAAATCACTATATTTTTAGTTTTCTATAAATTTTTATTCTTCAACCCTTTTCAACATTAAAACACTAGTTTAGGATCAAAAATCACTAAAGAGTAAGATCTACATAAAATGCATATTTTATCAAATTATACCAAATTTAGTGAAAGGAAGCCATCATTCTCTAGAGATTAACCTTAAATTTCCAAGGTTCCACACCTTTGGAGGTTTTTCCATTGTATCATTAGCCACTTGTAAAATAAGATGGAAAATCAAGACATGTGCAATCCTATGTGATAACACCCCCTTCTGCACTTCATAGTCTATGTAAGCTCTCCCTTGATCCTCATGATCTATTTATTTCTTCCAACCATTGTGCTTCCACATACACTATAATGACCAGGTCAATTATTTTTGAGTGATACCAAGTATCTTGTTACATATGTGCCACCTTAGGTTGAAGCTCCAAGTTTAGCTGCTTATATGCAATGTAATGTGAGAGCCCATACTTGGTTAAAATTTGGAGACAACATAATGGAACAATATATATGTATTTTAGATGATGTGCCATTCAGATTATTTAAAATATATGAGTCTCATGATAGTATTTCATAACATGTACATCAAACTCATCCAATAATTATTACACCCAAAAAAGTTATTCCAAAATATAAATCAACAACCTTTGAATGTGGTGAAATTAGTAAAGAACAAGAATATAATGGTGAAAAAACTAACGTTATATCAAAAAATTTACCAAGTTAAGATTTACAACAATAACCCCTAGGGAATATAGAGATTATATGAGTACATTTGACATTATAAAACTTTTGTCATATCTCAATATTATGCAAGACCTATTCAAATATCATCAACTATTAGATATCAATAAAATCATGATAAGAGTAATGGCTTATGATTGATGATTATTAAAATTAATAAGTTATGAAGTTTTTCTAGCCTTATTCAAATCAATTTAGAAGAATATGTATTTGACTTAAAACACATAAAAAATAGGATATAAGGGTCACAACTTAGGTAAACATGAGAAAGTATAGCTAAACATATTATTCCAAATTATCATTAATTTAAATAAGGTATTGGCTATAAAGAGGGTACTAAAATTAAAGATATACCTTTTGAAGTGGATAATGGAGAATTAGGATCTTATGTCATGCCCAAAAATCTACATGAATAAAACCAGCTAAAATAGGGTAGAATTATTTTTGTAATCAACTATTAAATTTATAAACCAATCAACTCAATGACATGCGATGTAACATGTTTAACAAAAATCATGCAATGTAAACAAGTATTTATGGTTTCAAAATTTTAATAAGAATTATGGTCATCATAATGACCATGTGGACCTCATCTATATTAACCATCCCACTATGATATAGATAAAATATACAATATTAAACATGCATGTCAAGCCTCATGGATCTAAAGTATTAATCTAGTATCATAGTTGATATGAGATAGGTTATCAAAATGACCGAAGTAAAATGACCCAATTTAATGTCCTAAGATGTTCAAACAAAACCTCAAATAATTACATCTAATCATGAAACTTTATTTTTATCTTAAGTTAAAATATCTATTCTAATTTCAAGATGAGTTTATTTATATAAAAATGGATAATGGAAGATCACCTAATGCTCATATAACCCCATAAGGTGTATAAAATATATAATGTTATACCCTTGTGGATGATGCATGTTAATGCCAAAAATCATGGCCTATCTCCCTCATAATGCTCAACTATATTTCATCTACCAATGGCCTTATTTCTATAGAGGCAGAAAAAACTAGAGATAGAGGGCATGGGAAGATTTTCTTAGCCAACTTTTAGACTCACTTGTATATAGAATTTTCATCAATAAACCATTAGAAGAACAAATATCTCAATACCATAAAGGATTATATAGTGCCTTGATGATTTGAGATATAATAATTTATAACTTGTTTCTCACGTGCTCCTTTGCTTTGGATTCTTGGTTTGTGTTTATCAATTTTATCTTTTACTTCTCTTTCCTTCAAAAAATGAAAATTCCTAGTTATTTTGGATTGAGCTATATAATGTTGTAATAGGTACCTCCAATATTGAATGACTCAAAATAATCAAAATGGACATATCATTCATTATAAATTATCTTAAGCTTAAGAATTTGAAAGCAATCAATGGATTCAAGGATTTGAGGGTTAATGTAATGTTATTATCTGATTTGAAGGTTAATGAAGCATTATTGTTTTATGGAAGCACTATTATGAAAATGAATGTATATTTTATATGTGTTTTAGAAAAGGGATATTTTGATGCACTAAGTAACTTCCAATCATTAAAGAACCTCAACATTTGCCATTGGGGTGAAGAGTAAAGTGTTTCTCATTTGTGTATGTTGATTTAAAACATTCCAAATCTATAGTATCTCTTTATTTCACCATTTATTAAGATAATTTAAATTAAATATTTAATCCCTTTCTAACATTGTGTTGAATGGAAGTAACTATGAATTTTCCTATCTTTTTAAAATCAAATTAGGATTCAGTGTGAGTTTTTGCTGGCATATGGTTTAAGATATGAGCCTGGGGTCAGTTTAAAAACTCATAACTTCGTCTAATTCATGTCTTCTTAGAAATGTAAGAGTTAGCAACAAGGCATACACAAATCTACCTAAACTATCCACATATTAATCAATAACCAATGTATTTATCTTTTTAGATGAGAGAGACATTGTATCTTGCTTTTTGTTACTCCATGAGATCAGACCTGAGCCAAGGTGAAACACATATCCTGAAGTTGTTTTTTTATCATCTACATCACCTATATGATCTAAATATATAGAGCCAAACTAAGGTGGGTTATTATCATTTTTTATATTCTATTCTAAGTTTATATGTATATTGAATATACTTCAATATTCTTTTGGTGTCTTTTCAATTGTCAACATGAGTATTTTTAATGTATCTAGAAACAATGCCAACTACATATGAAATATCTAGTCTAGTAATAGTGAGGTAAAATAGATTACCAATAAGTTTTTGATATGATTTTACATTTAATTCATTTGTATTACAGTTCATACTCAATTTAAATCCAAATTCACATGGTGTACTAGTTGTTTTACACATAAGAATCCTAAATTTTCTTAATACATCAAGGGCATATTTGGATTGAGAGAGCAATATCCTATCATTTTCTTTCCATAATTACATACCAAAATATTAATACATTAGGCCTAAGTCACTTATATATAAATAATTTTTAAGTTGATACTTAGTGTTTACAATGTATTTAATTTGATATCTACAATCATTAAATTATCAACAGACAATACAATAGTAATAATTTTTCCATCACTATGCTTCACATACATATTTGGATCAACTTTACATCTTGTGAATCCTATTTCTATAAAGTACTAATTTATTTTGGAGTACCAGGACCTTGGTGCTTATTTAATACCATATAATTATTTTTTTAATATACACACTATATATTCTTCACCAAGTTTAACAAATCTAGGTCTATTACATGTAAATTTCTTCCTTTAAGTCACCATGTACATAAGCAATTTTTACATCTATTTGATAAATTTCCAATCCAAATTTTTCATCTAAATAAACTATTGTATAAATGGATGTCATATTAATAACATGATAAAAAAAAAATAATAAAATTAATAACTTATTTTTGTGAGAATACTTTTGCTACCAACCTTGCTTTATGCTTATCCACATCTCCATCTGATCTAAACTTTGTCCTATGTGTCCATTTGAAACCAACTATATTTTTCTCTTTTTGAATAACATACAACTTCCAAGTGTCATTTTTCATTAGAGAATCATATTGATCTTGCATATCTAAATCCCATTTATCTTTTATTATTTCCTCTACATATGTGCTTGGATCATCCACTTGCATCATTATAGTCATAAGAACATAATTAGCAAAAAAATTCTTAGGGCCTTCTCGATATATTTACACGATGTTCCTTGACTTTCTCATATTCCTTCCATCACTTTTGCTTGATACTTCCATTTAATTTTGATCTCCACTTGTAGATGAATAAAAATATTTAATTGAGTCATTTTTAATAATAAGATCATCCTCCTTGATTATAATTGGAAGGGAAGATGGTTTAGGGGCATCATCATTTTCAATATCTTCATAAAAACACACATTTATTTTGATATAAATTTCTCCTATTTTAGGATTACATAGCCTATAAGACTTTGATTCCTCACTATATCTGATCATTATGTATTTTTCACTTTTATTTTCTATCTCCTTTTTTTAACAGGAATGTGAGCATAAGTGTTGCAGAGGCAACACAAGAACCTCTATCACTTATTCCTTGTTTTAATACATAACTCTCTAATAAAGGTTATAGGTTCATTGCCTTATTTTTTGAGTCAAATATTCACTAGATTTTTTATAATTATTATGATATTTATCATTATCTTTATATTCCTATCATTCTCCTTATCCAACTCATAAGCCCCTTTAATGAAACTCTCACACCATTCAATGCTTCTCTCCTCTTGATAGGTTCCTTTTGTATCCCTTTTTGGACATTTTTTCTTAGTAAAAATAAGTACATACTTGGTTTGAAAAACTAAGTATTTTATATATTACCCTCTATACTTCCCTCCATTTAAAAAAAGTTTCTTAACTTCACTTTACCTAGAATACACTTTTCCAATCCTTTTTAGGTCTTTGTTTTAGTGTATTTAGGCCTATTTGACCCTTGTCTCCACACAGTCAATTCTAACCATACTTTTCCATACCTAAAAAATCTAAAACCTTCATAATTTCTTAATATACATTTAGGTTTTTCAAACTACAAAATTTTAGTAATTTTCACCAATTTAATCTTCTATAAAACATGTTTTGACTTAGAAACCCTAATACAGGGTTTACATACTCTTTTGTCACCTAAGAGGAATTTCTTTGAGGTTTTATGAAGTAAAAAGGGTTTAAAAAATATATGAATGTTCAATAAAATTTGTCACAATCTCATACACATATTTAAGAAATGTATCTAGATCATAATGCCTCTATTCAATAAATATCACTTGATTATGCTCTGACTATATGTGCAAATAAAGTCTACAGGGGTCAAGAGTAAAAGTATTAAGGGTTTATACCTCAAAAAGGATTATCAAACTATGTGAAGTATTGATAAGTATTTTGAAAACTCTACACACATTTTAGAATCAATAACCACACCTTTTGATGCCTCTACTACACAAATTTATAATACTATGTGTTTGATTATCTGTGTATGCATCATTCAACAGGTCTATATTATCCTCTAAGCAAAGTGATGTGAAAATAATAAAATAAAATACTCAAACACATTCAATAAACATGGAATAGACTCACCAATCTAGATTAAGCATCATAATCATAACATTTTGGATCTTCCTTCAATGACCAATCTTATACAATCCTCTTTCCAAAGTATACATTCAAAAAATAGGATTTATATATTATTTTTTAATTATGGAGAGTTTTTTATTAGTTTATTTGGGTTTTATGCCCTTCAACCTTCAAATTAAATCTAATGTAACTAACTCAAAACAAAAACTACAAGTTTGATATCAACTTCAACTATTCTAACTACCTTTTGTCTCTCTAATGGTCACTTGTAATAAACTTTACAGATTAGAACACATTTTAACATTGATTTATCGATACATGTGTGGATTCAATTCCCATGTTAGAAAAATGGTAACTTCAAGGAGTCACACCAATAATTTGGACCTTTTAATTCTCTTACAAACCCTATTATAATACCTAAACTTAGAAAAAAATATTTAAAAATTTAAATCATGCAAATCGGTGGGAAAATACTAATTTTGAATTATATCCTACCAAAGCAACTCTATACAATTGGAGAAAATTCCAAAGTGTATTCAAATAATCCCAAAATCTATTCAAACACCTAATCAAGCTAATTGACCTCAAACCATTTGATCAAATCAAAATTTATTTAGACAAGCACAAAATATGTCATCCTTATAAGGATGCTCATGCATCATACTATTGTGGTGTGAAAGAAACGTTTCATAAAAGTTTTATCAACTTGTTCTGAACTCCTCCTTAGCATCTCTTTCTCATGTTCACTCTAACTATGTAGTTTTACATTCTTTTGGGTCCCAAGGCCTATGAGTGACATAGAGACCTCTTTATTCTTCAACTAATGGCACCTTAATTTTTCCTTTGAGAGTAGCTTACTGTATATTAATCTACAACAATATATTATTTAGATTATTGGTGTTCTCCTTGAACAAACTTACACATGGAAAAAATAATTCAATCATAATAATCTCCTTCTTGTCTTCTTTGAAACCACACTTTTATACTTGCATGCTTGCCCTTTCTATACTTGGATATCTACTTGTTGGATTGTGTCTTATTGTGTCATATTATCATCTATATTAATGTCAATTTTTTTAATCACACTATATTTATCTCTCTCTCTCTCTCTCTCTCTCTCTCTCTCTCTCTCTCTCTCTCTCTCTCTCTCTCTCTCTTGTTCACTCTTTACTTGGTTAATCATTTCACTTCTCATAGCCAAATCTCTAAGCAATCTAACCTTCTCAACAAAGTTGTCTAGATACTCCATGATTTGTATGAAGGATAAGTGATAGGAAAATTCTATCTTCCAAATCTTCATTTGATAATAAATCTCCCTATTAGTTTGATTGTAACAATTCCTTTTTGATTGTATTCAACACCTCTAACTGATTGTCAACTATTGTACCTTCTTCTCCTATTACTTTAAAAACTTGTACTATATTGTCTTCACCTTGGCTCTTGATTTTAGATAGCACACTTTTGTCCTCAATGCTATAGATAACTTACTTTGGAAAGTATTCCTTCAATTCAAACACTATGACACTACTTGGTGTCTCCTTCCATGCTTGACTATCCTTTAGTGGGGTTAGTGTGTGTTTGCAACCATCCTTCTCAATGGTGTAAGTGTTGTCTCTCCCATCATGTAAATCCCTCCTATCATAATTACATGGTATACCAAGGATGATATATCACATGTATTATAATAAAATCACATAATATTATGTCCTTATATCCACCTATCTACATGTCTACATAGCATTTTTCATTCAGTAGGACTTGGTGACTGTTTTGAATCCAAGAGACTTTGTATGGACCTGGATGCTTATTAATTTCTAATCCTAGTTTATATACCATCAAGGACGTCACTATATTATCTATTCTACTATTATCAACTATAAATTTTCAACATTTATTTTTTCTCTTGCACATGGTCTTGAATAACATCTTTCTCTATGGTGGTTCTCTCTCCTCATGGCTGAACTTCAAAAGAACTTTCTTCATCAACAAGCTCTCCCTTATTTGAGGTTTTCATACATAGTTTGGAAAGGAATATACACTCTCCTATTATTTATAAACCACTTGGTTTCTAATCCCACTCCAATAGCTACCACTTTGGATGTCTTATGGACACTCATATAACTTATATCCTACAAATTTATTATACTTAAATCACTTGATAACAATATTGCTGTTGACTCTTCCTATACCATATGATGTTCCAACTCTATAGATATAATCACCTATACTAGATTTATTTCAACTCTCTAATCTATTTCAAACTTGTTTTCTTTGACCTTAACATTGAATTCTATCATTGGGCTATCCTCTTCCTTCTTGTTGACCTCTACCTCTATAGCTTCTACCACATATAACTCTATTTAGTTGACTTTACCTTTTAGAAAAATTATCCTCTACTCTCAATGTATCTTGATAGGTCTCCTTTACTATTTTAGGTAAAAAAAATACGTATCTCATCTTGATTTACAAACATTAAGCCATTGATGTACTTATAAGCTTTCTCTGCATGCTCCTTTATACATCTTGATCGAATAATTAACTTCTAGAGTTCCTCTATATACTCTTTCATTGTCATGTCTTTATGCGTAAAATTTTATAGCCTTCAAAAAAATTGGGTCTAATAGTCCTTATGTATGAAATTTCCTTTCATCTTGGCCATCATTCTATTACATGACCTTATATTTTATTTTCCACTTCTTCTTTATTAATGTATGTCATCCCACCATAAGGATGCATGACACTTCAATATTGTTACTTCAGACTTTACCTTCTTTGTCTCACTCACTTTTGTTGATGCCTAAATGTGTACCATAGGTGCCCAAAGTGTTTAGAAACACTTTTCATTTTATAACTCTCAAAATTCCATACATGAGTTTTAGGCTATGATAATCATGTTATATGTTGCTGGAATAGAGGTAGAACAAGTGATTGTTTCACAATATTTATATTATTTGGTGGTTGGGAGCCACCATGGACAAATAGTATATCTATGTAAAATAAGTATTATACTATGCTAAGAACAATGAATTATGATCAAGAATTAATCTAAGATGTATATTTACAATGATAATTAAACTAAGGTGATCTAGTTAAAAAGAAGCAAAAGGAAGGGTAAGGTAGAAAGAAAGATGTTGTTGGTCTTGTTTCAGACATTATGAAAAAGTTCAAATTTCATCTACATATGTACTTAACCAATTTGTAACATGAAACAAATTAATCCCAAATCATATCACACCTTAGGTAGAATTCTAAGGACTATGAGGAACTAAGCTTACTTTAAATATTTACTCTTATAAGCAAATAGTTAATGCACATCTACAAATGTAGAGAAAATAAAATGAAGAGAATTAAGGAACATTCTATTATCCTAGTACTATAAAAATTTAACAACTCTGTAATCAAATGTACACACCAATAATTCATAATAACCATTCAAGTTTTATAGTGAAACTAGACAACTAGAAGATAAACCATATAACACTTCACACAAGCAAAATACTATACAATCCTTGTATAATTCCTTGCTTATATTAACTTATAAAAGTTTACAAAGTAATTTGGTTCTAATAACTCCCTCCCTTTTTAAAATTAACAATGCTCATTTTATAATATATAAGGAAGCATGTCAGTCAGTCTCATCCAATTACATTTATACAAATGTATAAGATAGGTGTCCTTTTGTTCTATTTTAGAATAAATGATTTTTCAATGGACTAACTTATAAACAAAATGTTATTACAAATTAAACATGTCTATATATAAAAATATCCTATTCCAAAATATTCTATAATGATGGTTATGAAAATAACATTCTTGTTTCATTTAACTTTGGGACCCACTGGTTGATTATAGGTTAGATCATCTTCATACAAATGATAATTTAGCTTTTTTTACTTGATTATGGTGAATATAGGGTGAAGATGGGGCTTAAATAAAAGTTTCATAGTGCTCCAATGGTAGTATAATTTGTATTTTTCCTTTTTTAGGTCCATTATATCTTCAATTATAATTACTTGTCTCCTTATGTGGCATTGTCCTAGCACTTATGTGGCACTTTCATGTTAGTTTAATCATCAGTGTTTAGAAACATGACCATTTCCATTTAAAATACTCCCTTCATATTGTATAGTCAGATTGATTTACATGGATCAGTTCCACTCATTTATCTTGATCCTAATATTTGAACACCATTGACTACCTCTACTATATTTTATATGGTTATGACATATGTCATTACTATGTTTACTCTAAGTTGCATTGAAAAATATTTGTTGATCTTGCATCATCGGATATAGTGGGTATGAATCAATATGGGTTGTTAATCTTCAAAAGGTGCTCAAGATTTAATGTGTACTAAGCCCGAAGGTTATTCCACTTGGTAGTCTTGTAGGCCTTCCAAGCTCTACATCTATCAATTTTTTCAGCTTACGTGCTTTCACCATGTGGAAATCTTACATTAAATTAGATCTTCATTTGAAAAGTATTCATTGATCTCACTCTTTTTGATTGGATGTGTATATTATAACATGTACTATCAATTATCTAAACTTTCTTAGTCTTTAATCTGGGGGCCACTTCTTGACTTTTCAACATATAACTCACTCCATTAGATGTGTTCTATCTAAGTGAATGCAAGTCATTTTATCATGATCCATGTGATAGACCACCATTATCTATTAATTATTATTTTGTTACAACCATGACACCTATCACCTTCTCATTGTCTAAGGGGCATTGTTGAAACATTGATTATATATGCTCCATTCGATCAATATTCTCCACTTAAATATGGGTCATTGATCCTAATAAGTGCTTGATGTTTAAATTGTGACTATGGATTTTTATCATCAATCTCTCTCCATTTGATCTTGGTTCTTTGATTAAATGTGGCCCATTAATCCTACATAGAAGAAAAAAATTTAAGCTCCAAACTTGGGATAAAAAATTAAGCTAAGTTTTAAACATAATATATGGGACCTCATGAATTTAAAAGGACTCATCATAAAGACTTTGGACTAGGGTTAGGAGTGTAATAAAAATGACATCAAAAAAATAAAATGATGTAGCCTAAAGGCATAGCTTAAGGTTTTCATCATATTGATAAATATGATAAACCTTGGAAAACGATTTAGGATAAGCTTTATAACAAAGGGATCATGCAATTATTTATACCAAGCTAGGATTTTTAGCTTAAGGTTTGGTTGTGTTGGAAAACATGACCAAGCCTTAAGATAGAAATTAATCTAAGTTTATGGAATGATAATTATCCACATGTAAGTTTGAATTCAATTTAAAAGGGGACCTAGGTTAAAACATTAGGCATGGCCTAAACATAGATCTGATTAATCTTGAACCAATGATAAATAAATATCAGCTTAAACATTAAACACTCTTATTCCCAAATGATCTTCCATTGATCCTACACCATAAGCAACAAGTTTTAGCGACATTAGAAGGGGGTGGATCCATGATCATCCAAAACATGTCCATTAATCCAAGCAAGATCATTTCTTATAGATAATAGGAAATATTAAAGTTAGGGAATGGGAATAATAAGAAATTAATCTAAAGCCTTAGATTAATGTTCTGATTTCACTTTGAAAAAATAAGTCTTTAATCTAAAGTCTTAGGCTAACATATTAAAATGACCATGGCACAAACACTTGGTAGGGAATTTTCTCAGGACAAAAGTATCGAAGGGAAATTATCATGGGGGAAAGGGAATGTTCAAAAGTCCAAAGTATACTTGAGGAGGGAAAAATACCATTTCAAATAACTTGAAGGGTAATCTCTAAGGGTAGAGGACCATTTCAAAAAGGCCAAAGGGTAATCTTATAGGGTAAATACCCATTTAAAAACTTCTAAATGGTACTTTACACAAATCCCAAAGGATATATTAAAAAATCCAAAGGACATTCCAAAAAACTTAAGGGTATGTGCCCTTCCCAATAAATTTAAAGGATAATTTTATTAAGGAAAAATTCACTTTAAAAAAGATTTGCAGACAATTTGCTACAAGAAAGATGTTTTGGGCTTTTTACATAAAACAAAATGTCTGAAATAAAAACCCCAAGGGGTCACTTTAAAAAAATAATCTAGAATAAATATGTTGAAGGGTAAGTGTAAAGAGGCTAAAGGGCCATTTCATCAGACAAAATGCCTAATAGAATAAGTCCACTCAGAAATTATCTTAGACAAAATGTCTAAAATAATTATCCCAACATAGATAAGTTCAAAGAAATAGACCAATTTCATAAGTCCTAAAATAATTCTTGACCAAAATCCTAAAAGTACTTAGACAAAGGATTCAAAAAATAAACCCAAAGGGTAATTCCTTTGGAACAAAGTTTTGAAGGAAAAGCCCAAAAAGACATGTCCAAAAGGTAATAACATATAACAAAAGGACCTCACAAATATTAAGAAGACTAAAAGGGGGATTGGGACATAAAACAGACTAAAGATGGATATTATACTAAGGTTTGGTCATGTTGAAAAATATTACTAAGCCTTAATAAATAAATAAACCAAGCTTATAACACTATTCAAAAGGTTCTCGCATAAAAATCTTGTATTAGATTCAAATTTGAATTTAAAAGGTCTAGGTAAAACTTTAGGCTAGGGTTTCAAGATATTAATTAATTATAGACAAAGGATAATAAAATATAAATTAAACATTGAAGCATAAAAAACCTAAGCATGTTCATTCTCAAATGGATTCCATTAAACCCACACCCTGAAACACAAATATCTAATGTCAAGACTTTAGATAAGATTAAGCTAGAACCATGAACAAATATGTCAGCTAAACCACGGCATGGATGATCTTCAAATAAAAATAATGTGATAACATGTTAATGACACTATGATCAAGTGAATTTTAAGCTTTAAGTTACATATTTTCACAATTAACATATGGGTCCCCATCTTTCAAAAATGGGGGTATGTTGAACTCAACAAATAAAGACTTCTAAAAGAAACATAACAATATGTTAGAATTCAGAGAATCTAGTTTAGAGTAATAATTAATTACTTATTTGATTTGATTATGAACCATTATTAATATCATATCATGGTTAGAAAAAATCTTGCATATGCATAATTAGGATCAAACATCAAAACATAGTCATGTCATGTGTGTGCTTTGATTTCACTTACTGATTGCTAAGGGATTTAGAGAACAACTTCCAGTTTCATGGATTTAATCATTACCACTAAATTTTAGTATATTTAGATATTCATTAATAACCATGATTTAGCTCTAGGAAGTATTAAGAACTACTCTACTACCAGCTTGGCATTCATAGCCCTGATAATGATGCCTTTGGCTCTACTTCAAGCCTTGGTCCATTGCCAGTCAGACATCCATATCCTCGATGGATATTACCAGAATCACCTCTACTAAGAAATGTTTTTTATTTTTTAATAAGATCCTATTTTTTATTTTTTATATCATTTTTCACTTTCCATGAAAGGTTGGGAACCAAGTTAGATAGGATCAGAGATTTTGTCAAGTGTTTGATTTTTAGATAATCATCTTTTGGCTATAAACTTTGTCCCAAGAAATTAATTTTTTAAAGTACAAGCATGACTATATCATAATAGTTTAAGATTTCATCCTACATGTGAAATCCTTATTAAAACCAAGCTTAGATTAGTACAAGGTTTAAAATCTCAAGGAACAATTAACTTATTCACTAGTCATTACTAGTTTCTCTAAACCATAACATCTAGCTTATGTTTGAACATCATGATCAACCAATGTTGAGAAGTCATCCTATATTTTTGAACTATGAATTTTCTTAAGCAATCTAGATAAAAATTGAGTTTAGGTAAATCCAAAAGGACTTATTTAAAAGTATGTAGCAAATCAAGAGAAAATAAACAAATATAAAAAGGCACTATATACAAACAAGGGATAGGAAGGAAAAAAGTAAGACATAAAACTCAAGAAAGAAACTAAACTAATCCCTATACCAAATACATAAATTACTTACCTCATAGATCAAATGTAAAATTATTTAGTCTACTACATAATCTTGAAGAATGATTATTTCCATTCAATGGCATATTATTATGGATAGGACCACTTATATGCTTTTGTTATATAGGTGATGTAGCTTGGTCTCCTATCAACATTCTCAGATTCATGGATCAAAGATATGAATCAAAGATCTAGTCATCTTCTTCCCAAATTATTTTAATTTTTAGTAGGAGTTCTAATTCTACTTCATCCATAGAGAGATAGTGGTTTATATCATATTCACCCAACAATGGTATCTATACTAGTATCCTTAGACTGATGTCTTTATTGGGTTCTTTCTAAGGTGGAAATGAACTACCAATCTTAGTACAAAAATCTTCCAAGTCATCCCAAAAGGCTCCTTCATCTTGATCATCTAAATGGATTTCATGAGGAATATCATCATCAAAAACATGTTGGTCACATATTTATGATCTTTTGATAAAATCATATGACAATTATTAATTGGTTTCATCTATCTCATCTTCATCCTTGATGAAGAGAGGCAACTCTTCTATATAATCGAGCTCTAATTTATCTTGATTTAGGACCTCCAAAATAATATCATCCTTTGGGAGCTCTAGATCAGTTTTGAAATCCTCAAATGAAGCATCCATGTGTTGTTTTATCCCATAATCTACCATCTTTAGATATTTAATTCCATTTAAGAAATCATGGTATGATTTATACTAATGATCATCTTCTTTATTGGTGTTGTCCATTTCAAAAATAAATCTATGTGGGTTATCATTCTAGACACCTTCTAAAGAAAGATCATCTTGCACTTGATCCATATCCATTTCTAAAAACTCTTCTCCTTCATCTGTAGATGTTCTAATGATGATGTCTTTTTTATATTTAATTCCAATCTCTTATACATCTTCAAGAATACAAGTCATTTCAGATGCAACTTCTTCAATTGTCTTACTTCATCTTCATATTCATCTTCAAATTGAAAATCAAAAGCCTCTGTCATGAAACCTTTAGATGTTCTTGTAAAGCTAGATGTCCCTATAGTAAAGTCTTGATTACACATAGTTTTAGAGGTTTTAGAAATATTGCAATGATTAACCAAAATAATATCATAGAAAATTATTTATATGTTTTCAAATGGCATAGTATAGATGTTATTATGAAACTCATTTGGAGGCCTATTGAACCTTTAATAAGAGTCATTTCTATCAAAGCCTTCCCTTATATTTCTTACTTATTTTTACAACTGAAAAAAGTTAGTGCCTAGTTTTCTAACCATTTCTAATATCAAGTCATTTGAATTTTTTGGTGTCTCAAGATCATGAATTGAAATATTATTATTGGTTGTGGACATTAGAGTTCCATGATTTTATGGATGAGATCTACTGACAATTCCATTCAAAAACTCTAGGCTTTGGCTAGGATATGTATGACTTAAGGGAAAATGGTTCTGAATTGGTGTTAAAGTAGGTATACTAGGAATAACATTCTAGATGGGCAAATTTGGATTGACAATAAGAATAGAATATACCATCTGACCCTAAGGTTACATTTGAATATTAATGGTCACAACTTCAGATTAGTCCTAGTTCAATGTATTTATGACTAAAAAAGACCTTTTTAGGATATGGAGGTCATGGGATCTATAACATCCTTATAAATTTATAAGGCTAAATCCTCATTGGGTCTATAAGGGGCTATTGTTCTATTGAATATTTTTTGGAACCAAGCATTAAAGGCTCTAATGGTTTCATTAACATCCCTTTTAATTATGGTGAACTATTGATAGAAGACATAGGGGATAATTATTTTTCAAAATTGATCAATGAATACATTGTTAAAGTCATTCTAGCGAGTAATGTAGTTCTTAGGTAGGTTGAGAAACCATTCATATCTAGCATCTTTGAAAGTAAATAGGAACAATCTACATGCTACATCTTCATGAACCACATTTAACAATATTAATGCAGCCTTGAATGACTTAATATGTTCTTCAGTAGTGACAACATTATTAATACTAAAAGAGGGTAAATATCTTCTAAGATTTTTAGGGATATCATGTACTATACCTAGCATATTGATTGAAGAACCACCTAGCCAAGCCATACTTTGAACACATGAGTACCTTGAATTGGTGAAGTGTTTGAGACTTTAGGAATTTTTCTCACCTAAGTCTCACCTTGGGTAATTTCAGCTTGTGACTTCGAAACCTATTTAAAATATGATGCATCAAACTGATCTTTACAGAGTACACTGATGAAGTTTGCATGTTAAGACAATTTCTCACAAATATATGTAAAGAATGACTATATTTAACTAAGTAAGCTCAAAGATACATCTAGATTGATGAATGAGAGGGACCTTTACACCTCTAAGCTAAAATGAACTCAAATTTTTAAAGAACTAGTCAATATTTATACAAAATTGCTATTACTAACCTTAAACATGGGAATTACACAAAGCATGAACTACCTTTGCATGAATGCCCATGTATCTTCAAATAACATAGATCTTTAGATAAAGGAAGCCTAAATATTGCTCTAAAACCATAAAGATTGATGATAATTACAAAATTATGCTTAAAAAAGCACAAATATTCAAATAATACATCAATATTTGGACATAATTCACCAAAATGAGTAAAGATTCTACAAATTCACCAAGATCTGACTAAGACCTTCCTTCTGACACTAGCAAAGCTCATCCTATTGATACCTAAATGTGTACCACAAGTGCCCAGAGTGTTTAGAAACACTTATCATTTTAGAACTCTAGGAATTTAGTGCATGATTTTCAAATTGCGATAATCTTGTTATTTGTTGGTGGAATAAACCTAGAATAAGTGACTGTTTCACAATATTTATATTATTTGGTGGTTGGAAGCCACCATGGCCAAATAACATATCTATGTAAAATAAGTAGTAGACTATGATAATAATAATAAATTATGATCAAGAACTAATCTAAGATGGATATTTACAATGATGATTAAACTAAGGTGATCCGATTAAAAAGAAGCAAAAGGAAGGGTAGGGTAGAAAGAAAGATGTTTTTGGTCTTGTTTTAGACATTATGACAAAGTTTAGATTTCATATAGATATGTACTTAGCCATTGTGTAACATGAAACAACTTAAGCCCAAACCATATCACACCTCAGGAAGACTTTTAAGGACTATGAGAGATAATGTAAATCAAAACCAAGCTTACTTTAAAGATTTACTCCTATAAGCAGATAGGTAATGCACATCTAAAAATTCAGAGCAAATAAAATAAAGCAAACTAAGGAACCTTTATTTAACCTATAATTAACATAAGTTATCAATTCTAAAATCAAATGTACACACCAAAAATTCATAAGAACCATTCAAATATAAATTTTAAACTAGAAAACTGAGAGAGAAACCATATAGCACTTCACATAAACAAAATACTAGAAAATCCTTACGTATATTAGCTACTCAAAGTTTACAAAGTAATTTGGTTCTAATAGCTCCCTCTCATTTGCCAATTGATAATTCTCCTTTTATAAGATACAAGGCAACATGTTGGTCAGTCTCATCCAATTATGTTTGTACAAGTATATAGGATAGGTGTCTTTTTGTTATATTTTGAAATAAATGATTTTTCAATGTACTAACTTATAAACACCATGTTATTAAAAATTACACATGTATATATACAAAGAATATCTTATTTCAAAATATTCTATAATGTTGGTTATGAAAAAAACATTCTTATTTCATCTAAAGTAGGGACCCAATAGTTGATTATGGGTCGGATCATCTTCATACATGTGATAATTTAGCTCTTTGTACTTGATTATGGTGAATATAGGGTCAAGTTAGGGCTTACCTAAAGGTTTTACAGTGCTCTAATGATGGAAACATTTGTATTTTCCCTTTCATGGGTCCATTATATCTTTAGTTCTAGTTGCTTATCTGCTTATGTGGCATTATCCTAACACTTTCATGGCATCCTTATGGCACTTTCACTTTAGTTTACTCATCAATGTTTATAGGCATGGACATTGCCTTTTAAAATCCTCCATTCATCTTGCACCATACAATAGATTTTCATGGATCAATACCACTCATTCATCTCAATCCTAAGATTTGAATGTTATTAGATACCTCTATTATATTTTACATGATTATGACATGTGTCATTACTACATTTTCTCTAGCTACATTGAAAAGTCCTTGTTGATATTGCACTATCAGATCTAGTGGATACAAATAAGCATGGGTTGTTAATCCTTAAAATGTACTCAATGTTTAATGTGTACTAATTCTTGAGGTTGTGCCACTTGGTAGTCTCATAGGACTTTTGAGCTCTATATATATTAGATCTATCATCTTACACACTTTCACAATGTGTAAATCTCAAATTAACCAAGAGCTTTATTCAAAACGTCTTCATTAATCTCACTCCATTCAATTAGATGTGTATATTTTAACACATACTATTGATCATCTAGACTTGCCTAGGATTTAAGTTAGGGACCAGTGGTTGAATTTTCAACATTAAACTTGCTCCATCAGATTTATTCCATTTGAGTGAATGTGACTCATTTGATCATGATTCATGTGATAGACTACCATTGGTTTTTCATTGTTCTTTAGTTGTAACCATGACACCTATCACCTTCTCACTGTCTCAAGGGATTTGTTGAAACTTTAACTGTATATGCTCTGTTCGATCAGGATCCTCTAATTGAATGCAAATCATCAATCTTGATAAGTGTTTGATATTTAAATTAGGACTATGGATTTTTTATTATCGATCTCACTCCATTTAATCTTGGTTCTCTACTTAAACATGATTTGTTGATCTTACATAGAAGAATAAAATTTAAGATCAAAACATAGGATTCAAAATTAAGTAAAGTTTTAAACATAATATATGGGACTCCATGAATTTAAAATGTCTCACCATAAATACTTTAGACTAGGGTTAGGAATGTAATGAAAAGGACCCCACAAAAATAAAAGGGCGTAGCGTAAAGGCATAGCTTAAGGTTTTCATCATATTTACTAATTAAAATAATCCTTAGGAAAAGGATTTAGGCTAATATTTATAAAAAAGGGACCATTAAATTCTTTATACCAAGCTAGGATTTTTAGCTTAAGATTTTGTTGTGTTTAAAAACACAACCAAGCCTTAGGATAGAAATTAAACTAAGTATATGGTAGGAGAACTGTCCCCATGAAAGTTTGAATTAAATTAAAAAGGGGACCTAGCTTAAAAAATTAGGCATGGCTTAAACATGGATCTAATTAATCTTAAACTAATGACAAATAAATATCAGCTTAAACATTAAACATGTTTATTCCCAAATGATCTTCTATTGATCTTGCACCATAAGCAACAAGTTTTAGTGACATTGGAAGGAGGTGAAGCCATGATCATCCAAAACATGTCCATTAATCTAAGTGAGCAAGGCTAAATATGAAATATTAAATTTAGGGCAATAGAATAATAAGAGCTTAAGCTAAAGCCTCATATTAATGTTCTCATTTCAATTTGAAAAATAAAGCTTCAATCCAAAGTCTTAGGCTAACATATTAAAATTATTATGACACAAACACTTGGTAGGGAATTTGCCTTGGATAAAAGTATCAAAGGGAACTTTTCATGGGGGAAATGGGACTTTCAAAAGTCTAAAAGATAATTGAGGAGGGAAAAATACCATTTCAAAGAACTTTAAGGGTAATCTTGGAGGGAAAAGGACCATTTTAAAAAGGTTGAAGGGTAATCTCAGAGGGCCAATGTACATTTCAAAACTTTCGTAGGGTAATTTACACAAATATTAAAGGATATATTCAAAAATTTAAAGGACATTCCAAAAAACTTGAAGGGTGCGATCCCTTCATAAAAATCTTGAAGGATAATTTTACTAAGGAAAAGGTCACTTTCAAAAAGAGTTGGAAACCATTTGTTGTGGGAAATATGTTTAAAGCTTTTTGCATTAGATAAAATGTTTGAAACAAAAAGCCAAAATAGTCACTTCAAAAAATATTAAGTATAAAACAAATATGCTTAAGGGTAAGTGAAAATAGGTCGAAGGGAAATTTAACTAGATAAAATCCCTAATAGAATAAGTCCATGGGGAAATTATTTTAGATAAAATGTTCGAAACAATTATCCTAACATAGATAAGTTTGAAAGAATAGAAAAATTGCATAAGTCCCAAAATAATTATTAACCAAAACCCTAAATTTAATTGGACAAAGGATCCAAAACATAAACCCTGAAGCTTAATTCCTTTAGAACAAAGTTCTAAAGGAAAAGCCCAAAAAGACATGACCAAAAGGTAGAAACTTATAGGAAAAGGACCTCACAAATAATAGAAAGACTGAAAGGGGGATTGAGACATAAAAGGTACTAAGGATGGATGTTATACTAAGGTTTGGTAATGTTAAAAAACATGACTAAGCCTTAGGAAATAAAAATAAACCATGCCTATAACACTATTCAAAAGGTTCCCATGTAAAAAGCTCTTACCAGATTCAAATATGAATTTAAAAGGTCCAGGTAAAACATTAAGCTAGGGTTTCAAAATATTAATCAATTATAGACCAAGGATGTTAAAATATCAATTAAACATTGAAGCACAAAAACTCTAATCATGTTCATTCCTAGATGGGTTCCATTAAACCTGTAGCCTAAAACACAATTATCTATTGTCAACACTTTAGATAAGATTAAGACAGAACCATGAAAAATAAGTTACTTAGACCATGGTGTGGATGATCATCAAATAAAAATAATGTCCAAACATGATAATGACACTCTAATCAAGGGAATTTTTAAATTCAAAGTAAACATTTTCAGAATTTGACACATGGGTCCCCATCTTTCAGAAATAAGGGTATGTTGACTCAACAACTTCTTCATAATCAAAGTAGTTATCCATGGTTATGATCCAATCAACCAAATCTTCTACATTAAGACCACCATCATACATGCACACATCTATCTTGTGTTTTAAAGTCATTATAAGGACTACTATAATGAACCTCTCTTCCACTCTACCTTCATCTCCTTCCATTTTTGATTTTTCATAAGGAATATCATCCTCTCCCTCACTCACTATTAACCAAATTTGAATTCAAGGTCAAATTTATACCCCTATAGGTAAAAAACTTGGTTGTTTAGATGTTTTAGGGGTATAATACTTTATCATTAGGTATGTTATAGGTCTTTTGATGTCATTTAAAGTTATATTAACCTTGGTCTTAGTCATTTTAATCTATATGTCACTTTGAGTATTTAGAAGGCTTTTAGGGGTCATAAATGCAAGTGGCATGTTTTCAAGGTGCTCAAGCATCTTTATTTCCTCTCAAACATCCAATAAGTAATATTCCCTATCAAGAATGTCAATCTCATCTAAAACTTGTAGGTTATCTAACTGAAGATCAAGTAATCAATTAAAATGGGATTTTGGCACTTGTACAACCCATGAGGGAAGGTGACATGTGGGAGAAGGCCATGTAATGTCTATTAATATTACTTAGATTCATTTTCATTCTTGACATGCTCTAGAAGTGCCATTTTTGAGCTAAAACCATTCTTCTCTTTCTTTGCCTTTATAGACACATAGAAGTGGTCAACAAGTTTGTGCTTGGTACGAACAGTTTAAGAGGTTTTAGGTAAAAAATATTTGAGAGGTAATATCAAGCTTAGATATATCCTTTTCCATAAAAATATTTTGAATATTTTTTATCCATGTTTTATGAACCATCTCTAACAAGTTGACTTTTTTTTTATTCACTATGTATTTCACCCTATAGGTTTTGCTCTATTTTAGATAGGTCCATATAATCCAGTTGGTGATGATGACTCCAAAGGATGCTATCTCTCTTATAAAATGCTCTCCATTCTTATTTTCATGTTTCATGGTGTTTGATGAGAAAGTTATCTCATGTTGCAGGAAGGTGTCACCATTGTCAAGCTTCAGTCAATTTATCCTTATTACAGAATGTTAGTATTCTATAGAGGTCTCATGTGAATAGAATATGGTGTTACAAATGTCTCAATTCCAAATTTTTCCTTCCTTTCATGTTTTACTTCATCATACTATGTTTTTGTGAACATTTAGTCTTTCTGTCCTCAAAAGCCAACTCCTCACTCACTTTCACTTCCACTCACATGTAGAAAGCCTATTTAGCATATCCATGGAGTTTTAGTGAGGATATATTAAATTATTCAAGTCATAAAGAGCTGAAGAGTTTTCATTTTGATGTTTTGGGAAGTGAAAGTTTGGTTATAATCTCTTTCACCATAGCAACTAGCTACTAGTTATACTTGTATGCTCTATTCCAGATGTTTACAAGAGGTTTTCACATTGGAATAGATGTTATGGAGATTGTATTAATATCTCATTAATTAAAATAATGAATTTAAAGGATTTATAATGAATTTTAGTTTGATTTGAGACCACTCATCCACCCATGTTATTCTATTTCATGCTCACTACCTGCATACAACTCATTTGCACCTACAAGAACCTATTGATGATGTCATGTTGAGATGGAGAGTTTGATAGTTTTTTCAATCTCATAATGTTAAAAAAGGTGAATTTTAATACCTGGTGAATTCATATAAAGTGTTCATAAATATAGGTATCTTGTATACTACCCAAGTCTACTTTATTGTCTGTGTGTGAGAATGACCACCTACAGGTGGTACCTCAGAGCTATGAAGGTCTTTGAATAGTGAATTTGGAGGATGATAAGGTATTTTTTAAATAATATAATGTGTTAAATCCCAAATAATACCTATTTTAAACATCAAATGGGCACGTGAAGATGTAATTACCTTTAGGCATAAGATGATTGAGTTCAGGGAAACTTTCCCAAAAAAAGTGAAAATAGAGGTCTAGGTGCATTTTGTGAATGTCTTATAACAAGGTTTTAAAGAGTTTTAAATCATATAAATAGGTAAACCTTATATCTTATATCATTAATAATATATATTAAAAATATGGAGGTCATAAATTTAGTATAGGATAGAAGTTGAAGGCCTCAAAGATACCTTAAAAAGCATTAAAACCCTATGTTAACATCTATAGGATTTTAGGTTTGAATGACCATTGACACCCTAAGGAGAAAAAAAAACATAATCTCATGTTGGAATGGTAATATTGATTTAATGGTGCACAAAATATCATGAATTTAATCAACATGATGTTGATGTATAGTAGTTCAAGCTTGATGGACACCTATAGGTGTCCCTTTACAAGAAAATGAACACCTACAACTGGGTAGGCAAATAATGACCTAAACATCGTAGTTATGTGATGTTTTATCATATTCAAGGTGAATATAATTATGATAAGATTATTTTTGGATATAAATATTCAATGAGGGTCTTTAAACAACATGACCAAAGTCCAATTAAGTAAATATACACCTACATGAATCAAAGAGTACGGTATCATAGTCAAGAGAAGGAAGACTCAGCTTGGTGAGATAAAAGTATAGGTAAAGATTAAGGGATATTTAACATATGAAATTAACATATTAATAGTTTATTTAGGACCACTATGACTTAAAAAATCTTTTGACTGTGTAATATGAGCTTATATAGACCTCTTAAGGCCCTGTATGCACCTACAACTAAGTGTGTAGTCTTGATGAAGGTAACAAGTGAATATGATTAGAAAGAGGGAGATGGTTTGATAAAAATTTAAAATGTATAATGATAAATTAATAAATATTTTTTAGATACTCCAATACTCATTTCAATTTGACCATATACTCTTCATATTAGCCCAAAGATAGCAGTTCGTATAGTTACACTAGGAGACCCATGTTGCTAAATGGGTAAGGATGAAGAATCTAAGGGAGAAGAGTGGTTTTGGGTGAATTTAAAAATTATATAGAATTAATTTAAGGTTTATAAATTTTTTAATAAACATAATCACATTTTTTATGCCTTGAGAGGTCATTCTTAGGTGAAAGTGAAAAATGCAAGAAAATAGTCCTTTTGGAGGCCTTTTCTAGACAAATTAAGTTGGTTATGTGCCTAAATGGATGAATATATATGATAAATTTGGTAAAATTATTAATTATGACCTAATAAAAATACTAAAATATGAAATTTACCTTTAAATTTATGGATATATCTCACTATTTTATCTCAGAGGTCAATCAGTCAAAAAATCAGGTTTTTGACAAAACAAACAAATGAAACCAAAAAGGTTAAAGTACTTGATATAAAGCTTTGGGAACATAAAATAAAATATTTTAAATTATATAAAATTTTAATATTTTATAATAAATAATAAATAAATCTAATACCTCTCAAAATGATCAAAACACTCTTGCACACAATTCAACTAGACAAGCTCCAATTAGGCCTAGTTAGTGAATGAGAGGAAGAAATGAAAAGGAGTGTTTGTAAAGTTGTGTGATGACTTTATAATAGTTAATTAAGTATGAAAAAACATGATACACCATCCATACCATGAAATATCAGTCCAAATATCAAAAACTAGTAGAATGCATGTGAAGCCTATTAGGCCTTAAATTGACCTAGAGCCAATTAGGGGTCCAACTTCACTTATAGCTATTGGTGAGTATTATAGATAGTTTTAAAATGTTAATTAGTTGTATTTATACATTTTTAATCTTTTTTTATGTAGGTAAACCCATACTAAAGTTCCTTTTATCTTAGAGACAGTCCAAATATGCAAGAATTGTGAAAACAAGCTCGATAAGGTGATTTCAAATGCTCACATCTTTCATGAGGGGTTGCATGGAGGAAATTTTTTTTTATAGAAGTAAAATAGGTAATTAAATATGATATAATAATATTTTTTTTCAAATCCAACATCAGGTCTTTATGAATAAAGCTTAAGAGTGGAAACTGCCTAAAACCCTTGTAAACCCTTAGTCAAACCCTGATGAAGGAAATGAAGTTACAAAGCTAATAAAATGGAATATTTTACCCATAATGATGATTTTAGGATTTATATGACTCATTAAATCTCCATACCATCATGATTAATTGTATTAAAGTATACAAATGGAGTGTAAAATAGGATATTTTTGATAGTTTTGTGCATTACGCAAGTTATAAGAGCATTCAATAGATTTAATAAAGTTTGGGAGGAATATATAGAATTTTAATAACTTAATATGGTAATTTAATTCCTTGGAAAAAATCCTAATAATTAAAACAATAGCTCTCATATTAGCCAATCAAAACTGACATAGTGAATAAAATGGTGAGAAGTGTGAAGACTTCAAATGGATGTCCTTTTAAGGTGTGCCCGATGCCTCTAAATACATGGATGGTATTTAAAAGTGTAATCCACTAACTTCTATGAATTTTCATGAAACATTTATGAATATTTTAAGCCAAGTGTGCAAAGTATGTGGAAGAGGAGTTTTCTTAGACTACAGATGGTGATGGCTCATTTCCAAAAGTTTTCAAATGACTAGGATTACAACCAATTCATAGATTCATGTATAAAATCCTTCATTATAATTAAAATAATAATACCTATCCCTAGATATTTTTAGGATGTTCAAATAAGGCTAAATAATGAAGGCAGTTTTCTTAGCCAACATAAGGAATTTCAAGCCACTTTTTAAGAGTTTCATACCTTGTTTGGACATTGTACTTCCTAACCTTTCATGTCCCATTTCATATATATTTTTCATTGATATTTAACCTATTTTATTATATTTAAAAGTTTTCAAGTGACCTTTGGAATTCTCTTGTCTTGCCCCTCTCCTAACTGCTATAAGTAGTGATTTTTTTAGCTTTTGGATCAGTATCCATTGGCTAATGGTGAAAAACTAGCCAATTTTATATTTCAATGACTCTTTAAGAAATAAAAAATTTAATTTTCCTACTTACATGCTACATAATTGAGTTTTGTCCCAAATCTTGTTGACCTTGTCTAGTAAAAGGTAGTCTTTTCTAGCATGTTATCTTTGATTGCTCACCAAGTATGATCAAAGTAATTATTTTAGGTCTTTGTTAGTTTTATTTCTTAGTTTATGAGAGTTTTATAAGTGTTATATGATTTTATTATCCAAAGTATCATTCATTATCCCTCCTAAACATAAAATATGCCTCTTGAACCTAGCATATAAAACATTGATGTAACAATCTATTTTGAGTTGTGAGTTATGTGTGAAAGAAGCTTTGATTTTCTCTAATTAGTATAATTTCAGTCAATAGGTGGAAATTAAATATTGGTACATCACCTTTTATCTTTCTATGTTTTTATTCTTAAACCTTTTCATGCAAATTTGATAAGTTAAATAGTGTTTCAAAGAGTACATCAAGGGAAATAAACCTTCTAGGGATTCATCTCACCAAGTTGATTTCCCACAGCAAGTGAGATGTTTTCATTGTGCCACTTGTATGAGGATATCTAAGACATTTCCTCAAGGGGTGAAAATCCAAGTGAAAAAAGTTTTTGGCATGCCCAGTGGGACTATAAGTCCTAGAAGATTATCTAAGATTGGTGTTGGTATTAGCATATTTACAATTAAAAGAACATCTAAATTCAATAATTGGTGACTCCAATAAGTTTTCAACTCTTTGGTTGTTGATTATTCCTTATTTTACATGCCAAAGGTGACCACTATATCTACTACTAGAGGTATATATTTTGAGTTTGTGCAATTGCCTTTATATTTTGTCAAAAGATTCAGATTTGAGAATACTCGGCCTTATTCAAGGGATTTGGTGTTTAAAAAATCCAAGTTTATACTTATTTCAACCGATAATACACATAATCCACATTAAAATATGGATATAAACCTTCCTTTTGTATCTTTTACTGAATCATCTCCTTTGAATCTTGCCCAATATGACCAAATTCTTGGAACAAACCTTAAAATTGTTCCATATTTTAGTGGATAAAGTCCTACTACTCCCATTAAACATATTAGAAACATGGAAATTTTTTACAACATCAATAATATCACTCAATAGAATGTGGCTATTAAGCTATTGGCATTATCTTTCAAATGTAAAGCTTTAGATTGGTATGGAACTCTACCTCATGCTTCCATTACTTCATGGGATGAACTAAGGAATCTATTGTCTAAGAGCCTTGAAGAGAAGAGTGATTATCTATCACTATCTGAGAAGTTTACTACTATCAAGAGGACTCCACAATATTTCATGAAATAGTTAAAATCTAGTTTTCAAAAGACATGGGTTAGGATCCTAGCCCTTATGAGACCTACTCTAAATTATGCCTTCTTGTATTATCTTTAAGCATTGAATAGTGATATAGCCATGATTATCCAATACATGGGTGGGAATACACTACTTGATACCTATTATATAGATATTAATGCTAATAATTATATTTTTCAATTAGGGAATATTGCTCTTAGACCACCAATTCCATTGTTCCCTGATTTGTAGCCTCTTAGTCAAATTGTATTACCTACCTTGGCTCCTTTTCCTAATAGTAAAGAGAAGTATACAATTTCCCATGAAAATGAGATTAATTAAGTCAAGAGTTTGATTTAAAGTGTTACTAATGAATTGGTTTCTCTAAAAAGATAACAAGCTCAAAATTATAGGCCTTACCAATCCTATAATTAATTTTGACAAGCAAGTAGGCCTCCTTTTCAAGGAAATGCTCAAGTACAAGGTCAAATAACTCAATATATAACTTACCAAGGTTTAAATCCAAATTATTAATCATCTTATAAATATCTTGTTCCCACTAAAAACAACTTTGTTTAATAATAACCATTTTATCCTTCTAATGACCAAAATCAAGGCCAAGTTGTATATGCTAATGAAATGCCTTGTCAAGCCATAACAATGCAAGGTAGTCAAGTACCTCAATTTATAAATTTTGATGCGCCAATGTAAAATGGAATGTAAAATGAACAAACACAACCTGATTTTACTCTTATGAATAATCTTTAGGGAAACTTTTATGCCATCAATTAGTTTAGGAGTTCAAACAATATGAATGCTAGTGTGTCCTCTAACACTATATCTAAGAATAGGGTTGTTGAAAAGAAGGGAAAAATCAAATACCTATTTTTAATCCTTAATAACATCCAATGGTAGGTGTGTATAACACATATCCTATGGTGCTAAAGAATTAGAAATTTAAAATTTCAAAATCAGCTTCTAGATATCCAACCTCACATGTTACACCATAAGGTTTTAGTTCTTCCAAAGAGAAATTCAAGATGAAAAATCCTTATATTAATGTTTTAGATAAAATTAAGAAGTTACACATGAATATTTAATTATCAAATTCATTTAAAATACTAGGACAAAAGGATATCCTTTAAAAAAAATTCTTAGACTAGGTAAATAAGTTGGATTAGCTAGGACTGAAAATGTTGTTTTGGTGAATGGAACTTAGCCCATTGATGGACAAGTGAATAAAACTGATAAGACTCATAATTTTTATCTATACTTGATCAATGGTGATTATTTATTTCATAATTACATCATAGATAGTGTGTCTAGCACTTCAGTTATGCCCAATTCAATAGCAAATAAATTAGGCCTCAAGTATGAGCCAATGGTTAAAGGAGTTATACAATTATATGGGTCACCTACAAAGACCTTGGGAGTATTCAAGGATTTGAATTTTATTTTACATTCTTTTCCTAATTTTTCCATCCCTCATAATGTGATTGCTACATATTTACCTCCATACTTTGGTCTTTATTTGTCAAGAGAGTTTACGGCCAAGAGAGGTGGATAGTTGGTAGCCAATTGGTCATATATGGTTTTTAGAACAAAGTATGGTACTAAGGTGAAGATTGAATTATAACCTATTCATCACAATCATTTAGATACTTACATGCCTAAATTTACCAATGTCAATTATGATGTTTTTGATGAGAAAGAACTTCACATGGATCAATCTCCAACTTATTCTCTTTAAGGACTTGCTGATATACATCTATATGAATTGGGAGTTGAGAACTATAAACATGATCCTTAAAAATTAATAGAGGAAGTTGGTCTTAGAGTGTATTGCCTTCATGATGAGGAATCTTTCATGCCAAATTTTATGAAGCCAAATGAGACTATAGATGTTTTATGGAAACTATTTTTTATGGATCAAGAAGTAAGGTTAGATCAGGTGGTGGAGAAATGTTAGTTTATCCATATAAGGAAAAAATATTACTTTAATTTTATATTTCTCTTTAGTTGTAATTTTAATGTGGCAAAATATTATGCCCTCATTCATGGTTTTGAGTGGACTAGAAAGAGAGGTGTGAAATACTTACAAGTTTATGGTGATAGTGAGTTGGTTGTGAATCAAGTGAGAGGTAAAAGTATGACTAAGAACTCCTTTATTAATTCTTATAAGCATAGAGTGTGGATATTATGGAATATTTCCAAAACTTCAACATTAAATCTATACCAAGAGAGGATAACAAGCATGTTGATAGATTGGCAGCAATTGGAGCTCAGTTTGATGTTCCAAAAGGGATAAGCGAAGATAATAACTAGCCTCATCTCAAAGTGATTGTAAGGCCCTCTATACTTGATAATGTCACTATTAGGAAAGATTTTGATAGTAACCAATAAATATCTCTTTTTATATAAGAGGAGGCTGAGTTCTCCTTGAATAATTACTCCAAATTACAACAATAATGTAGAGTGTGGATTATACAATTGAAGACAAATAAGTTCCCTATGGTCTTATTCAAACTTGAGAGTATCCTCAATGATGATGATCAGTTGAATAAGGAAAAGGTAATCATGTCTAATAGGTAAGAAAAGTATGAGAGATTATAAATCTTCAAAGATAAGTTGCTAGCTCTTAGGAAGGTATGTAATAGAGAATAAATATATGCTTTGATTGAGTTATAAAATTAATTTTCTAATGTATTTGAATGGGAATATAATGATTTAAAATTATTTGATCCAAACTTATATTAACATACCATATATATAGATGATAATTATAAGCCTATCAAGCAAAGGCAAAGGCCAATTAATCCTAAGATTAAGCCTCTCATGAGAAAGGAGCTTATAGAGTTGATTGGATCTAAGATCATTTTTCCTATTAAGCTCTCATCTTAGTTGGAAAAATTTGTATCGGTAAGGAAGAAGAAAGGGGAAATTAAGCCATGTGTTGATTTTATAGATTTGAATAGAGTTTCTTTAAAGGACCATTATCTTCTTCCTTTCATGGAGAAAAATTTGTAAGTTGTAAGTAGTGCAAGGTTCTCTCTTTTTGATGAATATTTAGGGTATAATAAAATTTTGGTGAAATAAGGAGATAAATACAAGATAAACTTTACTAAAAAATAGGGCACATATGATTATAGGAAAATTCCTTTTGGTTTGACTAATAATGGGGAAACATTTCAACGTGTAATGGATATGGCTTTTCAAGGTCTAATAAATGATGTTGTTGTATCTTGATGATAAAATAGTTTTCTCTAAGGATTGAAAGGACCATTTGACTCATCTTAGGAATATTTTTGAGAGATGTAGAGAGTTTTTAATCTCTCTCAATCCAAATAAGTGTGTGTTTTCTATCCAAGAATCAAACTCTTGGGACACATTGTCTAAAAGAAAGGTCTATCCATAGATCCTGAAAGGGTGAGTGCAATCTTAGCATTGACTTTTCCCAAACACAAGAAAGGTTTGCAAAGTTTATTATTAAAAATAAATTTCATAAGGAAGGTTATTATTTATTTTGATAATTTAGTCAAGCCTTTAACCTTTAGGATAAGGAAAGATGAAGTGTTTACTTGGACAAGGAAAAGGAAATAGAGTTTTGAAGAGATCAAGCAAGCCATTACTCAAGATCCAACTTTTGTAAGTCCTAATTTATCAAAGGATTTCAACTTGTTTACATTTGGAAATGAAGAGGTAATATTTTCCATACTCACTTAATAAAATGAAGAAAACTTGGAGCAGCCTATTATCTTATTTAGTCAAGGATTGGAAGGCTATGAGGTAAGATATACTTATATAGAGAAGCAAGTAATATAAATTGTTATAATTATAAAGAATTTTAGGCATATGTTATATAAAAATAATATTAATATATTGGTACCTCATCCTATTATTAAATAATTCCTTATGAGTATATATTTGAATGAAAAAAGGGTTGGTTAGATCACAAAATTAATAAAGTATGATGTAGATATCAAGACAACCAAGCTAGTGAAAGGGAAAGGATTATGTGAGAACCTTGATTCAGATTTGAAAGAAAAAAATTTGTTTTATCCCTTCATGATGATCCTAAGATAGCTACATCTTCATTAATGAGGAGTTAGACATAATAAATGATCCATTTTCTTTAAACTAGTGAGTGTCCACAAGGCCTAGATAGAGCCAAAAGAAGGTACTTCAAATTACAATCTATTCCTTATGGACTTGTTGATGGAGTGTTGTTTAGGAAAGTTTTATCAGGGGTAATATTGAGATGTGTTGAATCAGATCATGTTGAGAAGATATTGTATGAGTTTCATGATGGGCCAGTTGATGGTCACTTTGTTCCAAGAACCAAAATTACTAAGATTATGAGAGCTAGATATTTTTGGCCTAGTTTGTTTAAGGATACACATGATTGGGTAAGGAAATGTCAAAAATGTTCTATCTTTGATGGTAAATAAAATCTTATAGCCTTGAATCTTCATCCAATACAAGTTTACCAACCCTTTATGCAATGGGGTATAGATCTCATATGCTTAATCAATCCAACTTTTAGTGCTAGTCATATGTCGGTGTTGACTACAATAGATTACTTTAAAATATTTTTGGAGGATGTTTCTCTCAAGGAAGTAAATGAATGTTTAGTTTTAGACATTTTTGAAGCCATAGTGATAAGATTTGGTGTTCCTTCACAATAATTTTAGATAATGAATTGGATTTCCTTGGAATGAAGACAAGTGAGTGGGCTTTGAAACATGGTATTTACCTTAGTATTTCCTCCAACTATTATCCACAAGTGAAAGGACTAGCTGAGTCCACTAATAAGAATCTAATTAGGATCATCAAGGGGATAATGGAGGAAAACTAAAGAACTTGGCACTCCAAGTTGAAGATAACTCTTTGGGCTGATAGAATCACCCCTAAAAGATCCATTGAAAACTCACATATACACTTATTTATGGGAAAGAAGATACAATACCTATTTCACTAAAGTTACCAGCCTTGGATCTCACTTACTAGTTGGAGTTAATGGAGAATGAAAGCATGGAGGTTAGGTTGTTTGAGTTGATGGAGCCTGAAGAAAAAATGGATCAATATATAGAAACTATGGGAGCTCACCAAGAATAAACAAAGAGATACTTTGAGAATAAATCCATGCCAATAAGATTCTAAGAGGGGGACATTATTCTAAAGTGGGATGAAGATAAGGCTAAACCTAGAAAACACACAAACTTTGATGTTTGTGTAGTGGCCCTTATGTCATCACTCAATGAAAGTAACACAATGCTTTATAACTCTCAAAGTTGGATAGAGAGGAGATTTATATCCCAATCAATGGGATAAATCTCAAAAATTTATAATAAGGTCTTCCACTTTCCTTGTACATAGATGTTGTTTTCTTGTTTTCCCTAAGTGCTTATGCACATGTGTGAGTCTTATTGGTGTCTTGATTTGTTTTGTGTTTTCTTGGTGTGTTGTGGTTATTTTGTGTGTGTTTTAGGAAATTAATTTCTAGTTTTCTTTAATAATTCATTGACTCCATTGGCCCATGGATTGATAAGGCTACTGGTATTTAGTATAGTAGGCATACTACCCCTATAAATCACTAATTTATTGAACAAATTTGACTTCAAGGTCAAATTTTGACCCCTATAGGTATAAAACATTTTAGATGTGTTATTGGTATAATACTTTATAATGGGTATTTTATAGGTATTTTTATGTCATTTATTGCTATATTAACCTCGTTCATAATCATTTTAATCTATATGTCACTTTGAGTGATTTAGAAGGCTTTTAGGGGTGATAAATGCAAGTGGCATGGTTTTCAAGGTGAAAAAGTGTCCTTATTTAATATAAAACATCCAAAAAGTTAGGTTCCATGTTATGAATGTTAGTATCATCTAAAAATTGGAGGTTATCTAACTGAAGATCAAGTAATCAACTGAAAAAGAGGAATTTGCCACCTGTATGGCCCATGAGGGAAGGTGACACATGGGATAAGGTCATGGAACATATTTTAATATTCCTTGGGTTATTTTAAAAAATTTACAAGATTTTTATGTTCCATTTTTTAGCTAAAACTATTCTACTCATTATTTGCCTTTCTACACACATAGAAGTGGTCAGCATGTTTGTGATTGGTATGAATAGTTAAAGAGGTTTTAGGTCAAATGATTTTGGTAGGTGTTATTGAACTCAAAAAATATCATTTTCAAAGTAAAATATTTTTAGTTGGTTAACCATAATCTATGGACCATCCCTAACAAGTTGACTATGTTTTTATGCTCACTATTTCCTGCACCCTATAAGTTTTGCTCCATTTTAGATAGGTCCATATAATCTAGTTGGTGATGTTGAATATATAGGATGTTTTATATCTTATAATATTATATGCATTATTATTTTCATAATTCATGGTGTTTTGATTATAAATTCATCTCATGTTACAGGAAAGTGTCACCATTGTCAAGCTTCAGTCAGTTTCTTGCTTATTACAGAATGTTAGTCTTATACAAAGGTCCCATGCAAATATAAAATGGTGTTCCACATATATCAATTCCAAATTTTCCCCTCCGTTTAGTTTTAAATTTATCACACTATGTTTGGTTAACAATAAGTCTTTCTATCCTCATAAGCCAACTCCTCACTCACTTTCACATCTAGTCACATGTAGAAAGCCTATTTAGCATATCCATAGAGTTGTAGTGAGGATATATTAAATTATTAAAGTCATAAATAGCTAAGGATTTTTTATTTGTATGTCTTTGGAAGTGTAATTTTTGTTACAAGCTCATTTATGACACTAACCAACTACAAATTATACATGTATGCTCTGTTCTAGATGTTTGTAAGAGGTTTTTGAAATAGATGTTATGGAGCTTGTATTAATATATCCTTAATTTAAATAATGAATTTTAAGGATTTATAATGAGTTTTAGTTATTTTTTAGACCATTCATCCATCCATGTTTTTCCATTACATGCTCACTACCTACATACAACTGATATGGACCTACATGAACCTCTTGATGATCTCATGCTGAAATGGATTGTTTGATAGTTTTGTCAATATATTAGAGTGTAAAAGGTTTCATTTGAATAAATTTTTAATGAATATAAATTTTTAATAAATATAGGTATCCTTTATACTACCCAAGTCTACTTTACTACCTGTGTGTGAGAATGACCACCTACAAGTGGTACCTCAGAGCTATGAAGGTAATTGAATGGGAAATTTGTATCATGATAAGGCTATTTTTAAATCCTATAATGTGGTAAATAATAAATTAGACCTATTTTAAATATAAAATTGGAAAGTGAAGGTGTAACTACCTTTAAGTGCAAGATGACTACGTTTAAGGAAACTTTCCCAAAAAAGTGAAAATAGAGGTTTAGGGGCATTTTGTGAATGTCTTATAATAAGGTTGTAAATATTTTTAAAGCATATAAATAGGTAAAAATTGTATCTTATATAATTCAGAAGAGATATACCAAATATGGAAGTTATAAATCTAGTAGAGGATAGAAGTTGAAGGCCTCACAGATGCCTTTAAAAGCACTAAAACCCTAAATTAACATTTATAGGATTTAAGGTTTGAATGGTCATTGACACCCTACAGAGCAAGAAAAACACACTCTCATATTATCATGGTCCTATTGATTTAATTGTGAATAAAATATCATGAATTTAATCATGATTATGTTGATGTATAGTCTTTCAAGCTTCATGGACACCTACAGGTGTCCCTCTATAGGAAAATGAGCACCTACAGTTGGGTAGGTGGATAGTGACCTAAGCATGGTAGATATGTGATTTTTTAGACTATTAAAGGTGAATAAAAGTATGAGAATATTATATGTGTATTTAAATATTCAATGAGGGTCTGAAAAAACCATGACAAAAGTTTAATTAATTAAATATACACCTATAGGAATCAAAGAGTAGGGTATCATAGTCAAGAGAGGGAATACTCAGTTTGGTGAGCTT
Organism: Torreya grandis; assembly: GCA_037957365.1. NCBI lineage: Eukaryota > Viridiplantae > Streptophyta > Pinopsida > Cupressales > Taxaceae > Torreya > Torreya grandis. The sequence continues at coordinate 597,033 of JARHVA010004647.1, read as the reverse complement.
AAAGTACAGGTAAAGGTTAAAGGAGAGTTAAAATTATTAAATTAACCTATAAACACTTTATTTATGACCATGATGACCTCAATAACCTTTTCATTATGTAATATGAGCTTACATAGACCTCTTAAGGCCCTGTATGCACCTACAATTGATTGTGCAGTCTTGATGAAGGTAAGAAGTGAATATGATTAAAAAGAGGGAGAGGGTTTTAAAAAAATTGTTTCATGACATATTAATAAAGTTTTTTCACATACTCCAATACTCCTTTCAAGTTTACTATCTACTCTTCCTACTAGCCCAAAGATAGCAATCCATACAATTGCATAAGGAGACCCATGTTGTTCAATGGGTAAGGATGAAGAATCTAATGGATAAGAGTGATTTTGGGTGAATTAAAAGATTATTAATTTTGAATTAAATTAGTATAATATATATAATAACCCTAATCATATTGTTTTTATGCCTTGAGATGTCATTCTTAGGTGGAAGTGAAAAATGCAAGAAACCAGTTCTTTTAGAGGCCTTTTTGGACAAATTGAGTTGGTTAGGTGCCTAAATAGATGAATATAGATTATAAATTTGTTAAAAATATTAATTATGACCTAATAAAACTCTTAAAACATTTAATTTACCTTAAAATGGATTAATATATCTCATTGTTTTATCTTAGAGGTTAGTTAGTCAGGAAAATCAAAATTTTGACAAAATAAGCAAATGAAATCAAAAAAGTTAAGAAACTTGATAGAAAGATTTGGTAGCATAAAGGAACATATTTTTAACTATATAAAATTTTAATTGGTTATATGAAATAATAATTCAAGCTAATACATCTCAAAATGATCAAAATACTCTTGCACACGGTTCAACTAGATAAGCTCCAATTAGGCCTAGTTGGTTAATGAGAGGAAGAAATGAAAAGGAGTGATTAAAAAAAATTTTGATGAATTTTCGAGCTTTAATTAAGTATGAAAAAATATGAGACACCATACCATCCATGAAATATCAAACTAAATATCCAAAACTAGCAAGATACATGTTAAGCCTATTAGAGCATAAGTGACCTAGAGCTAATTGGGGGTCCAACTTCACTTCTAAATCTTAGTGAGTTTTCTAAATAGATGTTCATGAGATTTATTTAGACATTTTTGAGATTTTTGTATGTATATAAACCCATAGGAAAGCTAATTTTAGCTTAGAGATAGTCCAAGCATGCAAGAATTATGAAAATAAGATCGATAAGGTGATTTCAAATGCTTACATCTTGCATGAGAGGTTTCATGGAGGTCAGGAAAGTTTAGAGGGATTAAAAGGGGTCCTAAAATATTATATAATAAGATTTGTTTTAAAATTTTACGTCATGTCTTTATTAATAAAGCTTAAGAGTGGAAACTAATTAAAACCCTTGTAAACCCTTAGATAAAACCCAATGAAGGAAATGAAGTTGGAAATATTCTCAGATGGCATAGTTTGCCTATAATGATGATTGGAAGATGTATATTACTTATTAAATCTCGCTAACATCAAGATTAGTTATAGATAACTATATGGATAAAGTGCAAAATATGGTATTTTTGATAGTTTTATGCATTTCACAAGTTATATGAACATTCAAGAGATGAAATCAAGTTTAGGAGTAAGATAAAAAAATTTAATAACTCAATATGGTCATTTTATTCCTTTTAAAAACTCCTAAATTTTCAAAAAATAGCTCTCATCTCAGCCAGTCAAAATTAGAATAGTGAAAATGATGGTGAAAAGTGTGAAAAATTCAAATGGATGTCCTTTTAAGATGTGCCTAATGTCTCTAATTCCATGAAGAGTATTGAAAAGTGGCATCCACTCCATTATATTAATTTTCATTAAAAATAATGCTTTTTAGAAGCCAAGTGTTTAAAGTGTGTGGAAGAGGAGTTTTCTTAGACCCCTGATGGTGATGGCTCATTTATAGAAGTTTTTAGATGACTAGCACTATAAACAATACATGGAGAATCATGTATAGACTCCTTATAATTATAATAATAATACCTATCCCTAGTTATTTTTGGGATGTTTAAATAAGATTAAATCAGGAATGCAAATTTCTGAGCCAACACAAGGAATATTCATGCCAATTTCCAAGAGTTTCATTCCTTATTTGAACACTTGTACTTCATAGTCTTTCATGGTAAATTTCATATCTATTTATCATGAATATATAACCTCTTTTATTATCTTGACACATGTCCAAGTGAACTTTGGACTTCCTTTGTCTCACCCCTCTACCAATTACTATAAGTAGTGACTTTATTGGCTCTTTGACTAGCCTCTATTGGTTAATAGTGCAACCCTATGCAATTTTGTATTTGAATTAATCTTGAATAAATAAAAAAGTGAGTTTTCCTACATACATTTTTCATAATTGAGTTTGGTCCAAAATCTTGTTGATCTTGTCTAGTAAAAGATGGTCTTTTCTAGCATGTTGTCTTTAATTACACACCAAGTATGTAGAAGAGTAATTGTTACATGTCTTTGTTAGTGTTATTTCTTAGTGTATGATAGTTTTATAAGTACTATATTATTTTTTTATACAAATTATAATTCATTATCCCTCCTAAACATCAAATATGCCTCTTGAACCTAACATATGAAAATTGATGTAATAATTTGTCTTGGGTTGTGAGTTATGTGTGAAAGAAGCTTTAATTTGATCTAAGTAGTATAAATTAAGTCAATAGGAGGAAATTAAATATTTTTTCATCACCTTTTATATTTCTAAGTTTTTTTTCTTAACCCTTTTCATGCAAAGTTAATAATTGAAAGAGTGTTTCAAAGAATGCATCAAGGGAACTAGCCCTTCAACAGATTCATCTCACCAAATTGAGTACCCACAACAAGTGAGATGTTTCCATTGTTCCACATGGATGATGAGAGATGTGAAATATCCTCAAGGGGTGAAAATAAATTTTAAAAAACTCACATCACCCCTATTCATCTCTCTTCTTTGAGCTAACTCCATGGATTATAACCTTACCTGTAGATTTTTCACTTCAACTACCAATGCATCCATTACCTGGAACCTCCTTTGGGATATTTATTGTACTAATCCTATATATTCCATGTGTCCTTAATTCCTTCCAAAAATATCTTAATATCTGATACCAAATGATGTAGAGGTAGCATGATAAACTCTCTCACTTATTCCTCTTTCAATACACAACTCTCTGACAAAGGTTATAGGTTCATTGGCTTATTATTTGAGTCAAAGATTCAATGGATTATTTAGAGTGATTATGATATTTATCATGATATTTATATTTATATAAATCTCCTTATATAACTCATAAGTCCCCTTAATGTGACTCTCCCCCCATACACTACTTCTCTCTTCTTGATGGATTCCTTTTGTAACCTTTTTTGGACCTTTTCTCTTAGTACAAATAGGTATAGGAATAGTTTGAGAAAATAAGTATTTTATATACTACCCTCTATCCTTCCCTTTCTTTCTAAAATTTTTATTAACTTCAATATACATACAAGACACTTTTCTAATCCCTTTTAGGTCTCTATTTAGGCCTAATTAGGCCTATCTGACCCATGTCTCCACATAGTTGCTTCTAACCATAATTTTCCATACTTTACCACTCCAAAACCTTCATAATATCATCATAAAAATTTATTTAAATCAAAATACAAAATTTTATGAATTTTCACTAGTTTAAGCTTCTATAAAACATGTTTTATCTTCCATAAAACATGTTTTATCTTAGAAACCCTAATACAGGGTTTATATAGTTTGTTACAACTTGAGAGGAATTTTTTTGAGTTTTTATGAAGTAAAAAGGGTTAAAAAAAATATATTAATGTTTAATATGCTTTATCATAACCCCATACACCTATTCTAAGTAATGGATCCATGTCATAATGCCTTTGTTCAATAAATTATTGAGGTATGTTCCTATTGTTGTGCTAAGGCATTAATGTTGTCATTGATGTCAAAGGTAATTGAGTGTCATTTATGTCCTAAAAATTATATTTTTAAGATACATGATAAGTATTCATGATGGTTTAAGCATGGTCTTGTAGGTTCTTGAGTTCTACATAAGGTCTTGGCACAATGTTATGATATAACAAGCTTATGAGTAAGGTTACTTTGTATTTCTATGAGAGATCATCAGAAAGAGAGTATTTTTTGTGTTGAAGTGATTTTTTTGATAATTTAATTATTGAGCAAGTTCATCAGAAGAAATTTATTGTGGATAAGGTGTATTGTGAAGCCTAGTCTTGTCTTGGTGAAGACATGGCTACTTCCATCTTGGAAAGAGACCTATATGGTTTGATAAGTATTGGTAAAAGGATAATGATGAGAGATGTTGTGGATTCTATCTCAGATGTTTGGATATGAGTTATTATCTACAAAAGGTGTCTTAAAGATATTAAAGTGGTATGGTGTCTAGTAGGTCTATTTGATGGACTAGTTCTTGAGCATGGATATGGATTGTAGAGGCATGATGATATGGATGTAGATGGACTTTAAGTTATGAAATATAGTTTTATATTATGAGATAAATATGTAGAGTCAATCACATGACTCTTAGAGTGATCCAAAGTGGTAAGTTATTCATTGGTGGTCTTTTTAAAGACCTTGTATTATGATCCTAAGTGGCATGATGAGGCATCATGATCAGGTTTGGAGCCTTGTGAGCTCATGTTATCATATTTTGAGGTCTAACATATTGTTTTAAGTATGTTGGTGAAGATTAAGGTCTTGAGTTGAAGGAAAAATCATGAAAATGAGTTTGAAGGTATCTTGTGTGTGTAGAATGAAGAGATGAAGACTTGAGAATGATTTTCTCATTCTTATTGGCATGTGTCACTATTGCATGGGAAGCTAAGATATTAGGGAGAGATTTCAAAGGATCCTAATTTTTTCTAAGCATTATGAGTTAGTTTTAGTGAAGAGAGTTTTATGAGTAAGCATTAAGAATGAAAAATGGTTTAAAACCCTCATAAAACCCTTATAGTGACTTAATATGGAAGATTTTGTTTGAAATGGATTAAAATGGTTTGTATTGTCTATTTTTGTGACTGAAACATATATCAAGCTCTCCCATGTATCTCTAGGTGGCATTGGTTTGTTATAAGAGTGAGTGGAAACTATACGAAATCCCTTGTTTCTTAGATTTTTCATCTAACATGTAGGTTTGATTGAGTCAAAGTTACATAATGGATGGAGGTTAAATATTGTTACTTTTAATTCATTTCATGGTTACTTATAATCAGTTTTCATACCTTAAATATGTTAAACTAATCATGGAATTTGACCTATCACTAAAAGTGCAAATAGTCAAGATAGGGAGAAAAACTAGGCCGAAGTGAGAATAAGATTAGGGATGAGATATCATGGACTAGGAATGGTTCCAAATGAATTGGGTTATTTTTAAATACTAATATCACATATCCCCTTTTATTATAAGTTTTTTAAATTCTCATATACAAGCAAAAAGTTGTTCTAAAAGTGACATATTTAACATAGTACAGTCTGTGTAGGGTGAAGACATGAGATTGGTTTGTAAGACCAATATTGATAATGAACCTTATAATATTTGTGTTTTGATATGTTATAAAAATATATAAGGATAATATTAATGAATCATAACTTATTTATTACGTCTACATAGGTGTTGGCATGTAAGTTCACCATGACTAGTTCTAAAGGCAGAATGGCAATTATGGGTATGCAAGATGGGGTGAAGAGTTTGAGACTCTATGAAAGGAATAAATGTATCAAATTCACATGTTAATGTTTTTTAAGATGTATATGAAGTATAAATGGTTTATATAATGTTTAAATTCACTTTAATAGGTTTTAATATGGAATCCAAAAGTGCTTGTCTAGCTATGTTATAACTATGAAAGAGAAGCTTAACAAATTGGTATGTAAGACCAATAGTTGACATTAGAACTTGTGATATATATATATATATATATATATATATATATATATATATATATATATATATATATATATATATATATATATATATATATATATATATTATAGGATTTTATATAGGTCACATAGTAACATTTAATGATCATGATATTTTTTCATATGTCTATATAGGAGTTGAAAATAGCATTCATCATGACTATGTTGTCAAGTTTGTTGGTAGTTCTATGTAGTCATCTAGCAGAGACGAGTTTTAGGTGATTTTCCTAGATTTTAAGAATATATTTCATATAAATATGTTATATAGGTATAAAAGGTTCATTTTAATGTATTTTTATTCATGATAAGTACCTATTCAAATGTAGATATTTAAATGCTCATGACTAGATTTTTAAGCTAGTTGACAGTTTATAGTGGTCATATTCCAAGAATGAGTTAGAGGATTCAAGCCCTGTATTTCAGTGTCTTAAGAAAATTTTGATGATAATTAAATCATTTAAGTACTATTAATGTTATTATTTAATGTCTTTATATGGAAAATTTTGTTGTATGCTTTAGTTGTGTGAGATAGACTTTCTAGGTCTATGAAGACATAGTTGTCAGTAGTACTAATGATGTGGTCCAAGTAGTGAATTAGACTAAAAGGTTGTATCTAAATATATTAATGTTATAATGGGTCTATATGAGGTGTTTTCTAAGTGTCTCATGTGTTTTTTTATTCTTAATAAGTTTTTATAGGGATAAGTGTAACGTGTTGCTTAAGAAGGCTTAATTATGGATATTAGGCCTAATGGATATTAACACTCTCTTATTAGGCCTAATGGTGGTTTTGGTCCTTATGGGTGGTGACTGACATATGTAGTGGATATCTCATGTATGAAACGTGTTATTTGACCCATTTTAAGGATAATCTAGGAGTGGAAAGTGTTTTGTCTGACCAATGTTTGTGTAATCAAGACTCTTGTATTTATATAAGGCATAATAGGCCTATTTGGGCTTGTTAAGGAATGTGAGTGCAAATAAATAAAATATTATCTTGAGGAGAATAATGAGGTAATGTATAAAATTATAAGGGATTAGAGGATCAGTAATTAATATCAATCATAAGTTTTTAGTATGATGATCAAGGTCATATGACCTAAATCTATCAAGAAGAGGCATGTTGAGCGAAGAGGACTAATAGGTTGTTTTGAGAGCGATAGAAGGTTGAGAAGAGTTGAATGAGTTGATTGTATTTTGAGAGACTATTAGAGATGCATCATATATTTTTTCCTAATGAATAATAATGAGTGGATATAATATATAGAATATAAATAGATGAAGAAGAGGTCACCATCTGTTGGTTGACCAATGAGGTGTCTTGAGGTGATCAATTTGGTCTTGGCAAGTTGGGGCTTAGTCAAGAGGGAGTGGGAGATGAATTTAAGTTTTTTCCTTGAATAATTTTCCTTGAAGTGTTTAAGTTTGTTATGAATAACTTATGAAGTTGGTTCCTCTTTGCAAGTTGGTTCTTACTAAAGGACTAGTTAAGTTGGTGCTTGACTAGTGACAGGTTGGTTCTCCTTGTGGGCTTTGTGCCTTAATAAATATTGATTAATTACTAAATTAATATATTACAATCTATTTTTTAGTGGTTTTTATCCCCCATGAGGGTTTCCCATATATCTCTTGTGTTCATGTGTTTATATCTTCATGTTTATGTGATTGCTTCTCTATGCATTGATTGATCACTATATTGGTTTAAAAGGTTGATTTATGTTAAGTGGAAAGAAAATATTATTTTAAGACACTAATTCACCCCCTCCATATTAGTGGTAGTGCTTCCAATAATTGGTATCAGATCTGGTCCTTTGAATAATCTTGATAACTTGAAGGTGATCTTATAAGCACAATATGGCTAAGCAACTAAGGAAAGAGAATTAGGAGTTGAGATATATAATCATGGTTCTTGACAATCAGGTATGTACCTTGAATACTAAGCTAACTAATAGATCCAAATAAGATAATATGATTATTCAATATCTTAAGGATCAATTAGTGGTTACAAATGTAAGTCTAAAATTAAGAGAAGAAGAGTGTAAGTAGTTCAAAATAGAGCTAGATTTCATGAAGATTGAACATGATAAACCTCATAGTTAAGATGAGAAAGGTTGAGAAATCGAGTAAGGAATCAAGTCAATTAAAGTTTTCAAACATGAATTTTAACATAAAGATACCTATCAATCAATATGATTCAATAAGGTATACAGATTTAGTCTATGGTTATTGTTTCTCATGTAACCTTTTGGCCATAAAGTAAGAGAGTGTAGAAAAGTCTCGAGGGATAATTTTTATTGGAACCATCAGAAGAATAAAAATTAGTGAAAATGTAAGGACAATGGTGTTATTTTATATAATTTTCAAAATGTAGGACACATTGCAAAAAATTTCCTAAGAATGTTAGATGGCCCTCAAATCATATCAAAACATATAGAGATCCTATATTGCATGAGAAGAGACAAACGTAGGTATGAAGATCAAAGATAGTCAGGGTTAATCACATTGAGCCTATTAGTTATAATGATTTTTTTGTATTATAACAAGGATTAGATGTGAAAAAGTACCAAAAACATGTACTATCAACATCTATTGATTGTGTATTAGAAGGGAAAATGGAAATAAAAGAAAATAATGATGATGTAAACATAAATCTTGATGTGAAAATCAAATCCAAGATAATCATAAAGAAAAACTATTAGTCTCACAATTTCTAGATGGTTGAGAGAATTGGATTGAAGAACTAGGGGTCTCTTGAGTCCATGTTGTTTTAAGATCCCTATGAAGTGGTGTGTGTCTATCTAGGCTTAAAGGAGACATTCTTCAACAAATGGAAACATGAGAAGGAAGTTATGATAGGTGACTATAGAGTTGTGTTATTAATTTCATAATAAGTCATGACATGATATGAAATAGGTACTTCCTTGGTTTAGGTCTATACCTAGACCTAGTCATAAACCCTACTAGGTTTATTGAAACATGATGGGAAGTTGTGGAAGCATGAAAGATGGTATGATGTTTTGGTGAGATTAGACAAATTTTTCTAAAGGTGTTTACTAATTTTGAGATATTGGTCTAGAGAAAAAGTATCTAATAAGGAGGTATCATCCAGGTAGCATCAAGATATATAGAGGTGTAAGAAAGTTAAATGAGTAAAATTGAGAGCATGATTATTTTAAGGATTGGTGCAAAGATATGCTTGGAAGATATAAATTTAGTGAAGGTATAAATGTTTCTCACATGGATGATAGTGTATTCATCATAAATTCATATAGTATAGGTGAATCATGGAGTTAGGGGGAGATAACTTAGGTCTCTTGTGTGTAATGTAAGATATGGGCATGCCTCTTGTGAGCAAAGAGTCAATGAATAGTTTTATTTTTATTATGTGGTCATGATCTAAGGTTTTATGGTCCAAGGTATTTATGATTACAATGTTTAGTATATTATATATAGAGTTTAATAAGTGTTAAAGAGTTTGAGTGATATGTTTTTTTCAAATAGTATCATACTTGTAATGTATGTTTGAGTTCTAGTTATTATTTAAAAAGTAAAGATCATAACAAAGGATCATGGGAGTTATTGATTGGTCTATAAGACAAATGTCATTTGTGGTAGAGATTTTCCATGATATTAAAGGATTGGAGATGATCTAAATAACCTATTTGACCATGTGTTTCCATAAAGATGATATTAAGTGATCTAAGCCATTATGGATTGAGAATCTTGAAGGTAAGTATGTATGGACAAAGGGGAGCTTATTGGCTATAAGAGTGGCTAAGTCCAAGGATCAATGCACTATGTGTATATAAACCTGTAAGAATGTGTATAACCCTTTATCATTAATGCCAAAGGGGGAGAAAGACTAGGTTAGGATAAATATCAGTTTGAGATAGATCCATCTTGGAGAGATTAGAATGATCTATTGTGTTAGAGTGTTTTCCATTAATGACAAAGGGGATATTATTGAGGTACGTTCATATTATTGTGTTAAGGCATTAATGTTATCATTAATGTCAAAGTGATGCAAAAAATAATCTATAGGCTTCTGAAGCTTTTCACATTACTGTGATCCTTAAGGGTCAACCAAACTCTTTTCACTTTGAAATTACTCTATCCTATATCAATGTTATTTAACCTTTAAATAAATTTACATTGGTTTTACGAACATGGTTAGAAACATTATCCTTTGATTTTTACTCCCTTAAAGTATAAAAACAAATTTTACCTCTGTTAACATTTCCCAAATTTGTCATAGTATCCATCACTTTTCAAAGATAACTTTCCCTTTATGTTGTTTCTGCCAAGGTTTCTAGCATGATGCTTATTGACTATGTCTGTTTAGTAAGAATTGTGTGTTTAGGATCCTTCAAAAAATTTATACATTCCTATACACAAAACACATCTAGAATGAATATTCCTCTAATCTCAAATGTGTTCTCAGTTAATCTCATAAGGAGAATATACACAATACTTTGGATCATAGTGTTCACATACACATAGAGTATACATGTCTATAACAATCCTTATCCATCAACCACTTACCATAATCCGATAATTGTGATAAAATCTTTCAATATATAACTAAAATAAAAACCCTAAAATCCTTTCTTAATTGATAGATTTCTATTCCATTTTCTTTATCTCATATTTCTGACAAGGCCTCAGATTTGGCAACTTGGCTTATTTATTTACAATGCTTCCTCAGTCTATTGTGTTCCTATGAATCTATTTGTGATTTGTCTAAAATTTTTCAATTACATTATTTCAAACTTTAAACATCATTTATCTTAATTCATGCACACCTTCTCAACAAAAAACATGACAAATATTCAATTATCACACAGAATATAGTCAAAATATTAAGGCTAATTCCAAACAAAATTTATAAAGAAAACCATTCCAATGAACCCATAAAAACCTTTTTTGATAGAAATCATGCATGAATATTTGCATGTTATCTTTATTCCACCAATCTTGTACATGCCCACACACTTCTGTATTTTTTTCACTTATCTATATTGAAAAAGAGAGAGTGTCAAATTACTTTGTTTAATATCCCAAGACTTTCTCATATCGACTCATAAGAAACTATAAAACTTTTGGATTTTTACACTTTTAATCCATTCAAGTTTATCAAGATGCTAAGAACCATTAAAAAAAAATTCAAATTATTAGATGGAATAGACTTGATCAGAATAAACATTTAAAGCATGATGACTCTAAGAATTGTACATTTCGCTAAAGTTTATAAAATCTCATTTCACGGTTTAATTTTATGAAATTATCTAAGACTATTGAAGACACCAAATGAATTATAAATATTTAGAGCATAACTTATCAGTGGTATATGGTAGACCACTCAGATTATTTTCAATCCTCTTATATATATCAAATCATTTACAATATGCAAAGAATATTTATCTACAATTATCTTTCCAATTACACCTGTTGTTTCTTCCCAACTCCTTTTATTAATATGTATTTAAAACAACACATAAACTCCATACATTCTAATCCATTTCACATAACATGTATTCAAAATTTAATTTATACACTTATGGACATTTCTTGATAACCTTCATGACTATTTTTAGGAGACCTACAACTGCCATAGTCACCAAACTTGTTTTATTGATCTAAAATACAATTTTTTTTATTTACAACCATACCATGTTCTTGAATAAAGCATTAATATATATGTAAAATATTATATAAACTATACAGACTTAAAGTCTATCTTTTCCAATAATTATGTATTATTCACTTTTTATTATTACCCTATTACTTTATTTGGTGCTTATTATTTTATTTTGAATCTTATCTCGTTGAACAACTATCTAAAATTATTCCTAAGTTGAATCCATACTTTTCTCAACATAAAATTCCTATGTTTAATTCTTGAATATACACAATGGACTTTTAAATTACATTTGAAACCTAAATAGACTCCCTTTTATTGACTCATTGACTACCTAGAACATTCTAAACCATAATTTTAACATAATTACATATTTACAATTAATCATGTTTCAATGATCCTACATCAGACTCTCCTAGTGGATAAAACTGAGCTCCTACTCAAAGGAGTAGTCATCTCCTTTTTTTCATCTTCTTCTTCCAATTTATTTTCACTCCATCTCCATGTTTGCTTATTCTTCTACTTTCCTTATTGAGCTTATCTTTCTGGTTGGTGAGTTTAATAGACTCAAGCTTTTCCTCATTCCTTCTCTTTTTTACTTTATCTTCCATTATGTGGATGCTTGTTTGAGCCTTCCTAAGAATTTCTTGTTAAAAAATTTCCAACTTTTCACACAAACTTGGACATACATAGTCTAATACACAGTTAGACATAAACATTTGAGACATAGAAGTCTCTTCATAATTTTCTTTCCATTATGATTGCTCATTAGGCTGGTTTTTAACCTCCACAAGTATTTATATCTCTATTTTAAGACATAATTTCTCATTAATGGTTATTCCATTGTTGATTGCATACTCTAAAGATGCCAACTCAACTTCCAACTGCTCTTCATTATTATAAATAAAAGGAAATTTTTGTGTCATAGATACACCTAAGGATTCCTAAAGTTTTGAAATCTCCTTTGTATAATTATCTTCATAAAATTCATGTCCTTTCTCTCTATTGCTTCATGCATTCCAAATTTGGTCTCTTCATCATCATTATGACCTTGGCTTTATTCTTGGTCATCATCATCTCTTCCATCTTCTTACTTAAGAATCACCCTTTCTTGATGATCTTCAAGTATTAATGTCTCAATTTGGACCTCTTCTTCATCATTTCTTATGAGCCTATCCACTAGCCCAAGGTCTTCATATTCCTATATACCTATACTCACAACATCAAAATCAAAGTTAGAAATAAAAACTTGGGCATTGAGCTTTCTTTGATCCTCCTTCAATTTCTTACTTAGAAATCTCTTTTCCCTCTTTCTCCTCTTTGTTATCATTTTGACTAGCCACTTAATTTTTTTCCTTCCTCATTACCCATCCATGCCATGGGTTTTCATCTTGCATTATCTCCATCATGAGCTGCATTTCTATTAACTTTTGCTTAATCTCTCTTACTTTTCTCTCATACTCTTCTTCTCTCTATTTTCTCTTTCTCATCTCCCTTTCTTTCATTTGCTTCTCTATCATCTTCTAGTTCTTTACCTTAGGCATTATTTCCATTAAGTTTTTTACTAACATTATTTTCTCAAGCAAGTCTATTTCACCTTGATCCATTATCTCATCCAATTCTTTTTCACCTTGGCCTTTTGATAATCTACTCCTATCCTCATAGTCTCACCTAAGTTTATTATGCCTTAGTCTTTTGACCCTTATCCAAGTTTACCTTCTTACTTGGGTTCATGTTTTATTTTGAGTAACCTTATGTGTTTAACCAGCTAAGCTCACTCATTTACTACATTTTTGACTTTTCAATATTTCCTTCCTTATGCTTCTCCAATTTTTAACACCTCAACAAACCATACAAATAATCAATTGATGTTGAAATATACTAAACAATCAAATTTACCTCGATATTATAATGTTAATAAGCCACCTCCACCACAAATGCCACTTTTTAGTACATCAAAATTTACCATTTGAATCAAAGGAGTGATATAAATATATGCTCCTATCTAGAATTCAACACTATGATCCTAATTGCTTCAACATCTGCATCCACTATACCTTTTATGAAACAAACACTACAACTTGATTCTTTGTCAATTCAATCAATTCTAGTAATCAATTTTAGAAACAATCTCATGTTGTGCTCAAAGTAATGAATTTTATTACTACTAAAACCACAATATGTCAATCAAACCCAATCTTATACCTATCCCAAGATATTTTCTAACTCTTTACTTTCTTCTTTAAGCCTTCTTTGGCTTTTATCCTTTCTCAAGCCTCAATGGCTTTGGCCTTCTTGAAACACTTTCTTTTTCAATCCCTGTAAAACCTTCAAACAATAATATATTTTCCCAAGAGCTCTCAGGCTTTGATACCAAAAATGATGTAAACAATCATCTATAGGTTTCTAAAGCTTTGTGCATTACTATGGTCCTCAATGGTCAACCAAACTCTTTTCACTTTGAAATTACTTTATCCTATATTAGTGTTATTTAACCTTTAACCAACATTACATTGGTTTTACGAACATGGTTAGAAAAATTCTCCTTTGATTTTGACTCCGTTAAAGTTTAGAAATAAATTCAAACAACTTTTCCCTATGTTAACATTTCCCAAACTTGTCATAGTATCCATCACTTTTCAAAGATAACTTCCCCTTTCTATTATTTTTCCCAAGGATCCTAGGATGATGCATGTTGACTGTGCCTATTTAGTAAGACTTATGTGTTTAGGATACTTTAAAACTATTATACATTCTTATACACAAAATGCATCTATAATGAATATTACTCTACTCTTAGATGTGTCCTCAATCAATCTCATAAGGAAAATATACATAATACTTTGGATCATAATGTTCACATACAAATAGAGTATACAGGCCTATAACAATCCTTATCCATCAACAACATAACATAATTAGATAATTATCATAAAATATTTAAATATACAACTACAATAAAAACCCTCAAATCCTTTCTCAATTGACATATTTTTATTCCATTTGCTTTACCTCATATTTCTAACAAGACCTCAGATTTGACAACTTGGTTTATTTATTTATACTGCTTCCTTAGTCTATTACATTCCTATGAATCCATTTGTGATTGGTTTTAAATTTGTTAATCACTTTAGTTTAAACTCTAAACATCCTTTATCCTCATTCATGCACACCTTTTCAACAAAAATCATGACAAATATTCAATTATCATGCAGAATATAATCAAAATATTAAGACTAATTCCAAATAAAATTTATAAATAAAACCATTCCAATGAACCCATAGAAACCTTTATGATAGAAATCATTCATGAATATTTGCATGTTATTATTTATGTCACCAATCATGTACATTCCCATGCACTTCTATATTTTATGCACTTCTCTATATTGAAAAAGAGAGAATGCCAAACTAATTTGTTCAATGTCCCAAGACCTTCTCATATCGATTCACAAAAAACTATAAAACTTTTAGATTTTTTATCTTTTAATCCATTCAGGTTTATCAAGATGCTAAGAACCATTTTAAAAATTCACAAATTATTGGATGGAATGGACTTGATCAAAATAGACATTTGAAGCATGATGACTCTATGAATTGAACATTCCACTAAAGTTTATAAAATATCATTTCATGGTTTACTTTTACAAAATTATCCAAGAATATTGAAGACACCAAATGAATTATAAATATTCAAAACATACCTTATCAATGGTTAATGATAGACCACTCAAATTATTTTCAATCCTCTTATATATATCGAATCATTTACAATATGCAAAGCATATTCATCTACAATTCTCTTTCCTCTTACACCTGCTCTTTTTTCTCAACTCCTTTTATTAATATATCTTCAAAACAACTCATAGACTCTATACATTCTAATCTGTTTCATAGAACATGTATTCAAAATTTAATTTATATACTTATGCACATTTCTTGATAACCTTCGTGACTATTTTTAGGAGACCTACAACTACCATAGTCACCAAACTTGTTCCATTAATCCAAAATACAATTTTTTTAATAACCACACCATTTTATTCAATAAAGCATTCATATATATGTACAATCTTTTATAAAATATACATACTTAAATTCTATCTTGCCCAAAAATTATGTACTATTCACTTTTTATTATTACCCTATGACTTTATTTGGTGCCTATTATTTTGTTTTGAATCTTATCTCTTTGAAAAACTATCTAAAATTATTCCTAAATTGACTCCATATTTTTCTCAACATAAAATTCCTACATTGAACTCTTGAATATACACAATGGACTTCTAAATTATATTTTAAACCTAAATAGACTCCCTTTATTGACTCACAGACTACCTAAAACCTTCTAAACCATAATTTTAACATAGTTACATATTTATAATCAATCATGTTCTAATGATCTTGCATCACAAAGTTAATTGATTTTTATTGATGTCCCAGAAGAGATATTGTGAATATATATGGTAAGTATTCATTATGGTTCAAGCATAGTCTAGTAGGTTCTTGAGTTATGCATAAGGTCATGGCACAATGTTATGATATAACAAGATTATGAGCAATGTTGCTTTGTATTACTATGAGAGATCATCAAGAAGAGATTATTTTTTGTGTTAAAGTGATTTTTGTGATAATGTCATTTTTGAAAAATTTCATAAATATCAAGTCTTTGTGGACAACGTGTATTGTGAATCCTAGTCTTGTCTTGGTGAAGGTATATCTAGTTCAAGTTTGGCAAGAGAGCTATATGGTTTGAGAAGTCTTGGTAAAATTAGAATGATGGGAGATGTTGTGGAGTCCATCTCATATGTTTGGAGATTATTTATGAGCTCTATAAGGTGTCTTGAAGATATCTAAGTGGTATGGTGCCTAGTAGGTCTATTTGATACTAGTAGGTCTATTTGATAGACTCGTTCTTGAGCATGGATATGGATTATAGAGGCATGATGATGATGATGATGATGATGATGATATAGATGTATATAGACTTTAAGTTGTCAAATATAGTGTTATATAGTGAGATAAAGATGTAGATTCAATCACATGACTCTTAGAGTGACCTAAAGGGTTAAGTTCTTCATTGGTGGTCTTCTCATAGACCTTGTCGTAAGACCCTAGGTGGCATGACGAGGCATCATGATTAGGTTTAGAGGCTTGTGAGATCATGTGAGAATAGTTTGAGGTTTAAAATGTTACTTCAATTTTTTTGGCGAAGTTTAGGTCTTAAGTTGAAGGAGAAAGCATGAAAATGAGTTTGAAGGTCTCTTTTATGTGCAAAATAAAGAGATGAAGACCCAAGAAGGATTTTCTCATGATTGTTAGAACATGTGACTATTAAATGGGAATATGATCTCTTAAGGAGAGATGGAAAAGGGTCCTAAAAATGTTTTCCAAGAATTTTTGTGTAGACTAATTACCCAGTGATTACTAGATTCACTAGTTTGATTAAACATTAACTGTCAATCCAGGGTGCATAAAATTTTCAAGAGTGTTAGCACTATATATGAATTATTGATTCAAAAATCAAATTGATTTTACAATTTTAGTATAATTAATTTATGCTAATTTTACTAGATAGATGTATTATGAAACTACTTTGATAGAATTATAAAACTATTCCACATTTATGTATCATACATGCATCATACTTATATAATCAAAATTAATAGTAAAATCAACTTACATAGCACACTAATAATTAATTAGGGTCGGGATCTTCATAGAATCTCATTCTGATGGGAGCCTTCCTTTTTTAGAACTGATCTCTAATCCCTCTCTAAGATAATTCACAAACTTCTTACAAATTCAACTTTCTCATTACTCAATTCTGAATACAAATTCTATAGTTCAAAAAATTTTGCTATTACCTTCATAAAATTATCTAACTCCCAATCTGATCTAGGTTCTAAATTTATATTCAAATGGTAGCTTATTAACTCTTAACCAAAAACACCAAACTAGGAAAAAATAAAAATACTTAGAAACTACCCCAGTCAACCTTCAAGTGGTTAGTAATAGAAGTTACTTGTTTTAGTTTTGACTAGGTTAAAGATAAGGTATACTATTTTGTTATTTTATTTCCTTTTATCTTTTCTCATTATCCTTGTCTATCCCATCTTTGGTAGCACATCCAATGTCTCCTTGCATGTAGAGAATCCATAAAATAACTATGATTCTTCCCAATCATCCATTTTATTCCCTAAGATATCTGGATGTGCCTACAAGATCTCATCAATAGTAACTCTATTTTTCATAGTGGATGCATGCACTCTATAGTAACATATAGGAAACCTGTAGGTGTAACCTTCAGTTATTATGGGAAATATAAAATGGCTGTAGGTAACCTATATGTGAAGCCTATAATTTCTCTAGGTATTTTGTAGTGGCTCTAAGAAACTTGTAGGTGAAGCCTACAGTTATTATGGGCACTTTTCCATGGCTATAGACAACCTATAGGTGAATATTATAGTTACTATGAGTAACCTTTATTAGCTATGGCTTATCAAGATTCTATAGTTTTTCATGACCCTTTAAATGTTTGTTAGATAAATTCACACCAATATAATTCAATCAAGGAAAAGTATCAATAATTCATAACATCACACACACACACACACACACACACACACACACACACACACACACACACACACACACACACACACACACACACACACACACACACACACACACACACACACACACACACACACACACACACACACACACACACGTGCACACATGCATGCACGCACGCACACACACATGCACGTACACACACACGCACACACGCATCAAGAAACATAAAAAAATCATAACTTCATTCATTCATTTGAATTAGTGATGGATAGTTATGGGATTTGCTTATAAAAAGACATAGACTAAGAATGGATGAGGCTATAAAAGTAATCAATTAGTGGCCTCACCACTCCCCCCTATTTATCCTCTTACTTGACCTCGAGAAAGCCTTGGTTGCATTCTAAAACCATAAAATTTTCTAAAGTATAGGGGTTTAAGATAGCCTAACCCTTCCAAGATGTAAAAACTTGAGCATTCTCAATGTGTTCCCATCTTCTCTTCTTTGCCTCTCTATCAGCTAGAACATTTCCTTCCCAATCAAGAATTGGGAACCAAAATATAGGGGGTTGAAACATCAATCCCATCCATTGTATTTTCCACTTCATGATAAGTTTAATATATAAGTATACTTTGTGGATGGTCTCCCTATGGTTTTGAGGGGAGTATGGTTCCTTTCTTTTCAAGGCATATAAATGTTCTACTAATCTATTAGAGTAAGCAAAAAAAAAATCCTTCTATCTCCTTATATGAGACTCAAATAGTGGTTTTGGACTTCCACCTACTTTCTAATAACCCATTCTTGTGGAGCATTTATGTTCATAAATGAGATCCATTCTTCCACTACATCATCTGAATCTTTGGATTCACTCCTGATCATTAAGGTGGCTTCTTTCTCCTTTTCTTGATATTCTTTGGTTTTTTTCTTCTTTTAATTTCATTCAAAACATATGAATAAAATGCATTTAATAGGATATCCCCCAAATATATGTTGGTATTCCATTCTATATCACTAAGAACAACATATTGGTGAATGTATAATTCACTTGGTTGGGCTTGAAGACTAGGATAAACATGTCTATATTCATTAAAGAAAGATATTGGGTAATAAACCATATAAGATTGATCATTATAAATCATATCATACCTTAATTTCAACCATTTTTCTTCCAAATATATAACATACACCCTATAAGGGGTTCTACACTCCATCAATAGCCTAGTAGTTTCATGTAATTTGCTAGTCTTTTTATTCAAATATCTGATCCTAATTTTAGTAAATTCTAATTTTTATTTTAATTCATCATGTTATTCTTTTGATTCAACATATAAATTGAATATATACATAAATTATTTATGGTAGGCTTTATTATTACTAAATTTTTCCTTCAGAAAAATCAAAAGATCATCAGTCTCTACTAGACTGGTGACTAAGAATTCCACATCAATAACTTCTTCTATAGTAGGTGTTGGTGTAGTGGGAAATGAAAGAGGAATTCCCTAATAGAAGGGTTCCAATGCTAGAGCATAATATATTTTAGAGGATTCTATGGACAAGGTGGATGAGGATGCTAAAGGTTCCTCCACTATCTTCTTTTTATCCTTAGAGGGTTCTACAAACTTTACTACTCCTAAAAGCATTTCAATGCCTTATTTTCCTTTCAATTCTGTTATCTCATTTTTGATTTTTAATATTTCCTCCATGTCTTGTTCTAATGTTTGGAACTCTTGATCATGAGAAAAAAAAAATCTTCCTTTTTACATAACCTCTTGTTCAACCAATTCTTCTTTTCCTACATGTTGCTCTACCTCTCTCAATTTCTTCTCTATGTATCCAATGTTTTTGAGGAGATTAATGTCCTCCTCAATGAATCTAGATGGGAGAGGTGATCATTATTCTTCTTTTTACTTATTAGATCCTTCATCAGTAGACCATTCTTCTATTTCAAATCCATTAGGGGTTTTCTTAAGCCTAGGACCTTTCCTTGGTTCTTGATCATCATTGATAACTATAGTTAAGGAGGCTATAGTGGTCTTTTGTTTCTTCATCCTTTAAGATATCCTAAGAGGAGGTTTACTTATTTTTGACACCATGGGTTTATTCCACTTGGTTTTCATTTTCCTTATAGGAGGGATGACTAATAGATTTTGCTTTTCTTTTGCATCAATTGACATGAGAACTTCTTCTTGTCCAATAGGAGGTAGTGTAAAGGAATCAATCTAAGATGAGGACATAATGGGATAAGGGATATTCTATTGTGGGATTTCCTCCTCTATATCATAAGGGAATAAGACTAGTCTTCTCCTCTTCTTATTTCTTGTAGCAGTCTCAAATGGACCTTTAGTGGCTATGAGTTGACTAGTAGCATTAGTGCCCCCAACATTTTCCTGAATAGTTTGTTTGGGTTGCTCCTCAGGGGATTCCCTCTCATCAGTGCCTTTTTCTTGCTGGGGTGCAATATTTTATAGAGAAATTTTTTTCTCCCAAGTGAGGTCAATTCTAAAAAAAACTATTCCTTGTTTAATTATGAGCCATATTAGGTAGTGGTGAGATATGGTTATTTAAGTGCCCTTCTCATATTCTTTTTAAGATATTCTATAAGAAATTAGGAATATTAATGACTCTATTATGTCTTAAATGATTTAAAATTTTGAACTAGAGAGTGTAAATGAGGGAATACCTTCCCTCATAGGTCATGTACCTAATAATATATGATGCTATCTCTCTCCATTATATCGTGAAACTAAGTCTTTACACACATCCTTTATTTAATACCAATCTTTCATTTGCCTGGTAAAACTGGTACCTAGCTTCTTAGCCATTGGGTCTATCCTACTAATTTCCCCCAATGCTTGGTAGCCCATTTACTTGGCTCCCCAAGGTCTCATTAATAAGAAATGTGATGCCACATATAGTGGCTTGGTTTCCATTAAAATAAACTATAAATGCCCTAGTGAGAGGCTCTAAAAACTGTCTCAACAATTCAAAATATGTATCTTTATTCAAAATAGGTAGTCCAACCATTATAACTTCTCTATCAATCCCTTCAACCGATAGTTAGTTGCACACTCTTTGGACCTATGGAAATCTACCTGTAACAAGTTTGTTCTATTATGATAAATATGGGGTTTGTAGGTTGTAGGGTTTGGCTCAATAATGGTAGATGTGATGTTGTAGGTTGAAAATTATGGTGTCTCAAGGTTTCTTATGGCATGTGAGGTTATAACCTATAGAATTCTCCCCCCACTTGATCTATCACATATCCTTAGGTGATGTGGATTGAGTAAGAAGTATGGGATAAGATGGGTCATCATAAAGAATAGATGTGTGGGTTTACATGTGATAGAATTTTTAAATGAATGACTAAATTCATAATTAAATATGATTTATCAATATCATACATTATATATTATAATAATGAGGAAATTTTCAATGATGAAAGATATGGTGTACCTTTTAATAATGGTATTCTGGATGTGATGCCTATTAAGTTACATGGGTGTTGGCATGAAAATATTTGAATGTGAATGATTAATAGGTGAAATTATTGGGATAGTAGTTGGAAATAGAGTGAAGTGGACCCTTTATGAAGTGATTGAGATATCACTAATGGTTAGGCATTAATGATGCCTATAGGTCACATGCATGTGATGTAGGATAGTCTACATGGAATAATGGTCTAAGACTTGAAGGATAAATTATTTTTGTCATACCATAAGGTGGAAATTGAAAATATGAGTGATCCAAGTGATGGGTTGGAATATATTGAGAAGATACCTGAGGGAATTACTACCTAGTCACCTTCATCTGATTAAATTAGCTGATAGGAGTCTACATGCTACTTATGCCCTAAAGGTTTTGTGCCTGAAGGCTTAGATATAGTAATAAATAGGGTCTTCAATATGGAATTTGTGTGGCAAAGAAATCTAAGATCTCACTAGTTAGCATAGTGAAATGATATTCATAAAATGACCAGAACTAAAAATGAATCATGAATGTCATTATAGGTAAAAAATTTGGTATATAACATTTCCACAGGGAAAGAGAAGTTATATGATTCGTTGTGGCTCTATAAATTGGTATTAAAGGGTAGTTTTAGTCAATAGATATGACATTTTCTTCCCCAATATTCCTTCATTCTTTTATGAGGTTGTCTGATGACTTTCATGCAATGCCCAAAAGCCAATAACGAATCCATCAGTGAGAGCTATAGGAGGATATATCTTGTATGCTTTATAGAAAGGTGAGAATAGGCATGAGAGGGCACTTACATTAGCTACAAAAGTACATGTAGCAATTTTCAAAGTGATGGCCAACTATGTAAAAGGTGTCCATAGCAACTATAGAAGTGCATGTAGTAATTGGAGAAAATTTTTGTAAATAGTAAGGATTTGAGGGATTACCCTCTCTCTGGTTCCCTTTTCACATTCTCTTGTTTATTTATTTATTTTACCCTTAAGTATCCAACAAGATGGTTTTCTACTTAATCCCTTTTTATAGATCTAGGTAGCCAATAGGCTTGTTTTCTACCTAAAAGCTACCAACAATGCCTAAAAATGGGTTTTCATTATTGGATTTTTTTTTACTCTAACTGTTGTTTGCACTAGAATGTTTATTTAAGGTCTTGGACAAGTCACCTAGAAATGTGACTTGTCAAGTAATATGTGAGGGTTTCATTCATCAAACTAGAGGAGGGTAATGATGTCCTCCTCTCCTTCTTCATCTAAGTGTGGATTGGTGCTCTCATTGTCTAGTGAGGCAACATGTGTATCTAAGACATCACTATATCCATATTATAGTTGCTAGTGTATTTGACTAGTAAATTCTACATGAGTAAGTAATTTTTTATGCAACTTGAGTCTATGGCCATTGACTAGTAGATGGAATCTCACTGGATCAATGGTTTAGAGTTAGACTACTCCATTGTCAAAAACATGCTTAATCTCAAAAAGACCAAGCCATTTGGTCTAGAGTTTACCCTTGTGGTCTTTGTATTTGGAGTCAAAAAAAAGGGCCCAATCTCCTATATGGAATTACCTACTTTTAATGTACCTATCATGTCATCCAATCCAATATTGTTGTATAAGCTCTATGTTTTGTAATTCATATTGTCCATATTCATCTAAGGCATTCAACTATAGAATCCTTTCTTTCTGGGCTTCAAATATATCCATCCCAAGTTTTAGTGTTGTTTGTAAGGTCCTATGCTAAAATTGAATTAGCAAGTTAGGTCTCTTTCCAAAGACCAACTCATATGGAGTGAACCTAGTATTGGTCTTCCATGTGATTTGGTAAGCCCACATGGCTTTCAGAAGCCTAGCCTCCTAATACTTATGAGACAAAC
Organism: Torreya grandis; assembly: GCA_037957365.1. Taxonomy (NCBI): domain Eukaryota; kingdom Viridiplantae; phylum Streptophyta; class Pinopsida; order Cupressales; family Taxaceae; genus Torreya; species Torreya grandis. Next base: position 573,509 of record JARHVA010004647.1, on the reverse strand, counting down.
TAACAATATTTATCAAAATATTTTCTAACTCCCTATTGGTGACTTCCACCTATCCATTATACTGTGGATGATATGGAATTGATTTCTTATGCCTAATCTCATATTACTAGACTACAGTAGTAATTAAATTAGTAGTGAATTAGGGTCCCTAATCAGTGACTATTTCACTTAGCACACCATATCTAGTAAATATTTACTGATATAGGAAATCTAACACCTTCTCAACCCTAGCATGTGTAAGATCCTTTACTTCCACCCATTTAGTGACATAGTCAGTATAGATAAGGATGTAATATTTGTTGTTAGATTTTGGATCAAAATCTCATACAAAATCTAGGCCCCACTTTCTAAATGGTTCAAGCACCATCTAGGGATGCAAAGGTATTTCATCTAAACATGTGGGTCTTTCCATATGATGGCATCTATCATAATGAGCATTATATATTATTACATCTTTATAGATTGAGGGCCAATATTATCCTATATTCAAAAAATTTACTACTATATGTTTGGTTGTAAAGTGTCCTCCATAGGGTTCAACATGCAAATAGTTGAGGATATCTAAAACTTCATCTTCTCTAAGACATCTTATGATGATAGTGTTAGGCCCAATATATAAAATGAATCCAAATAACCATGAATATCTAGTACTTTTTTGAATCAATGCTTGCCTTTTTTGGGGGATGAAATGTTATAGAAGTAACCCTATTACAAGGTAGTTACCAATATCAACATACCAAGGTGTGGTAAGGGTGAGAGAATAGGTGATCATCTATAAATAAGTCATCCACTATGGTATCCACTTCAAGGGTTTGCAAGCATGATAAATATTTAGCCACTACATTGTCCTTGCTAGGCTTATCTACAATGGTGATATCAAATTCCTATAATAAGAGCAACCATCTTATCACTCTAGCTAGAATAGTTGGTTTGTTTATAAGGTATAAAATGGATACATGGTCTATATGAACAAAGACCTGATACCCAATGATGTAGTGATGGAACTTTTTGATATCATAAACTACCACCAATAACTCTTTTTTAGTAACTATGTAATTTAATTTTGTTACTTGCAAATTTTTGCTTATAAAAGAGATGGCATAATTGAGTGCTTCTTATTTTTGGCCAAGCATAGCTTTGAGGGTAATATCTAAATCATATATGTGAATGTGAAATGGAATCTTCCAATTAGAACCATGTAAAATACATTTGGTGGTCAATAATTCTTTTAATTGTTTGAAGGTTGTATCACAAGGAGTCTAGAGAAATTCAACATATTTAGTCAGAAGGGTGAATAACGGTGCTACTAATTTACTAAATTGTTGATTAATCTCCTGTAGTAACCAACATGTCCTAAAAAACTCCTAACATCTTTATGTTTCTGAGGAACATACAAGTTTTTGATGATACTAATTTTTGCAGGGTCAACATTAATCCCTATAGTAGATACGTGGTTGCCTAAGATAATACCTACTATCATAAGCATGCATCATTTCCTATGGATAAGAATAGATGGTTCTCTTGATAGTGTCACAACACTTTTTTTAGGTTTTTGAGGCATTCATCAAATGTCTCTCCATAGACAGTGAAGTCATTCATATAGATTTCTACACATTCATTAGGCATATCTACAAAGATACTTAGGAAAACACTTTACAATGTTATTAGAGTGTTATATATCCCAAAGGTAATAAAACATAAGCATAACTACCCTAGGTACAAGTAAAGGTGGTCTTTCTTGGTCCTCAAGAGCAATTCTAATCTAGTTGTAACCACTGATGCCATTCAGAAAGATAAATATTTCTTCCCTGCTAGTGTGTCCAACACTAGGTCAATGAAGGGTAGAGGAAAGTTATCCTTCGTAGTTGTTATGTTGAGTTCCTTATAATTTATGCATACATGCCATTTTAAATTTTTCCTAGGTATAATTATCAAAGCTGACACCCATTCACTATCTAAGATAGAATATATGAATCCAACAGTCAAAAGTTTATGTAATTCCCTTTTGACTATGTCTTAAAGAGCTAGATTCATCATACATTGTGGTTGTTTGATTGGTTGGCACTATTATTTGATGTAAATATGATGTGTGTATATTTTTGGATTGATTCATTGCATATCCTCATAATCTCATGTAAAATCACATTGCTTGGCATGCAACATGTTGATTAAGTGTTTTTCCTCATTTAACTCCAACTTGCTATTAATAAGAAATTTTTTCCCTAGAGAGATTTTAATTTTCCATGAGAGTGATTTCATTATTTTCATATTTATAATGAATCTAGTTTGGCTATAACTATGAGGCAGTAGCTGGTGGAATATTTTCTATATAGATGCATCTAAATTATCCAATTCTTAGAAGTTAGAAAATAGGCACTCAACACATTACAAGTGGTTGAGATATATAGAAGGATTTTGGTAATTATTCTAAAGAATATTAGAGAGAATTGTATCTTCCACTTGATTATCCAAGTGAATGCATGGTCTATGATAAATATAAGAATTAAAAAGGTTGATCTTCCTCATCTTCTTCAACCCATAATATAGGTTCCAATGTAAAAACTAGTTAAGATGGGGGTTAAAGAACCAACTATTTAGTGTAGTAGTCATTAGATATCATCATGTTACCTATTATATAGCTGATGAAGGCATCAACTGTGGCAATCCAAGGTCATCCTAAGATAAGGGGGTATCCAACCAAATTATACTTAGGTTGTAACATAATTAAATCTACAAGATACTCCCAAGAATCTATAGTGATGACAAGATCTTCAATGATTCCCTCTAATCTAACTATAGACTTGTCAACCATTTGTAATAGTGTAGATGTGGGATGAACACTATTCATCTATAGTTTGCGTATAGTTTTAATTGTCATTACATTTATTTCAGCCCCCAAGTTGATCAATGTATTGGATAGCTATTGGTCATGGATCTGGACTGTTACTATTGGGCATTCTAGATCTCAATACTTCCTTGGTAGGGTGTTCCCTAGTATGATGTTTGCTAGCTAGCTAATCACATGCATAATATTAGGATCTTTTTTATTCCTTCATAGTTTTTGTAGATAGAGGTCTCTAACAATTTAGAATATATGGGTACATTCTTGATGGCCTAGAATAGAGGGATTTTGATGCAAAGGTTCTTAATCTATCTCATGAAATCAAACTCATATTTAATTGTATGTCATTAAAGGCTAAGACATTTTGGAAATGGTGGGGGGGGGTTATTTCATCAACTTTATTTGCTATTTTAGAGAGTTCTTGATGTGATGGAAGTAGGTTGGCATGTTCTCTTAGGGTTTCATCATCTGAATCCCTTATTATGGGTGGTGTTGGGGGTGGTATAACTTTCCCTAAATGGAGGTGAACATCATTGATGTTCACCATGTATTCCTAATACTCAAAAATATCAATACTAAATGTGGACTACACTAGCTTATTTTTTGGATTGTGATAGGCTAGGTAGGTAGCTAGTTAGGCTTGGGTGTAGCTTATGTATTAGGCATAATATTAGGAGGTTGTTGTTGTCATTATTTATTAAATCCTCTTAAAGAGCTTCCCCATGGTTGATTAGGTCTCTAGGGCTATTTCCACTAGTTTGTGAAGGGTGGGCCTTAAGGTGGTTACCATGCTTACATCTAAGATGGAGATATATTTTGTGGAGGCTATAAAGAGGTGGTGGAGTAGCTTGTTTGAGGTGGCTGCTAGCTAGAATTAGGAGGTGGAATGTTCATCCAAGGACTAGTCCAATTGGGAGTAGCATTTGAAAATTATGAATTAAAGTAGGTAGAATTTGTAAAAGGTGGATTTTTTCCCATACCTTGATAAGGTGGTCATTGAACCCATGGCTTTATTTGTACAACATGGAAAACCTAGACACTATATCCTTCTATAGCATGTAGCTCTACTATTTATGGTTTTTTAGTTATGATGTGAGCTACTTTAGCCTAAACCTCGTGACATCTATAATCAACATTTTTCTTCTTACAGTCTAGATAGTAAATGGTCAAGGCTTGATCCAAAGCTACTTGATTCTATCTTGATTGTAGGATATCTATTTGGGTTTCCAAATGGCTAATGATATCATGTTTCATGTCTTATAATAGGTTATTAACCTTAGTTTTTGATAGGTCATCTATAGCTACCAATAGAAGTTTGCTACCCCTCACTTTTTTATGGTAGATCTAGAATAATTCTTGCTAAACTCTTTGATATCTGTGAATGGTAGGTGAGAAATATCCCCTCCAGTCTTTAGGTCCAATGCTTCTAGACAATCTTATCTGACTCCTTTCAAGAAGATGAGTTTTAAAGGTTCTTCTCTAAGTGCACTTTGCTTGAGTTTTTGTACACTGAACATGAACCATTCAACATAGTCCTCCAAGTATTCATTCCCCTCTTGAGTCATCTTGAGGATGTCATTTATTCTATAACTTCTTCCTCTTCCATATTCCTAATACATGGCCAAAAATTTATTTTTCATGTCCTCCCAAGTGCAGATCGAATTACTACCTAGTCCCATAAAGTAGCAAAGTGTTGAGTCTTTGAGAGTAGTTGGAAAATTTCAATTTTTGTTCATCTTAAGATAGTCATAGCTTCTATAGAGGATACCAAATTTGAATAATATTGTGTTTGAGTCTTTTGATAATGTACCTCTAAAATTGGGTAAGGTTGAGGGTGGAATGTTTCTCATTTGTGTTATGCCTATTGCATCTAGAATAGGAAATTCAAAAGTAACTATGTCTAGAGTACCATTTTCCTCCACAATGTCTCTTTCTCTACTCATTATGGATCTTATTGTGATTTGGATACCAAATGTACTTAGGATCCCATCCTCAAACTCTATGTCAATCCTTTGGTTAGCATGATAATAAACATTTATCTGCTGATCTTTAGTATTTTTACTAGATGAAGGGTTAAAAATATTCTCCTACGCTTCCTTTGATTTGATCAAGAAAGCCTTGATAAAATGTTTTAAATATGTTACTCTCCAGAGTGTCAAATTTGTGTAATTCATATCCTTCATTTCTTCTTACCAGCTTAGCTAATGCTTCTTCTACTTATGTTTCCTTTCATAGATCTAATAATGCTTCTTCTACAAATTGCCTCCTTTAGTTTGTATTTTCCTCTTCTTTAAGAGCCTTTCAGCTTCTGGTATATTCTTCAATAGGATTCTTTGTTACTACAGGTATTTATGGTTCTTTCCCAATAGCAACTTGTGGCTTGTTTAGTAGGAATATCCCTCAAGAATCTCTTTCTCTCTACATAAACATTATGCCACTCCTACTATCATGTCCCTTCTTGTACAGAGTTAGTTTTTTTTGGTTTTTATGTGTTCAAGGGGATTATTTCAAACCATTTTTTTTAAAATAATGTAGAAATAAAAGAATGCTAAAATCAAAACAATAGGAATTGAAATTCTACTTCTAGAAAGTAGTAAAGATTATGAACTAAAAGAAGGAAAAATTATTCTAGAAAGTAAGAGATGAAAGCAGGAAAATTTATTCTAGAAAGAAAGAAATGAAAGTAGTAAAATTTATTACAGAGAGTAGGAAATGAAATAAGGAAAATTTAAAATCACACTTTGCTAAAAATAAATTAATTTTATAGAAAATAAATTTTAGAAACATGAATTAAGTAACTTATGCATTGTTTACTTCTAGAAACTTAGACATTTGACATAAGACACCATAATACCCTCACTTGACTTGTTAGGCTAGAACTATATGTCTAGGTACTTAGACATCTGGTATAAGATAATGCAATGTCCTCATTCAACTTGTTTGAATAGGTGGAAATTGAATTAACAAAAAAAAATGATTGATTTCAAAAACAATAATTGGCATCCTCCCTGGAAACAATACCAAAATGTTGTGAAAAATAATTATCCAATGATTACCATATTCATCAATCTATTTAAACATTAATTATCAACCCAAGGTGTGTAAGATTTTCACTAGTGTCAGCACTATATATACATTATTGGTTCAAAAATCAATTTGCTTTTCTAGTTATAGTAAAATGAATTTATACTAAATTTACCACATAAATATATTATGAAACTGATGTGATAGAATTATAGAACTATTCCACACTTGTGTACCATACATGTATCACACTTATATAATCAAACATAATAGTAAAATCAACTTACACAACATAATAATAATTAAAGAGGGTTAAGATATTCACAACATCTCATTTTGAAGGGGCCCTTTGTTTAGAACTAAGCTCCAATTCCTCTCTGAGAGAATTCATAAACTTCTCACAAATTCAACTTTATTATTACTCAATAGTGAATACAAATGCCATAGTTAAAAAACTTATGCTATTACCTTCTCAAAATTATCTAATTCCCAATCTAATCGAGTTTTTGCCTTTAACTATAAGAGGTATTTTATTTGACTTTTAACCAAAAACACCAAACTAGGAAAAAATATAAATACTTAAAAACTACCCCAGTCAACCTTCAAGTGGTTAGTAACCAAAGTTACTTATTTTAGGTTTGATTAGGTTAGAGACAAGGCATAATATTTTATTATTTTATTTACTTTTATCTTTTCTCATTATCCTTATCTTTCCCATCTTTGGTAGCACATCTAATGTCTCCTTGCATGTAAGAAATTTGTTAAACAACTATGATTCTTCCCAATCATCCATTTAGTTTCTAAAGATAGATGGATGTGTCTACAAGATCTCACCAATAATGAATCTATTTTTCATAGTGGATGCAGGCACTCTATAGTAGCTATAGGCACCCTATAGGTGTAACCTTCAGTTACTATAAGCACTCTATAGTGGCTACGTGTAACCTATAGGTGAAGCCTACAGTTATTGTGGGTATTTTGTAGTGGTTGTAGGTAGCCTATAGGTGAAGCCTATAGTTATTGTGGTCACTTTGCAATGGATATGAGTAACTTGTAGGTGAAGCCTTCAATTGTTATGGGTAGCTTCTAGTAGCGATGGATTAGAAAGATTCTACATCTTTTCATGACCCTTTAAATGCTTGTTAGATAAAGTCACACCAATATAATTAAATCAAGTAAAAGCATCAATAGTTCATAACATAACACACACACACACACACACACACACACACACACACACACACACACACACACACACACACACACACACACACACACACACACACACATATTAATGAACATACAAAATCATAACTTCATTTATTCATTTGCATTAGTGACAGATAGTTATGGGATTTACATGGAAAAATACATAGACTAAACACATATGAGGATATAAAAGTAATCAATCGATGACCTCATCAAGCACTAGGAGTTGGTTTTAGATTCAAAGTTTTTGATCAAATGTTAAGAATGAAAACCAACTTTAAACCCTCATAAAACCCTTATAGTGACTTGATATGGAATATATTGTTGTAAATGGATTATAATGGTTTCTATGATATATTTTGGTGATTGAAAAATATAGATAACTCCCCCAAGTACCTCTATGTGGCATTGGTTTGTTAGAAGAGTTAGTGGAAGCTATAATAGATCCCTTATTTCATAGATTTTTGATATAACATGCATGGTTAACTCAGTTAGAGTTACACAATGGATGGAGGTTAAATATTGTGACTTTTAATTATTTAATTTTGGTTTCTAAGCAAATTCCAAACCTTAAAATTCTAAACTAGTCATGCAAGTTGACCTATCACCAAAAAGTCAAATAGTGAAGATAGTGAGAAAAACCAGGCTAAAGTGAGAATAAGATTAGGGATGAGTTTTCATGGATTAGGAATGGATCCAAATGAATGGGTTATTTTTAAATACCTATATCACATATCCCATTTTATTATAAGTTTTGGAAATTCTCATATACAAGAAAAAATTTGTTCTCAAAGTGACCTACCTAACATAATAAGGTCTATGTAAGGTGAAGACATGAGATTGGTATGTAAGACCAATATTGATATTAAACCTTGTAATATTTGTGTTTTAATGTGTTTTAAATATATATAATAATAATAATAATAATAATAATAATAATAATAATAATAATAATAATAATAATAATAATAATAATAATGCATAATTAATTATTTATTATGTATACATAGGTGTTAACATGCAAGTTCACTATGACTGGGTCTCAGGGTAAAATGACAGTTCTAAGTATGCAAGATGGAGTGAAGAGTTTGAGACTATATAACATTATTAAATGTATCAAATACATATTTATTGTTTTTTTTATGTATATTACCTATAAACTATTTATATAAGGTTTAAATTCACTTTAATAGTTTGTAATATGGAATCCAAAAAGGTCTTGTCTAGCTCTGTTAAAACTGTGAAAGAGAAGCTTAACAAATTGGTCTACAAGACCAATAGTTGACATTATAAATTTTTATCTATCTATTTTATGATTTTATATAGATCACATAAAAACATTTAATTATAATTATATATTTTTTAAATTTCCTTAAAGTATTTTAAAATAACATTCATCATAATTGTGTTGTCAGTCTTCTTGATAGTTCTATGTAGTCATCTAGCAAAGATGTGTTTGAGGTGACTTGCCTAGATTTGAAAAATATATTGAATATGAATATGTTATTAATGTCTCAAAGGTTCATTTAAATGTATTTTTATTAATTAAAAGTCCCTATGAAAGTGTAGAGAGTCAAATGATCATGACTGGATTTTGAAGCTAGTTGACAGTTTAGAATGGTCATATTACAAGAATGAGTTAGAGGATTCAAGCCATATGTTATAATATATCAAGAACATGGTGATTAAATTCAGTAAAATTCATGTTATTTTTAGATATTTTTATATGTAAAAATTGGTTGTATGCTTTAATTTTTTGAGACAGACTTTTTGGGTGTGTGAAGACCTAGTTGTGAATAGTACTAGTTATGTGTTTCAAGTAGTGAATTAGACTAAAAGGTGGTATGAAACTATATTAATTTTATAATGGGTATATTTGAGGTTTTTTTTAATTTTTTACCTTTTTTTTGGATCCTAAATAAGTTTCAATAGGGATAATTATCATGTGTTGCTTAACAAGGCCTAATTGCATTATGTCTCTATTAGGCCTAATGGTGGTTTTGGTCCTTATGGGTGGTGACCAAACTATGTAGTGGAGATTTAATTTATGAAACGTGTTTTTTTTATAATTTTAATGATAATAAAATGGTGGAATGTTTTTTGGCTAACCAAGGTCTGTGCAATCAAGAGTCTTGTATTTATACAAGGCATAATAGGCCTATTTGGGCTTGCCAAGGAATGTGAGTGCAAAAGAATAAAAGATCACCTTGAAGAGTGGAATGAGGTAATGTAAAAAATAAAAGGTTATTATATGATTATTCATGAATATCCACCATAATTTATGAGTATGATAAGTAATGTCATATAACCTAAATCTATCAAGAAGAGGCATGTTGATTGAAGAGGCATAATAGGTTGTTTTGAGAGGGATAAAAGGTTGAGAAGAGTTGAATGAGTTGATTGTATTTTTAGATACTATTATATCTAAATCATATATGTGTTACTTATGTATGATAGTGATTTCATTTTAGATAGAGAAGATAGAGAGCTAAAGAAGAGGTCATCATCTGCTGGTTAAGTAATAAGGTGTCTTGAGGTGATCAAGTTGGTCTTGGATGAGTTGGTGCTTAATTAAGAAGGAGTGGGAGTTAAATTTTAGTTTGGTGCTTTAATAAGTGTAATTAATGTGGTTTATTTATTTTCGATTCACATAGGGGGTTGGTTCCTCCTTACAAGTTGGTACATTCTTAAGGACTAGTTGAGTTGGTGGTTGACTAGTGAGGGGTTGGTGTTCCTTGTGGGGTTGGTGCATCACTAAATATTGTTTAATTGAATATAGAAATATATTATAAGATATGTGTTAGTGGTTTTATCCCCCATTATGTTTTCCCACGTATCTCTTATGTTCATGTGTTGATATCTTGTTTCATGTTTATGTGATTGTTTCTCTATGCATTGATTGATAACTATATTAGTTTAAAAGGTTAATCTATGTTAGGTAGAAATAAAATATTTTTAATACACTAATTAACCCCTAGACCTCTCATTGTTAGTGCTTCCAACAAAAATATCACTTGATCATGCTCCAACTATAGGTGCAGACATAGTCTGTAGGGGCTGAGAGGAAAAGTTTTTAGAGTTTAGACTTGAAAAAGGGTTCTCAAAATATTTGAATGATTGATAGGTATTTTAAAAACTCCACACACCTTTTGGAATCAATAACCACACCCTTTTATTCCTCTACTACACAACTTTATAATACTCTATGTTTGACTATTTGTGTATGAATCATTCAATAGATCTGTATTATCCTCTAAGTAAAGTGATGTGAAAATAAGAAAATTAATTACTCAAACATATTCAATAAACATGAAATATTGTACTTCAATTACACAAAATCATCTCTACTTTATTACTCCATTGTGTTAAGGCAAATTTCTTATCTTCTAATTATAAATAATTCTTTATAATCATGTTCGAGCATGGGAAGTGTAGGCTTCAATTGGTCATTAAAAAGGTGGCTCTCATTGATGATACATACAAACTCCTTATCATAATTCCTTGTCAAACTATTAATATTTCCTTACATAATAACTCTATGAATCTCTAGTTTTGGGGATTTTGTGTCTTTGTTTCAAAGGCTATAATGGGAGGAGATAGGATTCAAATGGATCCAATTTCCTATTACAAGTTTAAGGAAAATGTTATGGTTTGACGTTACTGTAAGGAAGGTAGTATCAGCGCTTTTTTGGAATGGCTTAATGGCTTTGATGAAAATCTATCTGATCAATTCACTTGATCTTGGCATAATCATAGATTCACTATTGGGAGAATTGGGTTTGAGGTTTTATAGAAAGTTATTGCTATGGTGACTAGCCTATCGACTAAGAGAACCAAGCTATAAAGGAAAGCAAAAGTGGTGGACCATTCTAACCAGAAGTTATTCCTTGGGGAAGGTGAAGATCTGGTTCCTTACTAGGGAGGATTCAAATGGGCCAAGTTGATAGAGCCATGGGATGATATGTGTTTCCTCCTCATGAAATACTTCACTCTATAGGGGTGGTTTACCAGGTTCTACAATTATCATCTTCCTTTACTAAATTATTTTAGATGCAATGATTATATTAGCTTCCTGTTCTATCTATTATCTTCCCTTGAGCATTTAATTTTTAGGGTTAAATATTAAGTTAGCTAAGAAGCCCTCCACAAAACCCATTCCCCTACACTAGGGTCTTATTATCTAATTAGATAACTTCCACCTTGCTCTAGAGCCACTTAAGCCTATCCAATCTCATAGCAGTGAAATTTATACCAACTCTAAAGATATTGTCATATCTTAAGAGCCTTGCCCTTCCCCTACTTCTCATAAGATGAAAGGGGTTTCCTTTTCTCTATCTAATGAGGATACTAACATGGTGACCGCTACCCACACTTCGGTCTCTAAAAGTAATGTGAAGAGTAGAAAGAGGAAAACTAGGGAGGTGGAAGAGGAAACTATGAGAGATGTTGTGGGGACCCCTAAAAATCTTAGCAGTACTCTTGTGGGACCTAGTAGTTATCAATGGGTTTGCCAAGGTCCAAAGAATGAGGATGATTGAGTCTTGGTTGCATGAGATGAAGCAAGTGAATACCACAAAATGCTAAAGTAAATGAAATCAAATAAGAGACAATTGCATAGACAATTTGGAGAAAAGCCAATATTCCATTAATGTAAGATGGCCAAAGTGAAGCATACATATAGGAGAGCATGTAAGTAACTCTTCCACAAAAGGTGGTCAAAGAACCCCAAGAATAGACTGTAACTCCTCCATAAAAGGTGGTGATAGGGTGCTAAGAATAGAGAAGTAACTCCCATAGCCGAAATAGTTGGTCAAAGGAGTTACTTATGACATTCTTATGACACCTATGATACATCTATGACACACATCTCCACATAAGCTATCCTATCCCATGAATGTAGGAAAACTCCATGTATGCACAAATATATAATTTCCCTAATTAAATAATAGGGAAAAATAAAAACCTACACTAACACCCCCCATAAGTGTAGCTTAGGTGGGCAGTGTGGAAATATAAAATGGGTCCCAGCAACTAGGCTTGAGGAGGTAACCATGTAAAAATTCAATCTCTCATAAGATAGAGAAAAGGAGAAAACCTATAGGAAAAAACTCCCCCCCAAAAGAGAGACATAAAATAAATGAAGAGGCTAGTGGGCCCCCCTGAAGTGATGCTGATGCAGATGTGGACTGCACCCCAAGAAGAACTCGTAGATGAATGAACTTGCTCTCAGTGAAAGGTTTGGTGAAGATGTCTACAACCTACTCCAAAGACTAAAAAAATATCAAGTCAATGACCTGACTATGAATAAGCTCCTGAATGAAATGCATGTGAATCTCTATGTGCTTGGTCCATTGGTGTTGAACTAGATTCCTACAAATTTGAATGATACTCTGGTTGTCACAAAAAATGATGGTGGGTTGCCAGATGGGAATGCCAAACTTAGAAATAATCCCCTGAAGCCAAATAGCCTCAATAGATGCATTAATAACTCCCATGTACTCTACCTCTGTGGATGAAATAGCAATATCATTCTGCTTCTTGCTAGACCAACTAATATGACCAGAACCTAGAGAGAAACTATAACCAAAAGTGGACTTGTGAGTTTGTCAATTGTTAGCCCAGTCTAAATCTGTATATCCAACCAATTCAACCTCTATGCCAAATTTGTAATGAATCTCCTATCTATGTGAACCCTGTATGTAATGCAAGATCATCTTAGCTACTTTCTAATGCATCTCATGAGGTTCCTACATAAATCTAGAGACAAGTCCCACTGCATATGATATGTCAGGCCTGGGGTGAGTCAAGTAGATGAGACTACAAACAAGTTGTAGATACCGAGTGGCATCAACCAATGGTGAAGAATAGTTATCCTCAAGCTTGACTCCTGATAAAAAAGGAGTCAAAGATGGCTTGGAATCAGCCATGTGAAACTAAGCCAATAAGTCAAGAGCATACTTAGGTTGTGCAAGAGAAATCCCTGAATCTGACTGTGAGATCTTGATGCCAAGGAAGTAGTGCAACAAACCCAAGTCTATCATGTCAAATCTATCCTAGAGAGATGCCTTCACCATTGCAATAGCTGATGAAGAACTCTTAGTGATCAAAAGGTCATCAACTTAAAGAACCAAAATCAAGAGCGAGTCATCTTGCCATAAAAAGTAGACATTAGGATCAGAATGGCACCTAGTGAAACTTGCTATGAGAAGGAAGGAATCCATCTTGGTGTACCATGCCCAAGGGGCCTATTTGAGTCCATAGATAGATTTCCTAAGTCTGCATACTAAGGAATAATCTTGAACAAATCCTAGTGGTTGCTCCATATAGATCTCCTCCTCTAGGTCTCCATGAAGAAAGGCACTCTTCACATCCATCTAGTGCACATCCTAACCATGTGTTGTGGCAATAGCTAAGGTGATTCAAATAGAAGTCATCTTTGCAATGGGTGCAAAGGTCTTTGAGTAGACAATGCCTACCACCTATGAGAAACCCTTGGAAACTAATCACACCTTGTACTTATCAACTAACCCATCTGCTACAAACTTGGTCCAATATGTCCACCTACATCGAACCATCTTCCTTCCCTTAGGAAGTGAAGTCAAATCCCAAGTGTGATTTTTGATTAAGGAAGAATATTCTTCCTCCATAGCACTATCCCACTCAGGTACCCCCAATGCCTCTCAAAAAGTTTATGGATCTGAAACTGAAGTAAAGAAGGCATGTGGATCTCTCTGATAATCCCCCCTAGTGTGTCTGTCATCTATAGGATCTCCTACCCAAGTGCCAACACTCTCAATTGTTTATCTAGCCCAAAGTGGCCCAGAAGTGGGTGAGTCAGCTGCTAACTCCTCATCCTTTGACTGACTAGAGGTGGATGACTCTGAATCACTATCCTTGGTGTTTGAACTCAAAGAAGAAGAAGAAGAAGAAGTTTTTGGCTCAAGAACCTACTGTGGCTGATCTAAATATAAGGAATCATCATGAAGAAGTAGATCTAATGAGGGAGAAGAAGTGCCAAGTGTTGAGTCTCTAGGACTCTCCTAAAAGTGGACACTTCTCTCAATGAACAACTCATGAGTGGTCAGATCTATAAGGTGATACCCCTAAACACCATCTGAATATCCTATAAAGATGCAAGGCTTGGACTGATGTTCCATAGCTTTGTGTCTCTTCTTTGGTATGAGGGCCATGGTTGGGGATCTAAAAACCCTAAGGTGCTCAACATCAGGTTTCCTTTTGTGCCAAGCTTCAAAGGGTGTTATCCCTTTCAAAGCTTTATGAAGAACCTTGTTTTGAATGTAGCAAGCACAATTGATGGCTTCGGCCTAGTATTGTGGTGCCAAGGATTTGGAGTGAATCATACAACTACCCATCTCTTTCAAGAACCTATTTTTGCATTATACAACCCCATTCTATGAAGGACTATAAGTGACTGTGTGCTGAAAATCAATCCCCTTTGTGGTGCAAAATTGCTCAAACTTGTTACTGACATACTCCCCTCCATTATCAGTTTAAAGAACCTTGATGGATTTCTCACTCTATTTCTCAACAAGAGCCTTGAAGTCTAGAAAATTTTCAAACATTTTAGACTTTTGTTTGAGAGAATATATCCAAGTGTACCTAGAGAAACCATCAATGAAAGTGAGGATGTACTTAGCCCTTATGAAAGATGGTTTGGGAATGGGTCCTGATACATCACTGTGGATTAACTCCAAAGGTTGTGAAGCCCTCCAAGCTTTGACTTTGTCAAATTTTGCTTTGGGATGCTTCCCAAGGGAGCACCCCTCATAAAGTCCTTTTGAGAATTAGACATGAGGCAAGCCAATGACCATGTCATGTTTGTAAATTTGCTCAAAGTAGCGGTAGTTAAGGTGGCCAAACCACTCATGCCATAATTTTCTAACTCCATCTGAATGAGTCAGCAATGATATTGGAAAATAATTAGGTGCAAAATGTGAGGTGTATAACCTTGCTTGGTGATCTGCCCTACCCACTACCACTATAGTATCACTATGCAACTCCCTGATAGCCACTAAATGTGGAAAAAACTCAACTCTCATGCCCAGACCAATGTGAGTGATTTGGTACACTGATAAGAGATTGGTTGAAAGAGAAGGAACACTTAGAACATTATTGAATGTTTCTCCTTCCATTTTAACTGACCCTCTCCCTGCAATAGAAATTGATGTGTCATCACCCAAACTAATTGAAGTCATGCTACAAGGCTCTAAAGATGAAAACTCAACTAGTATAGAGCCCCTATGGTGAGAACCACCTAATCAATGACCCATGATGTTGTAGAAGTTATAGTTACTACAAGGGCCTTGCCCTTTTCTTTCTCCTTACCCTTGCCTTTTGCCTTGGTAGAATCTTGGGTAGATGAATTCTACTTGATGGACTTAGGAACACCTATGTTGTGCTTCTCTAGAAGATGAGTTAGGTGATCTATTTGTTTCTTCATGCATTTGTGTTCATCATGCCCTACCTTCTTACAATAGGCACACTTAACCTTCTCCTTCTTAGGTTTAGCATTGGAGGAGGAAGACTCAGTGTTGTTTTTGGTAGGATTGTTGTTTTCTTTCTTCTTCTCCTGGTCCTTGTTCTTTTTCTTCTTTTTCTTTGTTGAAGTCTTATCCTTACCATTTCCATCTATCAAAGCTTGGGATTGATTAGACTTCATTGTGCCCATTTGGATTAGTTTATCTTGCTCCCTAGTCTAGTCGGCAATGAATGAATCCAAAGAAGACATTTTCTATGTAGTGCCAAGGGCACTTTTTATGACATGGAAAGTGGAGACAAAGACTAAATAGTTTAGACCTAACTTAGTGAGAATAGAAAGGATGAGTTGATCATCTTTCTTCTCTATCTTGTATTCTTTCAATTGTAATTTGAGGGCCTTAAACTTAGTGAAGAAGTCCTGTAGGATTTCAAAGTTGCTAGGACTTAGACTTATGAGTTCATTTTCAAGCTCATGACCTCTCATCTCATCAAGCTTCCCAAATAAGACTTATAAGGTGTTCCATATGTCTTTGGGAGTCTTGGTGGTTTCTAAATGGAAGAGAAGTTCTAGAGACATGGCCAAACTCAATAATCCATAGGCTTCATCACTACGGTTGTACCACTTGACCTTTTAAGCATCAGTGATGGATTCTACTTTAGTACCCATGGTGATCCTATACAACCCTTTGCTTCTAAGAATGATTGAAATTTTAACCTTCCATTGATGATATTTGAAGGGTGTTATGGGTTTAAGTTGAAAATAATCCATTTTAAGCTGAATTTAGGTGAAGTTGTGTTGATTGCAAATTTGTGAAAGTATGTAGAAAGGAGAAAGATAACAGAAGTAAACAAAGTGCTTAAAGACAATAAAAACCCCCTTGAAATATTGATCCCCCAAAAATATTTAAGTTCACACTCAAAAGACATCAGGCTCAGCTGAGAATGCATCTTAGAGCAATTAGTGCAAGACTTTAAGCAAACAGGATGACGGACTCAGCCGAAAAAGCGTCTCAGGAAACCCAAATTTTAGGCACTTTATAAACTAGTGCATTTTTAAAAAATAACAAGCCTACACTATGAAGAATTTAAATACAAACACTTTTTCAAAAAATGGCACCTGAATCTAAGCTACCGTTTGCAAGATATTAAAGATTTAATTTCTTGTAAACTAGTGTTTTTGCAAAAAAATAGCACTAAAACATTAAAAAAGTACCTATTTTGAGAGAGAAAGTGGCCTTCCAACCACTTCTTGGACTCAACATAGAGTGAGTAATTCAAATTAGGTCTTTGTGAGGGGGAATTGGCCTCTTGCCAACCCAGGCGTCACCCTTCGTCTTTGACAGGAGAAGATACAAGTTTAAATTTAAACCCCCAAATTATCAAAACTTAAAAATTGTCTAAAATACTCAATACTCAGTCAAATTGACTTTTTTTTTTGGAAAAGTCAATTTTAACTGAAAAATTAAAGTAAAAGATAGAATTTAATGGATTTCCATGTATTTAAGGTCTCACATGGGTCGCCAAACAAGGAGAGGGTCGCCAAAGTTTGAGGAAAGAGTAGATTTAAATTTGTTGGGCAAAAAAGACAGTAGAGACATTGAATTTTAAGTAGATTACAGGTCTAAGGAAGGCTTGAATTTAATGACTTTGTCTTGAAAGCATACCATAGCAAATGACTTACGTGGAGAAGGAGAAAAGGGTGTAGAGCTGGATTGAAAAGTTCCAAGGAAAGTGCGCCAAGGTGGACGTAGGACTGTGTTTTACCATCACGCCTTTTTGGAAAGCTCCAAGATTGGAAATTTATCACCAAAAATTGACTTAGCTATGAACCCAACCATGTTATTTCCTTCTTCCTACACAAACTTAGCCTTTATGTGCTCAGATTTCTCACTTGTTTTGGAATGCCATGGCTGTAACTCCACACTTCTACACTCAGGTCTGAGACAAACTCTTATGCATATCTTAAACACCATGATACTTTCAACACCATGCTGAGAGGATCATGATCAAAGGCTTGCATGTATATGGAGAGACCAAACAATTCATGTAAGGAACAATAGCATAGAGAACTAGTAATATCTCCCAGAAATTTTCAAATTTCACAAAAAAATGCCTTAACAAAGCTCTAGATTTCAATGAAAGCAATAGTAAAATAGACAACCAGTTATTGGGGTGGCTCAGATACCATATCGAAGGATTCACCAAGTTCTGAATAATGAGGATGCACAATCCATGGTTACATGGGATGAAGCAAGTGAATACCACAAAATGCTAAAGTAAATGAAATCAAACAAGAGACAACTGAATAGACAATTTGGAGAAAAACCAATATTCCATTAACGTAAGATGGCCAAAGTGAAGAATACATATAGGAGAGCATATAAGTAACTCCTCCACAAAAGGTTGTCAAATCACCCCAAGAATAGACTATAACTCCTCCATGAAAGGTGGTGAAAGGGTGCTAAGAATAGAGAAGTAACTCCCATACCCAGAATAGCTGGTCAAAGGAGTTACTTATGACATTCTTATGACAGCTATGACACACATCTCCACATAATCTAGCCTATCTTACGAATGTATGAAAACTCCATGTATTCAAAAATATATAATTTCCCTAATTAAATAACAGGGAAAAATAAAAACCTACACTAACAACAGTAAAACTAATCTATCTCCCAAGGATAAGGAGGGATTGTCCTCTGGAGTTAGGAGGCCAGGGAGGATTATTGTAAAACCTACACTGAAAGATAAACTTAATGATTATTCAGAGAGTGCTTCTAAATAATCCATTTAGGGGGATGAGACCATGGTTATTAAAGTCTAGGAGATTTTTGAAGATGCAGAGGGTAAGAATGGGAACAAACAAACTAATGTTTCTAGTGGTGTTGTTGGTGATTATAAGGATAATGTTGATGAAGGGGGAAGGATGTTTACGGAGGAAGATTTTGATGAGATGGAGGAAGGTGTTGATTATAAGAATGACATTGTTTCCTTGAGGTGTCATTTAAAAAAATTGGGACGCTCAATTTCCACTATGCTCAGGTGTATTGTTTTACTTAATCTTTCTATGTTGTAAGATCTTGAGATTATAGTTGTAGAGGACAAAGATGAAAATTTCAAAAAGCTAGATGAATTTACTAAATATATGGTTAAAGGATGGGAGGATATTTCTCCTTAGTTATATTTCATTTTATGTATTTTATTCTCTACTTCATACATACTATCTTTAGGCTGGTTATTCTATCTTTGCTATTTATGTTGGTAAGCGGGCTATGTTGTAACTGTTTTGAGGCTCTTTTATGATGATGCCTTTGGGGTTTTTTTTTTCTACTCTGTAAGAGTTCAACCCCTTTTTCTTCCACCTTAATTAATCAAAAACATGAAATATACTCACCAATCCATATTAATAATCATAATCACATTATTTTTTATCTTCCTTCAATTGCCAATCTTATAGAGTCCTTTTTCCAAAGCATACATTCAAAAAATAGATTTTGTATATTATTTTTTCAAATATGGAGAGTTTCTTGATTAGTTTCCTAGGGTTTTATCCCATCCATAATTTTAGTGAATTCCAATCTATATTACTCACAACAAAAACTACAAGTTTTATATCAACTTCAGTTACTCTAACTACCTTTTGTCTCTCCAACAATCACTTGCAAGAAAGTTTGCACATTGGAACACATTTCAACATTGATTTTTACATACATGTGTGAATTCAATACCCATTTTAGACACATGGTACCTTCAAGGAGTAATATTTATCAATTTTACCTTTTAAGTCTCTTATAAACCCTCCTACATCACCTAAACTTACACAAAATTATTTAGAAATTTAAATTGTGTAAATTGGCAAGAAAATGCCAAATTTGAATTTTATCATACCTAAGCAACTCTAGAGACTTGGAAAACAATCCAAAGTGTATTAAAAGAAGCTGATTGACCTAAAAACATTTGATTAAATATTTTTTTTTAAAAGCATAAAATGTGTCATCCTTATAAGGATGCTCCTACATCAATAAACATTGCAACCAAAAACTTGAAAATGAGAAATAATGAGTTGTCTACCAATCCAATATTTTTCATTGGTTTTATTCATTATTAATTTAGTGGGATTATTATTTATAACATATTCAGTTGTGTGAATTGTTTTAACCCAATATTTAGTATCTTAATTTTAAAAGTATAACATGCATCTAACCATTTCCATTAGAGTTCTATTATTTCTCTTGACAACCCTATTCTATTGAGGTGTGTAAGCAATTGTATACTCTTGATTTATACCATTTTATTTAAAAAATTTCAAAGAGTCATTGTTAATGTATTATGTTCCCCTATATATTCTTATTATCTTTAAGTGTCTTCCACTTTTTTTTTTAACCGGGGCCTTGAATTCTTTAAACTTAACAAACAACTCACTCTTCATTTTTAGGAAGTATGCCCAAAATTTTATACTATAGTGTCTAAAAAATTTCCATCATATCATTATGAACTAGATAAAATGGAACTTTGGTTCTCCATGATTTTCCATGAGGGAATCTTTCCACATGTTACTTTCCCATAACACACCCTTTAGAAAACCTTTTGATTTTTTGAAATACTTTGGAGTCCATAAAACATATTTAAATTTTTCATAAACCAAAGGATTTGATAGTTGGCATGTACCATTTATTCATTCCATAACCTACTCATGTCAATGTATTTTACAATTCTACACATATGACTATCTTCATACTTTGAAGTAAATTCTTGAAACTTGTTTAATCCATTCTCAAATTTAACAATTGTGGTGAATTTACAGTTGTAATTTATATATTTTATTAAACACTTAGCATTGTATACTTCTATATTGTATCCTTGATTTTCAATTTCATAAATAGAAAGAAGATTAGTTTTTAAATCTAGAACTAGTTTCACATTTTTAAATATACCATTGTCAGCTTGAACATTGATAGTTCCTTTAAATTTTAATACATTGTTATTTCCTAGAAATAATTTTTATTTAGTTTTATCCTTAATGAATCAAATTTATCCTGAGTATGAGATATATGTTGTATAGAACTAAAATGAATGACCCAAACATCCTTATAAGAACTATTTGCTTTGAGAACCACACATAAAACATTAAATTTAGAGTCAATCATATTTGCATATTTTCCAGACTTCCATTTTGAATCATTTAGTTTATTATAACATTGATTTTAATGATGGCCTAATTTACCACAATAGTTACATTTGATTTTGTCTTTCTTTGTGATAATTATGACCCTTAAAGGAATCATACCCAACATCTTACCTCCAATTCTTATCTTTTAACTTGTCATGAAACATATTGTAGTTGGGATTTCCTTTCATCATAAAGTCTTGAGAATAACTAATTTTATTGTATAATCATAGCACACAACTCCTCAAATGTAATAGTATTTAACATATCAGTAGTATCTAAACCCCTTATTAATTGTTGATATGATCTAGGAAGACTTTGTAATATTATTTTCACAAAATATCTATCATTTATATTATTTCCAAGAGAATCAAGCTCATTATTCTTTTCCTTTATTTTATTTAAATGAGGCACCAATTATTTTGATTTTGATAATATCATATTATACAATGATAACTCCAGAATCAAAATAGGTTGAACCTTGTCCCCGCTTAGTGTGAGTGCACAAGTATTTTATTAATAATTCAAAAAATTAAGTACATAAGGGTGCCTTGACTCTAATAACCCTTTTACAATGCAAACATGGATTTATATAGTTTTTACCAATGACCGGTAAAAATAACTAATCCTATAACCAACTAAATACAGGAAAACAACCCGTAAAGTAATTCTAATTAATAAATATAAAACATTAAAACTACCTAAAAATTAAACTAAGTTTATTTTATGGGGGTGTCTTTACTAAAAGATGCATGCCCCATTTACAATAATTATTAATTACCTACCAAAAATCTAACCTAACGTTAAGACTTTCGAACAAGTCCTAACAAACCCCCCTATGATCCAAAGTCAGGTCTCTGGACACATACCAAGCATTTTTCTAAATTTTTCAAATTTGATTCTATCAAGGGGTTTTGTGAAGATATCAACTATCTGATCGGCAATTGGGCAATATATTGGATCAAGAGTTTTATTTGCCACCAGCATACATAGATAATGGTAATTGACATCCATATGTTTTGTTTTGGCATGAAACACTAGATTCTTTGGCATCTTGATTGCACTCTGATTATCAATGTATAACTGTGTAAGAGCAAACTGAGAAACTTGAAGATCTTCAAGAATACGAAGAAGTAAAACAATTTCTCTAAAAGCATCCCATGCTACAATATACTCTAATTCTGCTGATGAATTTTCCACTATATCCTGCTTCTTACAACACCAAGCAATGGTAGCTAAACCCATATGCATAGTGTATCCTATGGTTGACACTCTGTCATCCACACATCTGCCAAAATCTGCATCACAATATCCAACAAATTTGAAGTTCTTGTTGAGGCAATATTCAAGGCCATATGTTTTCATTCCCTAAAGGTAACGAAGTACTCATTTTGTTGCATGCCAATGAATTTCTCTAGGCTCATGCATAAACCTAGATAAAATTCCAACTGAAAATGAAATATCAGGCTTGGTAGTCATTAAGTATATCAAACCTCCCACCAATTGTCTATATGTGGTGCCATCAAAAAAGGCACTACTATCATCCTTAGACAATTTCAAGTTACTTTCCATGGGAGTGAGGGCAAGTTTGCAATCACTCATGCCAAACCTCTCTAATAACTCAAAAACACACTTAGTTTGTGAAATGAAAATACTATGTTCTTTTTGAGTTGCCTCTATGCCTAGATCGTAGTGAAGAATTCCATGATCTATCATCTCAAACCCATCTTTTAATTCCTTCTTCATAGACTTGTTATGGTTTTCATCATTACCTATAATAAACAAGTCATCAACATAGAGAACTAGTATCACCATTTCCTTACCCTACACTCAAAAATAGAGAGTACCATCTGATTCACTGTGATGAAAACCAATGGATTACAAGTATGAATCCATTTTCTCATACCAAGCCCTGGGTGCCTGTTTGAGCCCATACAAAGCTTTTATCAATTTACATACTTTGTGTTCAGCACCCACCTATTCAAAACCCTGAGGTTGTTTCATATAGACTTCTTCCTATAAATCACCATTTAAAAAAGCACTTTTAACATCTAATTGATGTACTTTCCAACCATTTTGTGCTACTAAGGCAAGTACCATACAAATAGTGTGCCATTTGGTAGTTGGTACAAATGTTTCCTCATAGTCAATACCTTCTTGTTATGCATATATTTTTACAACAAGTCATGCCTTATGTTTATCAATGGAGCCATTTGATTTATACTTAGTCCTATAAACCCATTTACATCTGATGGGTTTAACATGTGGAGGAGGATCAACTAAAACCCATGTATTATTGTTAATTATGGAATCATACTCACAATTCATTGCCTATTGCCAAACATGTTCAGTAGATGCCTCCTCAAAAGTGGATGGCTCAGTGGAAGAAGTAGTAACAACCATAGCATAGTTTACCTATTTTTGAGAATTCTTGGGCCTTGTTAAACCAACTTCATCTACTGTCAAGTCAGAAAAAGTACTTTGAGCCCATTTTGGATACTTAGACAAATTATTCAAATTAGGGACTCCATAATTCTCATTATGTGTATCATTCGAAGAGGGACTTAGAGAATTTTCAACAATTTCTAAGTCATCAACCGATGAACTTGTAGATGAAGGAGAGGAAAGTGAAGGAATTTGAGTTTCATACCATAACTTTGAAGAGTTATCCCCATTATTCAAACCCTTATCTCTTTTTGCATTTTTCCTCTCTAATCTATCAAGTTGAAAATCAATCTCTGCAGTGTTCATAGTCCCAAACTCATCAAATATTATATCTCGACTTACTATAAATTTGCTAAATCCTATGCAAGCAAACAAAACCCCTTTTTATCTTCAGAATAACCAAGAAAGATGCATTTTTAACTTCGTGGTTCCAACTTAGTTCTATGTTTAATAGGAACCAAAGCAAAACAAACACATCCAAACACTTTCAAGTGTTTAACTTTGGGTTTAAACCCATACCATGCCTCATATGGAGTTTGTCCCAAAAGTGCAGCTATGGGGGACCTATTTCTCAAATACACTACAGTACCAATAGCTTTGGCCCAAATTTTATCATCAAGCTATTTATAGTGCAACATGGCACGTGTTATGCCCTCTAAAGTTCTATTCATTCATTTAGATACTCCATTTTGTTGTGCAGTATAAGCATTAATATATTGTCTATGAATTCCATGTTCTCAACAATAGTCTAAAAATTTATTAGAGGTATACTCACCTCCATTATCTGAACGAAGAGTAGCCAAATTTGAAGCTATTTCTTTTTTAACTAAGTGTAACTAATCAAGAAACTTAGCGAAAACTTCAAATTTGTTTTTCATAAAGAGTACCAAAGTCATCCTAGAAAAGTCATCAATAAATAAGACAAAGTATCTACACCCACCAATGGATGACTTTTTCATGTCACATACATCACTATGAACTAACTGTAAACATTTGTTAGCTCTCCAAGATGACTATTTAAGAAAATTTTCCTGATTCTGTTTACCCAAAACACATGACTCACAAAGAATACTATCTTTGTGAAAAGTGGGTAACCGATTCACCATACCATATCTCTACAAATACACTAAAGAGTGTATATTCAAATGTCCATAGTGGAGATGCCATAACCACTATGTAGACATAGTACCTGTACCTGTGTCAACAATTGCTACAAGTTCTATATTTGGAGGAAGCACCTTACAATGCAATCTAACCAAGTTTCCATCTTCATATCTTGTATACATAGTTTTATAATCATCTTTCACTGAATTGATGTAAATGAGCTCATTTTCAAGCACAATTTGATAACCTTTCTTTCGAATAGTTACCAAAGAAAGTAAGTGTTTCTTCAATGTGGGAACATACCAAACATCCTCCAAGTATTTTATAGACCCATTAAGAAGAAGGATTCAAATAGAACTAAGTCCTAGTGGTGTATGCATAGACTTATCTACTAAGGCAATGACAAAGAGAGAAGCTTCCTTATAAGACCAAAAGAAATCTCTCCTAAATGTCATGTGTTTGGTTGATCCTATGTCTAAAACCCATACATCTATGAGCTCATCTCTAGCCTCATATTCAATATAATCAATGTGCCCCAAAGTAGTGAATGCAAATTCATGGGCAACATTACTAGATTCATCATGGTCATGATCGACATACTGAGCAGAGTTAGTCTTAGTTTCTTTTTTTGGCCTTTTAATTTTATCAAAAGGAATCCTACATTGTGAGGCAATGTGACCAAATTTTCCACATCTATGACATTGAATGTCTGATCTACCTCGACCTCTACCCCTATATGAATTATGACCATGTCCTCGATCACTTATTTCATGTGAATGTGATTGATTAGATTTTTGATTATTTGAATGACCCCTACCTCTATTTTGATATATGCCTCCTATGTAACCTCAACCCCCTCTAGAACTATTTCCTCTATTGTTTTGATGCCCAAATGAAGATGAACTAGGCTTTGACTCTAAAACATGGGTTCTTCAATTTTCTTGGATTTCTTGGGTAGAGAGAGGTCATGTTGGATGAGCAACTCAGCCAACTTATCAAAGGTGATGCATGTGATCACGTCAGAGACATGTAATATTTCAACAAACTTCCTATAAACCCTAGTAGTCCTTTCAAAGCAGCGGTAACTATGAGGTCATCATCTAGTTTTCCAAAACTAGCCTTAGTGTACTCAGTAGTGATATTTTCAACTTAGACATATATTCTCCCATATCCCCATCCTCATCTAATGACAAAGTAAACAACTACATATGAATATCTATCTTCTTATGCTTAGGTTTCTTATCATACAAACCTGACAATGTTTTCCATGTAGTGTCATTATGAGGAGAATTTTCAATATGAACATATGTATCACAAGTACAACAACATTTAATGAGAGCTAAGGCCTTAGAATCATGCAAATTGAAAATATCTAATTTAGCCTGCTCTATTGGCAATGTGGGATTTTCATTCTTAACAATATCCCATAACTCATTAAACACTAGTGAAGCCTCCATCAATCGTTTCCAATTTGAATAATTTGAAATTGTTAATCTATCACCATCTGAGAGCAAATTTTGAATTTTCAACATTTTGAAATGAAAGTAAGTGTAGTAGAGAAACGTGCGACAAAATGCAAAAGAAATGAAATAAATATCACACTCACTGCACAAGACACTGCTTCTATGGGGTTTTGCACTTAACCTCTGCGTAGAGTGTAAAAGAAAAAACAAGTATTTTTGATGGGTTTTGCACTTAACCACACCAAAAATCAATGATTACACCCTTATTTTGCCAAATTACAACCTTATTTCACCAATTACACCCTTATCTCACCAGAACAATGCAAAAGAAATATGATTGAATTCCACCCCTTTTTAAAAAAATAAAATAACACAATACAATAAGTATGTGTTTTACAATATTCTGATTTTTAAAAAAAGAATATTCCTTTTTCAAAAAAAGCATATTTCAAAGAAAAAATAACTTTCTCCAAAAAGAAGGGATTTGAACCCTTGACCTCCTCCTTTGCAAGCTTCTAACAAAATAAGCTTAACCAATTACTCTAAGAGCATTTGTAGAATATCACACTCATAAATTTATACTTATTCTAGATTTTGTGTGTGAGGGAAAATAAAAAAAATTACATATGAGTAAATAAATCTAAATTTTTCCCATTGTTTACAGCATCTCTTTCAATCTTCTCCCATGGGACCCAATCACAACAAATATATGAAAATCAAACTTTAGAAATATCAAAAAAATAATTTCTAAATTTTATTCCAATGCCATTCTTCCCTAAGATGCCATGGTAGCTATGGGAATTAATTTTTTTACCTCTTCTCTCACCTATAGGCAGTACAAATCCGTACAGGCATGCTAAAATAGATTTTGACTAAGTTCTAGTAAATTTTCAAAGTATTTTATGTTGGGAATGAGTTGAAAATGAAGCTGGGCATTGGAAGGCCATACAACAGGCTGTATAACTCAGATTTTTCTAGATTTTTCCTTTAAAATGCAAAAATAGAGGTTTTAATGTCATTTGATCAAGATTTGCAGATGTTTTGGATTTAAAAATAGTTGAAATCAATGCAAATCACAATGGCAACCATGAATGAAAAATTTCAAATATTTTTCTCAGATAAATAGGCTATACAAATCTGGTTTTGGCCAAAAAACAATTAATTTAATAACATTAAAATGCTAAAAATGCATTTTTATGCCAGATGAGGAGGTTGAACATAGAAAAATGGAGTATGAATGATAGAAAAAGATCATACTGTGGTATATGGAAAATATAGGTTTAAATGTGAATAATTTTTGAAAAATTAAAATAATTTAATAATTTTTCAAACATTTAAACCAATAAAAAAAATCATTTTATATGGCATACCTTATTGCATGCCAAATGATATCACGTGAAATGATTTTTCACCTTGCTTCTTCAAATTCACCAAGCTCCCAAAATAACCATGCTCTGATACCACTAATAACTCCAAAATCAAAATAGGTTAAATCTTGTCCCCGCTTAGTGCGAGTGCACAAGTATTTTATTAATAATTCAAAAAATCAAGTACATAAGGGTGCCTTTACTCTGTTAACCCTTTTACAATGCAAACATGGATTTATATAGTTTTTACCAATGACTGGTAAAAACAACTAATCCTATAACCAACTAAATATGGGAAAATAACCCGTAAAGTAATTCTAATTAATAAATATAAAACATTAAAACTATCTAAAAATTAAACTAAGTAAGTTTATTTTATGGGGGTATCTTTACTAAAAGATGCATACCCCATTTACAATAATTATTAATTACCTACCAAATATCTAACCTAACGTTAAGACTTTGGAACAAGTCCTAACATACAATTTGTTAGTAAGGGTCAAAATCCATACATCACCTAAAATTTCATACATTTTATTTAGAGTAATCCATACCTTGACACCACTTCATTCATTAAAAACTTGTAGAATACTTCATCAGAAAGTGTAAACTTTATCCATGTCATTTCCATCTTGTCTCACTTGTCCCAATTGCTTTGATCTTTGCTAGAAATTGTAGGCCTTTTCTCAACATCAACAATAAGCTTATAGCATTTCATAAGGGTTATAAACATTTATAAATGTGAAACCCAATCATAATAATATTTTCCATTCAATTTAATTTTAGGCATTGGAATTCCACTAGTCTCCATCCCTTAAAATAGATAAAAATCACTTATCTTTGGAAGAAAGAAAGATCTCTACATTAAATTTTTAACAGCCCCCTCTTAAGATAATTATCTCAAAAGAAACTAAATAATAAATAAAACTTTCCAAAATTTATAAAATATAAATCCCCCCTTTAAACAATCATGCCTATCCACCATAGAAAATATCATCCCTTAAACATATTTTTAATAGAACACTTTATATGGTGCCCACTCTCATCAAACAAACCCATACTAGAATAATGTAAGGAAATTAAATATCCATGTATCTAAATAAATATTTCCTTTTTTTAATTATATTTTCAAATAAATTAATAGACAAACACTTCACATAATGGATATTAAATGAAATTAAATACAATTTGGGAAATTTTGAACTTTTCTACCTTTTTATGTATAAATAGGACACGTTGGACTAAATACAATCAACTTTGGTGATTCTTTTAAATATGTCTTTCCCCCAAACAATCTCTTTGTGTTTTTCAATAGCCTAACACATTATACAAACAAGAGGATACAACAATTCTTTTTACCTTCAAACAAGAAAAACAACACTTTATTTTTCAATGTCTTTGATTGAAATAAGGGGAATGAAACTATGATAAAAATAAATACATGGGTGGGGGATGAGATAAAAATATATTTTTAGAAATAAATTTATGCAGTCTAAGATAGGGAAAGATATCACTTGGTGGACAAATCTAGGTATCCTAGCTCTGATACCCTACTAGAAATAGAGACAATATATAAAATGCTCAAATATATTAACACAAAGAATAATACCAAAAAAAAAATTAATTAATCTAAATGGGCTGAATTTATTTGATAGAGGTGTGGATATCCTATTTAAAGAAGATCAAAGAAGTGTATAAGAAGATGGTAAAATTTTAGATAGGAATGATCTAGAAAGGAAAAGGATTTGGAATGATCTAAAAGAGAGAAGTCTTTGGAAGATTAAAGAATCCATAAAAATGGATGATTTTAGAAGATAAAATATTATCCTACATGGAATAAACATTATTCTAATAATAACACACATACACTTGAAACCATGGAAATCATGTTTTTGTATAAGTACCATGGAAATAAGGATAAATATATAAGATTAATAGAAAATTTCTTCTATCCAAGGAGGGATTCAATGAAATCCAAGTTATGAAAAATTTTGTGTGAAAACTAAGATGTTAAATTCTATTTGACTTTTCTTTGAACTTCTCCAATAATAATTACCAATTCAGCTTAATTTTACCTTCTTATGAAATTACTCTCCAGGACCAAACCATACTTCTCTTTAGGAGCATGTGTTAATTTTTTTAAATGAATATCTTTATTCCTTATTTAGAGATAGATTATATATATATATATATATATATATATATATATATATATATATATATATATATATATATATATATATATATGATAGTATTTATTTAATGATACACACATAAAAGAAGATGCTATAATAATGTGGGTGCTGATTAACATCTCTATAAACTTCTAGATTATTTACATGATATATTATGCACCATGAGACATGATTGAAACTTAAAATTCTACATGTTATATGTGTTTATAAACTATGATTTACATCTTGTGTTAGCATACATACTTTACATGGGTTATATTATATCAGGCCTATGGATTAAAATTGATGTATTAAACAATGATGTTGGTAGATTTAAATGTTATAGTTTATGATATTTCAAATATAATTTTTTATGAAATGTAGAATTCCATAATTTTCTAATATGGTTTATAATATTTTAAAGAAAGTTAAAACTCTATCCTTTACAACATCTGGTTTTACATTGAACTTAATCTACCACTAAAATATATTTCTCAATTTTAAGGTAGATAGTGTAGGATGGATAAAAAAATAATTATATATTTCTGACATCGCCTATTCTAGGATTGTTTATCCATTAGAAATACTGATTTCTATTTTCCATCTTATGTTAAGCATTTTTCTTGTACATAAACTTCTTTATAATTAGGTGAGGGTAAAACAACTTTTATATGATCACTAAGGTGGTAGAGGGCCCTACCTCCTTGGTCATTATGCCCAAAGATCAATGTTAAATACATGTTGTATGAAAATCATAGCTCTATTTATGAGTTGTGATAATCTTTTGATGCTTTAGGTGGATTTATTAAATTTAACACTAAACCTTATATTTATAATGGTTAAATGATATATTCTAACAAAGTACTAATAATTTATTATTTATAGGTGGGTGGATCATATCTTCTATCCTTGTAATTATTACTTATTTATTTTAAATTAGAGCATATGGTGGTGTTAAATTGGAATAGCTTATTGGGGAACCTAGATAGAGATTTTATAGACTGATTGTACTAAAAATAATCTAGATGGAGGCATGGGATCCATTTAGTTTTCCTAGAGTGTTTTATCATATAAAAAATCCCTTGGTTGAGGTTTTTATTATTTGTGTGGTTTAATTAGAAATGATATGTGTGTATATACGTTAAAATGTTTAGGAAAAAATATATGATTACTTATATACAGGTATGGTTTAGGTAGGTATGTAGTAACACCTCATATCTATAGGTTGTTTGTATTACTTTTATAAATAAAATATCTCTATCCATGAGAGTTTATTGTAGTTTATATACATCTCTATGAGTGAGATTTATTATAATTTTCATTATATTAAAGGCCCGTTTTACACATTATAGATCATCTAGAATATCTAGGATGTTTAATATCACTCTAAAATATTCAGTTGAAAAATTATGATCTGGGACTATATGGTAGTTCTCTCATAATATAACCTTGATAACTTACAAAATCTCTATAGTCATATGTTTCTAGAAACCTAATATTTTGATCACATTTCATGTCTCTAACAATAAAACTTATCTACAATGTGAGACTAACATTCCATAATGTAATTCTTGTTTCTTCTGATAATTAAATTCTATCTTTCAAGTAAAATTAATGGAACTCTACTATCAATTTAGTTGAATCCCAAACTAATTACTTAGAAGAGGTTATTTGTGTTTTATTTAATTATACCTTGGTTGGCTCCCCTTATGGCCTTTTACAATCAATCTATAGGATGTATTTAGGTTTTAAGTTATTATTTTATTATAAAACACTTTTTTAGTTAGTATGTCATGTATAATTATTGTTTATGGAAATAAATAACAATAATTGATTTTTTATGAAAATTCAAACTAGCTATACATTGTACCATAGATTTTTTACAAAGCCATTTAATACATAAAATAACACTATGTAAATACAAATATGATTTTATCTAATAATTATAAGGATGACTTCATTTTATTTAGCATTGATTAGTAAGACTACCTAACTAACGACCATTTATTAAAAGCTATGTTTCAGTCACTAAAAATATTGTTAATATGTAAAATTAATTTCATTTGTTTTAAATGGTGTTTCATGTGGCCAAGAATGGATGGTCTTAAAAATGTGACACTACTTGTTGGGTTCCATGATACAACAAGGATAAATTAATATAATATCTATATAAAAAATTTATCAGATGTAATAAATGATGGTGAGAATATTGTAAGATAACTGACATGGTCATTTTTGGATAAATTTGACTAGAGATTTGAGTACATATGAAGGTTATGATTGGTTTATGTAGATTTAAAAAATATTAAAAGGTATCCAAATATTTCTACCTACTAGTTCTTGAAATGCCTTCACCATCAATAATCACTCCATTCTCTCAATTTATATCATGTAGGCAAGTACTGAAGTGAAATAATAACATTTATATTTGTAATATTTATACCATGTGGTGTATTGCACCTATTGTCAAATAAGCTAGAAACAATTGTAAAAAGTAGATCTATATTTTAAGATGACTTATTATGAATTTTTAATCAATAAATGATCTAATATGTTTCTAACATGGTTCTCTCTATTTATTTTTATTAAGGAATTGCATGAATGAAATGTTAATATACAAGTTAATTAAAAAAATATCTAATTTGTATTAATTTATATATTGGTAAGGTCTTACAAGTTGGAAAGAAAATCTTGATGTAAGAGACTAAATACATATTAATTACATAATGACCATACATAAATTTCAAATCATTAGAGACCCACTTACAATTTGGTGATTGGAGTTATGTGGTAGCTTCACTTGAATATAAAATTTCAAAATTCTATTATATGATCTAAACATAGTTGATAGTGGAGCAAGTAATAATTTAAGTTTATCAACACGAGGGGCATGCAAAGGTTAATCATCATATTTATATGATAAACAATGTAGACTTGAATGATAGATAGAATGCATTGATAATTTTCACTAGTATTTTATAGTGATTGATAGGCTTTCATATAGCTTGCAATATGTTAAACAAATATTTTAATATTCAAAAACCCTATACATTCATGAGCTAACCCTATTCTATGTTTAATATAGAAAATATATATGAGAACCTTTTGAGTACTTCCAAATTTCTTGGATAAGAGGATCACTATAAGGAAACGAAAATCATATTACAAGCACACTAGTTCAATAGACAACCCTTAATGGGTCCAACATAATTTCATGAATTATGAATATATTATTAATAGTATTTATCATTCACATCATAACATTTTTTGGAATGTATTTTTTACCTTAGGTAGTTTCTTAAATATCAAACATTCACCTAAGTCATATGCACGCTCTCTATTGAAATTGATAATTATTCTTCTAGGTTGTGTTTAATAATGGTTTGAGAGATTGCTTACCCTTATACACTATATATTATTTTTCAATCCTTAATAAATACCTTGAGATTCATAACTTCATTTTTAACTGACAAATAATTATTTCTAGGCAATGTGATAAATAGATAATGAAAATTAAATGTGGAAAGATGAAGTAAATTATAAATATTTGCTTAGATAATCATGACTTCAAATTCTAAAAATCATATCTTGTAAACATTAGGACATAAAAATAGAACATAAACTACTACAAGTTCAACATGAATGCAGTAACACGTAAAATTATTTTAGGAAGAAATTGATGCATTTAAAATACTCTAAAAAGTACAAAAATAAAACAAACCCTTTTAGGCTTTAAAATATGAAAGAATATTTAAAAATTATATATATAATAAATCAACAAGTATTTATTCAACCTCCATATATATATATATATATATATATATATCAACAAGTATTTATTTGACCTCACTAAATATTTGAGAAAATATATAATAGAAATTATTTCCAATGTATTTCATAAGGAAATTAGATAAGATACATAGTATTTAAAATATTTTCTTTTCTCAACATTTGAATAAATTTAAATATATAAAAAACCCAAATATTTCAAAATGACTAAAAATATTACAATTTTCAAATACAATTTCAATAATGATATTCCATTTTTGTAAAGCATAAAGCCATATATTAAAAATCTGTAATTGATTCAAAGAAATTGTAAGACTTAAAGAATGCTCCATAAAGATAGCTCCAAAATTTTATTAAAAATATTGACCAAAGAAGGAAGGGATCACCTCCAACATTTTTTCCATCATTAGGTAGGATAACTTTAGGATCCCAAATCAAAGGACTCACCAAACCAAAAAATAATCCAACCAAGGTCAAGGTGGGAACAAGGAAAATATATGTGTAATCCAAAAACTTGGGAGTACAATATATGATAACTTAATTAGACCCCTAAACATAATCCAAGGGTTTTCACATAATTTATTTTTTCCTTCAAACAAAACATAATAAAAAACTATAAAAATCAATAAAAAATATAATGGATAATTAATATTAATATAGGAGGGAAAAAACTTCATAAAAACATAGCTATTTTTATACCTATATTTTTACTCAAAAGAAATTGTGCATAACTCAAAGATAGGGTGGGGGAATAATTATATTACTATATTGTTTCAACAAGATTGATTCTAAGGCTATTATATTAAACATTTTCCAACAAAAAAGAATAACCTAAAGATTTGAATCCTCAATTCTCACACATACATAAAAAAGGGTTGGCCAAAAATGGTCAGTATTAATTTTCCATTTCAAACCAAAAATTATGCAAGGGAAAAAAATTATAAATAATGGTCAAAAACTTCAAACAAATTCTCTCAAATGGTTTAAAACAAATCACTTAAGGCCAAAATTAAACACACAAAAATAAGGAGGTTTTGAGCTAAATAAGGATTCCCAACTCCTCCACATTTTAATTATAAAAAATAATAATAGATGAAAAATTAATAAATACATATAAATAAATTAATTATCATGTTTATATCTCTAATTTTTCCACCTCTTAATAAATCTCTATCTACCAGAATCTCAATCTTTCCTAAGCTTCACCCTCTTTCTAGTCCAAACTCTAAGCCACAAAATATAGTCTCAATAAAAATAGATATAAAAAGAATAATTCCCCAAAAAATATTGCACTCATAATAATTAAATAAATTACCCTCTAAATATCACCCAATAATAAATTTACATTATTATGTCACAACATGCCTAAGCTTTAATATAACTTAGAACCATGATGTTTTCAATAAAAAATGCTTTTGTGCTATAATTAACTATACATTGCTAGATGAAAGGTGTTTTTTAATATTAATTTAAAATTATATTAATATAAAAAAAATTGGTATAAT
Source organism: Torreya grandis (assembly GCA_037957365.1). Lineage (NCBI taxonomy): Eukaryota > Viridiplantae > Streptophyta > Pinopsida > Cupressales > Taxaceae > Torreya > Torreya grandis. The sequence goes on along the minus strand of JARHVA010004647.1, from coordinate 538,921 downwards.
GGTATATTTAGAGTTCAATAAATGTTTTACCTTGTTTGGTGGAGAAAATGTGTAGATAGTGCAATTTTCTAGGCATGGTTGATCAACACTTTTCAAGGAAATATTTTAGAGGTCAAATAGGGTTGAATAAGGATAAAAAAATTCATGAAATAATAAAAAATTAAGCATAAAACAATGGTTAAATATTATTAGTATTCAATTTTTTCAATCAAAATATATGGTTGCAATAATCACCCTATTTAACAAATTTGGTAGTCTTCATACTTGCCCAATTTTTTAAAATCAATTTCCTATTTTTCAAAATGAAATGTAAGATCTATTATTGAATATGTTTGAATAATAAAATAAATTTTAATAAGAATAAAATATTTAATGAAGGAAGATAAAATTAAGATAAACATAATGGTTAAATATCTCAATAAACTAATGTGTTAAACATAAAGTATTGATGCACGAAATGACCCTATCAGACATATTTGATAGTTTTCATATTATCCATTTATTTTATTTAAATTTATACATTATTATTTGATGTTATATAGGCTCATTAAAATTTGGAAAATATAATGAAAATCTAGAATATAAAATCAACCAAAGTAATTTTGTTGGATATTATTTATTTTTGAATATAAATCATGCAAGTTAGATAACCAATTACACACATGTTTTATTTACATTTTTTAGTTTTTATTTAGAGTAATAATTAATAAGAAAATATTTTTCATGGAAGTTATTCCCAAATTGATTTTTTATATGAAACTTTCATTTTTTTCAATTTTAGAGGGTAATGCACCCTTTCTCTACAAGGAGTGATGAAACAAGATTATGGTTGTGTGTGTGTGCGTGCACAAGCGTGTGTGTACACATGTAAATGATTGATAACATAAGTACTTATTATTAAAAATCAGATATTATCATAATATTTTGGAAGGTTAGTCTATGTTTGTAACATTCTATATTAGTTATTTTATTTTTTAGGTATTTATTTCATATAAATTAATGAAAATGCTATGAAACTCATAATATACAATGAATTTGTTATATATACATTTAAATTAGTACTTCCTTGTTTCAATTAGTTTTTTTTTAATTTACTAATTGAATGTGCAATATTATCTATGAATAAATACATATATTTTGCCTACATTAAATATATCTCACACATTGTATTTAACATATATTCAGTTCATTAGTGTCTTTAAACATGAAGTCACTATGATTTATATTTGAAAAATGTTTAGTTTGATTTTATATGTATGTATCTATTTATGTATGTATGCATATGTATATGTATATGTATATTTATATGTATTTGCATGTATATATATTTATATATATGTACACAGACAAAATGATCCATAATATAAGTATTTGTTATTCAAAATTAGATGTTATCATAATATTTTGGAAGGTTAGTCTTTGTTTTTTCTATTCTAAATTAGTTGTTTTATTTTTTAGGTATTTATTTCTTATAAATGAATGAATGTGATCTTCAACTAATAACCCACAAGGAATTTTTTATGGATACATTTAAATTAGTACTTCTTTATTTTAGTTAGTTTTTTTAATTTCTTGATTGAATGTGCAATACAATTTATTTTATCTATGAATAAATATAAATATTATGCCTAAATTAAATATATCTTGCACATTTTATTTAACATATATTCAGTTTACTAGTGTCTTTAAACATGAGTTCATTATGATTTATATTTGAAAATTTTTCAATTTGATTTTATGGTTGAAATTTTTAACTTACTGTATGGCTCATCTTTCCATCTTTAGAAAAAAATTTGGATGGAATTGGATGTGAAACTTATATCATATTAGATAAGTTTCTTTCAAATTTATTATTTTATTTTTATTTTCATAGATTATTCATTAAAATATATATCTAAAATTATTGGTCAGGTGGTGTTTTATGATTTTTTATCCCATGAGAAGTATTAAGCCACAAGTTCATCGAGTTTTTCCCAATATAGGTATTCTATGTGTCATACATGAAACTCATGTATTGAGATTGTTATAACTATCATAATCTAAAATGAAAGGGTGTGAAAAACCCCCATATTTGTTTGTGTGGAAAAAATTCATCAAAAATATAATTAACACTAGGAGGGCTAAATTTTGGTAATTTGAATTCTCATCCAAGCATGGATTTATTTCAATTTATTATAAAATTCTAAACATATTAAAAATTTGGAAAAAGAAAATTAAAAGTTGAAATAGGTATTGGATTTGAAAATCAATAATAAATATCTCAAGTGTCAAGCATGATGTCTATAAGAATCCATTTTATTTCCTTTATAGTTTTTATAAAATAATAAAAAGTTGTTGAAGAACATATTTTTGCTTATAAATATGTGACAAGTGTATGAAATGTGATATTTATAGATATAATTTATTATTAATTTAGAATAAGATGCTTGTGATTGGCTTTTAATCAATGTCTAAGGATTGATGTTCATGTTTGTCTAAAAAAAATTATGATTAAAGTAGAAACTTATGAGATAATTAGGTTTTTGAATTTTTATTTTCAAACAAAGTATTATAAATTCACAATCAAAAACAAACCTTCTGAATCAATGGTTTTAGATATGTATTTATATGCTTTGTATCCAATAACCTCCATTTTTGTGAGAATGTCTACATAAAATACTTTAGCATTAGCTTACTAGAACATATATGCAAGATAAGATGATACTATAGATATTATTTTTCTATATATAGACTAGTATAGAAATAATATATAAAACTTGAACATACATACATGAAAATATAGAGACATATGACAAAAAAAATTTATATCTAGTAGACGATAATCTAGACTCAATATCAAAGGTACACGAATCCAAATACTATGCATAATATATAGGATATGGTATCTAATTAGATATGAATGTTTAATAAATTATGTAAGTATATGGTTGTAATAAATGAGATATCAAGGATATAATAAAGAAACCACATGAAAGGAATTGATAAACAAGGGTAACCTATATCCATTATGGTAAAATAACCTAAACAAGATATAAATGCCATAAGAGTCAGTTATAGTAAATTCCAAAAAAATGTGCCCTAGTATAGATTATAAATTATGATTGTGATACCAATATTAGGCACCCTATAATATAACAACTTATTCAACATAAAGGTAACCTAAGAAATGACCACAATATATATAATACTCCAAATATAAGAATAACATATCTATCTAATAATTAAATAAAATTAAAGTGAATAGGGATAGATATGCTTACCTTAGATTGACTTATTGGTGCATCAATATTACCCTTGGCTCTAATAACTCTTTACAATAAATGTTGTAGATGAGGCCTCAAATGGTAATGATAAACACCTAGATGTCCCTAGTTGGGGGATCTAAATATTATGGGGACCTTGATTCATTTACTCTTATATTGAGATATAATGACATTGATCGAGACTTGACCTTCATAATAACAATACTTTACCCTATGACTCCTTTTATTATTTAAGGGAAGAATTTAAAGTGCAAGTAGTGTAGATGATTTTTGTGTGTTGGAAAAGATATTTATGACCCATATATATACAAATACAAACCTATAAATCAACTCTAACTCTCAGTTGGTAATATCAAAGTAAACTGATATATTATAAAGGTATCGATTGACATAATATTTTATTGTAAGTCTTCATATAATATAAAAGACATAGGCAGGCTTGTAATTGTATTAGTTGGGCAATATGGTATAAAGATAAATAGGAAGAAAAAAAAATGTATCAGTATCAATAAGAAATATAGGAAGGCTACATAACATTAAATAAGGATACAATTAGATAATAATTTCATTCAATCTAAACATATTCCAATTCATATTGAAATCCAAAACTATTTCTACTTTCTTTTATAGTACCAAATATTGTAATTGTATATTCATA
>JARHVA010004647.1:520000-525000 GCA_037957365.1 Torreya grandis | reverse complement strand
TTTAATGTATAATATCACAATCTTAATTATCTTTGATGTATAAGATTTATCACATATATTGCAATGAAACACATCCCAAGTAAAAACAAAATCCTTTTTTTTTATCCAGTCAAATTAATGAATGAAATATTTAACCACTTTTTAGTGTAAATAATTAAAACATAACCCAATATCAAAATATGTTTTTTCAATCCTCAATAAATTAGGAATAAACTCATGGCTAAAGTATATGTAACATGAATCTAAAAATCAAGTTTTTTGCTTGGTGATATATATTCATTAATCTCTAATCCCAACACTAAAGTTTTTCTCCAACTAGAACATGATCTAAAAATATGAAAGAAAGAAATGGTCCTTAATTTCATTGCAATAAGCCAAAATATCTAAGGATAATTATTTTTTCAAAAACAAAACAAAAATAAAATCTTATAGAAAAAATTTATATAAATATAAAAATTTAATTAGGAAATTTACTTTGAAAATATAAATAACTTAGTTAAAACTTGTTATATAGTTGATAATCAAATATTTTATATTCACACTTGAGTATAAATTTAAATATCCAACAACTAGTTGACAGTATAGACAATAGTAGTAAGGAAATCTAAAAGAATATTCATCTATCATTAAAATATAAAAAAATTAATTAAATATTAAAATATTGATCCATATATCATATAATGCCATTAAATCTTAATAATTACTTGTAGTAGCATAAAATTCTACAAATAGGCTAGGATGTTTAGATAATTTCTCACATCATCATTAGTCCCAACTAAGGATAGTTTGTGTTAAAAAAGTCATCATCAACCATTTATCCCTTTTGAATTATTGACCTGTAGTGACCTTTGTGGATACAATAAAATTATCTTTAGGGAAACTATTTTTGAGAGAATCAACTATAATAACTTGTTTGTAGAGTTGTAATAAAATTGAGAATAAACACAAATTGTATCTAAATTTACAATACAAGTTTCATACTTTTTATCACAATGCTCTACTCCCCAATGAAATACAGAACATTCTTCCAATTTATATTTTTATAGAAATTTTATTATAATTTATTTTACATTGTTATCTTTATAATATGAAGTTCAAAATACAAGTTTAAATTAGGCATATGCAATAGTTGAAAACTAAGTCCCCATCCCTCTTAGTTAAAAGTGCTTGTTATTTATTTGGAAGGTTTCTTAATTTTTTAGTTGCATTTTTGTATTATCAACATGTTAGCCATTTTTTTTCCCACATACCAAACTTGTGCCCAATTTTTAATGAATAAAAAGAAGTGGAGATCCTGATTGATCAAATACTTAAATGGCCAGAACAAGCTCTAGATGGAATGGGTGGACTAGTGAGATCATGAAACTCACAAAGATTTCAAAACACTTTAAGTTCATTTAAAAGTGTAATTTTTCAATTTATAAGGATATGTCAAAGGTTGTAAATACTCTATGGATTGTAATAAATACCCAAGATAATTATGGAAGGGCATGGTTTTGATCTAGTCTACCCACCATCCAAAGCTTGCCTAGACATTTGGCTATAAAGCTGAGTGACTATATTGATCTTACTAGATCTCATACACATGGAAAAGTCAAAGATAATTGGTCACATGGATTTATTCATAGTATTCCCATGTTACCATGCACTAATTTTTAGCTCATCTACCTAAGCACAGTAGAAGATCTAAGGTTTTAAATATTAGTTCCCAATGCAAAATCCACTAAGTTTCCATACTTAACCAATTTTTTTAGGGTCTAAATTAAGTCAAGTAGACAATTTCACGGATCTATATCTTACATGTATGATATCTCTAAGAAGAATTAGTCATATGGGTCTATTCATTTTAGAACCCAATTCATATGTGCCAAGTTTTAGCTCATGCACTATATCACAATGAAAGATATGTATGGAAAAGTTGGCTTCTAACATAGAATTTGCTAAAGTTTCCATACTTGGCCATTTTAAGCTAGACCATCATCAAGATGTCATGTAAGATCACATGAATGAGTCAACTTTAACATTTGACAGAAACATGTGGAAAGATCAAAGGTAAGCATATCAAAAGGGTTTATTTAATTCAAATTTAAGTCCACTCTATGAAAATTTGGTGCCTCCATAATCTTCATGCTTCCAGATATAAAATTGTAAATTTGGTCACAAATGATATATGTTTACATAGAATAAATTTCAAGATCTAGGAAATAGCTATTAGAATTTAAATAGTGGTCCTGAACAAATCAAATGCACATGTTTCATCATGCCAAGAAGATCTATAAGTGAGATACAGGTTAAATGGTTAGCAAATCCTAGGAACCAATAAGAGATTGAGCTCGGAGTGGTGGATCATAAATTATAAATGGTCCATATTTAATTAGATCTCAAGATCTGATGGAGTGAAATAGGTCAAAAGAGGTCAATGATATGAGGCATTTTTTATATCAAATATCAAAATAGGAAAGCTAGGATGTTTGATGAAAGTTAATAAATCAAAATGAACCTAACTTAGTAAATAGAGCCAAAAGACCCAAACTCAATCTGAACCCAAGTTAGTATAAAAAGCAAATGAAGGGAACTCAATGCAGACTCAGATAGGACTAACCATAAAAAAGAGTGTTATGAATCTATAATAAAACCAATATCCTTATATTGGTTTCCCCCCTTAGTCATCATGGCCCAAGATCCAAGACATAGAGTAAATGAGTGACTAAGTGAAAAGACCATCCCAAGTCAAGCCTTTCATAAACCACCATTTAGGATAGGCATGGCATGTCCTTGGTAGGTTCAAAGATTTTATCTTTTTGATGAGAGATAGTGAAAAATCAATAAATCAAATCTTGGGGATTGAAAAATAATTGGAGTATTCATTTCTAGCTAGATCATGACTTGCCACTTTGGCAAACTCTTATCTTATAATACAGCCTACTAAAAATAGAATGATCTAGAGGCATCAAGGTAAATCATGAATATCTTGATCATAATAGCCTATTATTATTTGACTAAAAGCCTAGATAAATGTCTCTTAGAGTTTATAGCTCATTATGGTCATGAACAATTTGCTTTTCCTCTCTTCTTCCCCCCTTTTCTTGTATGAACCCTTTCTCTTCATTTTGAAAGCATATCTTAGGGGATTTAGATTGGATACTTTCTTTCTAAGATATGGGACATTCTTTGAGATATTATAAATTATACTCATCTTGATTAGGCTTGACCCTATCAAGTATTTGTAATAACTACCTCATAATGCAATAGGATTTTCCGTACCTATCTTTTACCTTGAATATATGTTTGACAAGCTATGTACTATGGCTTTACATGAAGGATAATATTACTCATTCATGGTCCTTATTTTTGAAATTTATTTTAGATATTTTCAATGTTTTTTGTAGGTCTAGGTTAGTGTTTTATTTTGAACCTCTCTTATGAAATACTTATGCAAATTAGCTTGGTCTTAAGGTTGTGTGATCTAGTACTATTATTTGTTGATCTAGTGTGGGTTTGAGCTTATGGAAGTTCCCTTTTAAGTTTGGTGCATCACCTATTAAATTTATTAGGATCTTTTACTCTCTTTATAAATATTTTCCCATGAAGCATTAGGCTTAGTTTTAGTTTTAGTTGAGCATCAAAGAGGAAGGCATCCTACTCTAGAGGTTTAGCCCCAACATAGGTGACCCATATCTTGGGTTTGTTCCCATTTCTCAACTAGGGTTTGAGTGAGGAGACCTAAACAATATCCTTGCCTAGCTTAGGGTGAAATTTTGGTTGACAACACAACCCAAATAAATCTATAACAAGTAAGTGTTTATTAAGATTCATTGCATAAAATAATAATATTGAGAGTCAAAAATAATTTAAAATGTAAAAATTAAATAAGATAAGTAGTAATTAGATTTAAATACCTAATTGGGAGCCAAAAGTGTCAATTTATGGTATTTCCTTTAATTTACTTATTTTTTACATCACCACTAATTGTGTGTCTTCTTAAAAAATTTATAGGTATTTAATAATTTCAATGTGATGTTTAATAGAGACACTTATTTACATTGGGTTTTAAGTTGGCATGCTTCCTTAAGATATTTATTCAATCATATACATTGTTTATTATAATGGCTCAATAAATTATAGTAAAGAATCAAAGAATGAAAAGAGTCTTATTAATAATATGTGGGAATATTTTATAAGATTAATTTGAATTGTATTTTGGGGTCTCACCTTGATTCACTATCAGATATTTATAGTAATGTTTTAACATCATATCTTAATTTAAAAATTCCACTATGAATATTACTAAAGCTCTTTTTATTTTATTTTTGGTTTTCAATGCATTTTTATACCATAAATAATTAGAATAGGAGATGATTTTGTACTACATCTAGTAATCATGTGCTAAAAAATTACACTTTAATCTCTCAAACTAAAATTGATACTCTAATAGAAAAATCCCAATATTTATTGGTTGCAAAATAACTAAGGGCTATGTATACAACTATTCAAATTGCTTGGTCACCTCTTCCTCAAAAATTTTGTTTGTGTTGTGAATGCCATAAATGTCATAAATCATAAAAAATCCCTTAAACTCATCTTACCATTTATAATTCTATAACATCCTTTAAAAATACTTTCATTCATGTTTTTAACATTTTACACATAGTTGTAAATAATTATAACAAATAAGTTACTTTAATCACACGGACAAGAAAGATACAAATAGAAACTAAGGCACTAGAACAAATATAAGTGAGTATATCTATGATATCTTTTTTTGTAATTTTCATTACAACATTGCATAAATTAATAATAATTAATATAGGACTAAGTGGAGGAGATGGGTTTTTAATCGTATCAAAGTCATACTCAATTAAAAAATAAAATATATTTAGCATGTGAACCCATATGTGTCTTTATCCCTTACTTAGGTGTTATTTTTTATTTGATATGGTAAAAATCCTAGTTTTATAGGGATCGGGAACTAGAGTTTAAACAAGTGTGGTAAATTGAAA
>JARHVA010004647.1:365000-515000 GCA_037957365.1 Torreya grandis | reverse complement strand
TTTTTTAGTTTATTTAATAACCCAAAATGATATTGAACCATTACATAAATAAAAGAGTTTAGCTATCCTCTTTCCAAGCTTAGTCCATCAAGAGAAAGCTATGAATAGAGTGGAAAGCCACCCATTCTAATTTAAAAATATCAAAGGCAAGTATACTAGTAAGAATAATGTAACTAACTGCTATTTATTTATTTGATTGGGTTAAAAAAAATAGGTTTTATAGGGATATTGTAATCACAAAAGTATTATACAAAAGTATCAATAAGCCCATCCATGGCCGACCAATAAAAGCAATAAAAAATAACTATAGCATATCAAAAGTAGGGAAAAATAGCAACATGAAAGATTAGCAGGGGGCCCTCTAATGTTTCTTCCTCCTCTATAAGAGTCTTCTTTGGGATATCCCACTTGTATTTTGAGATCTTTCCCTACATGAATTATCAAGTACTTCTGCTACATCTCCTAGAGTAATCATTCACAGCATCTTATAGCCTTGAACCTATAGGGGTGTCTTCTTAATGGGGATCAATTTGGGGGAACTAGGTGGGAGGGGGGGGGGAGGGGGGGTTTCCATGATCTTTAGTAATTATTTGATAGGGGTTAGATAAATCTTAGAAGACTAGATAAAGGATTACATAGTAGAATCAACCTACTTATGTAGTGCATTTCACTCTTGTATGAGATTGGAAAGGGTTAGTCCTATCTCCTACACCTTGGTATTGAATTTCTATAGTTTTTCCTTATTATTTTTCAACTCCTATGACATTATATTTACCCTTCTAAGTAGCCTCCTCAAAATTTCCCTCATCAAAGGTGATCAACTTGGGTTTTGGGATGAAGAGATTGAAAAGAAGATCATCAACAAGGGTTTTAGAAAGACTAGCTTAGGGGGTACTCACGGATGGGTGGTGGGACCCCACATTAGGATCCTCCTTTGGGGAGTCCTCTTTAGACTCCTCCCTAATGGCGGATCCCCCTAAGGGACCTCCTTCCCTTATATAGTTTGGTCATGCTTGACGAACAATAAAATTAGCCCCTAGTGTAGGATGGGGTGGGAATCATTTACTTGATGAACGAATCTAGTGTATTATAATGACTTAGTAGGTAGAATGATAGGCTAATATCATAGCCAAGAAATTTATTTAATAACAAAAAAAATTTTGAAATATTAGGGTATATTTACCCTCTAAGGTCATGTATTACATTACTTAAAGACATTTTCATCCAATGTTGATGAAGGTCCACCTCAGGGAAACCCTTCTTGTCAATCTTCACAAACTCATTCATGCAAAAAAATTGTTGAAGGAGCTCCTAATTCTTGGTTTGGTCTTTGAAGGCTTTTGTTCCCTCACATGACATGCTAATAGCCTCCCCCATAAATTCCTCTATGATAGTCATCTTTATGCCCTAAATTACCATTGTGCATTTGTTCCATGCAGTAACAAACTGAGTTAACTAACTAATTTATTATTATATTTAGGTTTTTAAATAAAAATACTCCAACCAAGTGTAAATACTATGTTATTAGCATATTCAATGCAAAATGTGAACCATAATTTCCTAGTGTAATAATAAGGTTGCTCATCCTTTTTTACATAAATTAAATCCTTAGATTCATGTGAATCTTAGATTGGGTGATCACTCTCACTAAATGAGAATATAATAATCCTATTTTCATTATATTTAATAACATTAAATGATGTTAAACTATTACACATAAAAATAAAAACTGCCATCATTTTTTTCAAGCTTAGTCCATCAAAAGAAATATTTAAAAAAATGGGCAGTTGCCCAGTCTAATTTAAATACATAAATGGTATGGGTATTATTAAAAATAATGTAACCAATTATTTTTTATTATATCCAATTTTTATAATAAAAAATGACTACATCTGAATCCCAAAATTATGTCATTTACATTTTTAATGGAAAATGTGAACCACAATTTTGTAATGTAATAATATGTTTGCTCATACTTTTTTCACTAAAATAAATCTTGAGATTATTGTGAATCTTAAAATGGGCATCCACCCTTTCTAAATGATAATATACTAATTATATTTTCACTATATTTAATAACTTAAAATGATGTTAAACCATTACACAAATAAACAACAAGATTAGTCTTTCTATTTTTAAGCTCATTCAATCAAGAGAAATATCTATATAGACTGGGCATCCACCCACTCCAAAATAAAACCATGACATGGATAGTAATAGTTACAAAGAATAATACTACTCATCATATTTTTAGTATAAATGAAAATATTTACATGTTAAATTCTAATGAGGAATTACTTTATTATTATATCTAGGATTTACAATCAAAATGAGTCCAATCAAATGTAAAAAATGTTTTATTAACATGTTTAATGGAAAAAAGTGGTATACAATTTCCTAGTGGAAAAATAAGGTTAGTGATCCTTTTTGCACTTAAGTAAATTATGAGATTAATGTTAATCTAATAGTGGGAGGCTTCCAAATCTAAATGAGAAGCTAATAATCCTATTCTCACTATATAATTACCTAAAAATATGTTGAACCATTACATATACAAATAACATGCTTAGTCATAATTTTTTCATTAAGTCTAATACATCCTAGAATATCTCTAAATGGATTCGGTGGTTTCCCACTAAAAAAACATGGCAAAGATAGTACTAAACATAATATTATCCATCTTATTTTCAGTATTATTGTCTAAAATGATATTTTAACATTATAGTCAAACAACATTAAGGATATTAGTCAATAGCTACCTGAACCACTTGAGTCCACTTTGAAAATTAAAGCTTCTGGAAAATTAAAAGTCTTAATTATTTTATATCAATATACTAGATGATTTTTATTCTCATCATCAAATCCCCATGACTTAACACCTTATAGTATATATCAATATACTAGATGCTTTGTATTCTCATCATCAGATACCCATGACTTAACACCTTGTATTATTGTATCTCATCCCACTCCATTCTTTCTATAGGCAAGAAATTATTTTAATGTCAAGGGTTTTAGCCTACTTTAGTTCCCAACTATTATTAATGAGGTTGTTTGGTAATACTTATATTTTTTGGTAGAGAATAACTTTTATTTTGATTTAAAACATTTGTGTATCTATTTAGATGTATAAATTGTGTGGCATGTAAATTCTCATTATTAGTGCAAATGGATACTTGATGGTTGTTACTCCATTTATGTTCTTCGACACATATTTCACATTTTACAACATTATATTAAGAGGTATTCCATTCCTTGGAAAGTGTCCCATGCTTCTATTAGATTCATGCCATAGAGATTTGCAAGTCTTCCTTTAAAAAAATGAGTCCTTTTAGATGCATTTAAGTTTTGGATGAACGTAGTCCTTAAAGCACATTATTCAAAAATTCATATGCATTAATTTTGATGAAAGACTTTTTTATAGAATGTTGTATCATGTAAAAATATTTTTTGAAGTACATAAATGGTATAAAAATTAATAAATTATAAAAATCTTGTCATTTATTTTTTCAATAATGTTGTACCATGTAAAAATATTTGTTGAATCACAAAAATGGTATAAAAATAAATATTTTTTTGAAAATCCTCTCATTGTTGATGAAAGAGGGATTTTATTTTTTCCTTCCATCATTCAAAAATTTTGATATGAAGGTATGGGTACAAATATAAAAGGATGTTTTTATCTCATCCCAATCCATTCATTCTATACATGAGTAATTATTTTGACAAGGATTTTGGCCCTCTTTCCAACTAAGGTTGTTTGTGTATATTTATTCCTTTTTTTAAAGTAGTCATTCCAAATATGCAAAAAACATGTAAAACATTTTCATGTGAATATAAAATGCATACATTAAAGTTTACATCTTCAACTTAATATTCATATTATGTTTCACTCTTCATCATCCATTCTTTGTTTTCTTGTCACAAAATGGATTAGAATTTGACCACTATATTAACAATAAAAATTGATCCAATCATGAACAAACATTTTGAAAAATATATAATATGTTCATGAATAATGTCTAAATTTACATATTCAACTTAATATTCATATTATCCTTTGCTCTTCATCATCTATTATTTATTTTCACTTCATAAAATCAATGAGAATTTTACCACTACATTACTAATAAACATTGAGTCAATCATGTACAAATATTTTGAAAAATATATAATATGTTTGCAAATAATGTCACCATAATTATTCATGCCTAAATTTATTAATTTTAGAGTAATAAGTTAAATTAATCACTTTTATTGGGTGAAAAATGAAGCTGGATTATATCATTTCACTTTAAAAAACCTTTACATGCATTTTCAATGTATCGAATTAAAATTTTACTTGAGAACTATAATTTTTTGAATGAATGTTCTCAACAAAAATTAAAACTAAAACCCATACAATATATTTAAAATTAAACATATAACTTCAATAAAGTATTTTGAAAACCCATTACTAATTAAATAAACCCATAAAATTGAAACACACACATTCATTTCTACTAAAAATAATTATGTCTTCAAGAAAGCTCTAAAACCAGACCTCCAAAGAATGAGACAACTTGAGTACCTTCTATTTTTGTTTTTCATCCAAGAGATGCAACCGCTAACTTAAATTTTAGAGATTAACTTCCAACACTAGTTTCCTAGGTACTTTAAGGTGATATAGCAAATGATGACTTTAGTAAATGATGTAGTCTTTCAAAAAAATATTCATGACTTTAAAAATTAAGCACATTACTACTTTTGCCTCATTTTCTTTTTTCTTTTTTCTTTTTTTTGATAACTTTATCATTATATCAATGTTTTTTCAAATTTGTGAGGTTCTAAACTAGCAATGTTCCATGTTAAATCTATCTACAAAGTTGGAGGTGAAACAACCAAAATAATGAGTTTTTTGGAGCTATGCTAAATTAATAATTTCACCAACTTATCAAATTTTCTTAAAAAAATGCCCATCCTCTTATTTATAAGTAACAAATTGTTTTATTGAATACAAAATTATTGATTCCCTATTGATGTTTATGACTAGATCGACTATTTTATCTTTGAAATAAATTTTAAGTGACATAATTTAAATTATTCATACCAAGATGTATAGTGCACCATATTAATGCAAACAACAATAATGATGCCAAGTAGGCCAGATTTATCTTATCACCTCCCATTTAATGAGTAATGATATTATGTAAATTAAAAATGACTGAATATCCATCAATATTAACACCTATAATGTTTAAAAATTCACTTAAATGCTATATAATTTTATATCAGTGAATCAACAAAATTTAGACTGTCCAGAACTATCTTAGTTCCTAGAAACTTCCTATTAGTGAGTAGAGCATCATTAGGAACTAATGAATTCATAAAAAAATTAATTTCACTAATCAATAAATATAATTTCATTATAAATACATGGTTTCTAAGCACTATTATTTTATCCAATAGATGTTTTATAATAAGTAGGAATAATAATATCTAGAACAATGTAAACATACCTTCCATTATTAAAAGAATTTTACACTAATTTCAAAGGGATAATTGAACTAATTCACATGAAATTTAATATATTATTTATAAAATTCATTTAGATGTTAAAAATAAGCATTGTGAAGTTATAAAAAATGAATTAAACAAAAATATTAAGGTTAAATCCCTAAATTTAAAGATCAATAATGAATTCAATTTATCATTGATTTTCCTAAAGAAAATAAAGAGGATGAACATGAGTTAAGTATAATTTTATAAGGAAATATGAATTTGTTTCTATGTATTTTGGACCTATTCTGTATTGATAAAGAGCTACTTGGAATAGTTTGGACCTAAATTCCCATACAAATCTAGAACTAAAATAGTTTGGTTCTTGTTATAGTACTAATTTTTTATGTTAATTTTTGAGTCAAAATAGTTAGGATCCAGACCTAAACTTTCTCCAAAACCTCTTAATTTGATCTTTCTACTAAATATTTAGTCCAAAAATTAAGTCTTGATTATTCAATGGCTGATTATTATGACATGTGTTTTAAAATATCATATCAATTTTCCAAGGAAATGTTATAATATAGGGGATAATCTAGTCCAACTATGTGCTAATTAACACATAGTTACAAACTATAGTTAAACACTATGATAATCATAAAAGTAGAATCTATAAATTTAATTTTAGAACAAGGATGTGAGGACCTTAATAATGATCATGAATTTGAAAAATTACGTCTACAACAATGATAAACCTTCATACAAGAATTTCACAATGATTTCTAAGGGATAATTGAATTGATTCATATTGAATTTAATATATAATTTTATAAAATTCTTTCATGTGTTTAAAGATAAGCACTATGAAGGTAAAACAAATTTAGAATTTTTAATAATTGTACCTACTATGTTCTCACATGATTGTTAAAATATAGATTTTTCATGTCTGAATACATTGTGCTTTGGATGAGACAGATTATTATCTTACCATCTCCTTATAACTTCAGCCATTATAGGTCCTTAACATGCACATCATCTCTCCCTTTATATATTTTTGGATTATATGATTGTAGTGAAATTATAATCCTCTATAAAACTTACCTAGCTATTAGTTCTAGTATTAACATGCCCTTTATGCTCTTATAGTCCATCCTTCCATTATTCAAACTATTCTATGGGTTGATCCCTATCCATGTGCTATGAAGGGACATGTAATAACAACAAAAGAGGCATCTATGTCATTCCAATCTATTGATTGTATAGCTTCGCTATTGTTTTAGTAAGGAATTTGGCCCTCTAAAGTGCCCACCTAAGATTATCTAGGGAGATTACTTCCTTTTTCTTGGAAGATTCTGGTATCCCTTCCCATTTTTTGATGCAATCTAAATATGTTGAATTGAATGTGCTTGATTTATAAATTCTAATATAATATATGCACTCTATCAAACTTTAAATATAATTATCTTTCATCTCAAGCGTGTAGACTTGTCATCTGAAAGATGCAATAAATTATTCTAGAGATGGATGTTCATGCCTCATTATGAGGCTTACACTTGCCTCTTGAACATCAAATTCATCCTATCATCCCAATGCTTTTAGTTCTACAAAAATGAAATGTAAGATCTTATTTGATCTTATCTTACAAAAATATTGATCATGAAGTTTTTGATGTGGCCAAGAAGGAATTTATATATAAAAAAATCACATAGTGAATTTTTTAGTTGAGTATTATTATTCAAATATGCCTCCATGAATTATTTTTCATCATCAAATTCATGTGGCTACCTGCATGATATCCTTAATAACTAGCATTTGAATAATTGCTCCCTTAAGAATAAATCACATAAATAGGAAGCATTTTAATATGCAAGGAGATATTCTACAATTTGATATGGTACAATAAATATAACTTCTAAAACTTTGTTTTATTCTTTTAGTTTCTCAATCTCCTCTTTCAAGTTTTGATTTTGTTCTTATACATTTATCAATGCATAAATTTTTTAACCCATGATTGCAATCCTTTTATCACTACTAGTTTTTGAAAGATAAAATTAGTTTTTACAATCTTATCAAGTTTTTTTGGAGTTATATTGGTGTCTATTGTGCATTTTCTAACTCAATTATTTGTATTACCTTGTTAATATCTAGATGAAACATTAAAATAGAATTCTAAAACATTTATGCTACCATTTTAGTGACAATTTCCTTTCTCTAAGAATACATTATAAATATTTTATCTTGAGTTTATTTATTGAGAAGACACTAATGTCTCTTTCTAGTCTTTATCAATTCTTCATTCAACTATTTCATTTTTTCCTCATATACAAGAGATTTTAATTTTTATTCCTTAAGCTCTTGTTGAAATGTGAGGATAATATTATACATATCTTAGACGAGTTATTTTAAGTCATATATTTACTATTATTTCATATATAAAGAAATTTTAGATTTAGATAATGCTAGTACTTGAAGGGTTTTCACCTCTTATTCGATAGGATTGTTGAATTGTCATTCCTTTTATATATACATAGGTGTTTTCCCTTTACAAACTAGGATACTTTGTTCTATCTAAATGACTTTAGGTGGTTTAACTTCCTCATTGACTTCTATTCATAGTAAATTATGGGTGATGTTTCCATTGATCTATCCCCAATTCCATGAATGGTTTGAATAGTCTCAACTATCATGCATTATTCACCATAATCCTAATGTGATGAGAGGATGAGCCTATATACACATAATATTTCAAACTTTTATTGATTACTGACACTTTGTATCTTACAGGAACCTATCAAGTTTTAATCTCTTTGAGTGCACACCTTAAGGGGTGCACCAAGAAAGGGGTGGGTAGACCATTAGTGCTTTTTAAGATTGTTGTCCCTTTTGCCACTTGCCATTTACACATTCATCTCCTAAAAACATTTACCCTAAGCTTATTCCTCTCATTCTTACCTATTATAGTGATTTTACTCTTTCCATACTCCTTTTTTTACCTTAATTACTTTTAGATAGTCATTTATACTAGGTCAACTAATGTTAACCCTATACAGTTTATGAGTATTTTTCAATTTTTGGGTTTGTTGACCTTCGGTCGACCTAGCTCAGACCTAGTGAATTTTTCTTGAAAACTTACAGGGTCAATTAGGTTGACCTTGTACAACTAAAATTTTCAAGAGGATTTAGGGAAAGATCTACCTATATCTACAAGTTCATTTCCAATAATTAATAAGAAATTAAATGACTCATAATAAGTGTGAACAAACATCTACTTATTGACCATTCTACTTGAAGAATAAATCTTAGGGTTACATACTTTCTTTGGAGATACATATCTTGTCTTGTGGAGAAGTATTTTATATGAATATAGAGTTTATGTAGCATAGAGCTGATTTCTCTTTTTTATCCTTACATACCAAAATAATCTCTTGCAAAGAACCTTGGCCAAAGGAGAGATTGAGGCTTGGTGGGTTCATCTTCAAGGGAAGTATTCTAACTTTATTTCTCCTTTCTAAGAGAAGATAGATAATGTAGTTGTGCTTATTTCTTTTATGTATTATAACTCCATATATATTGACATGAGTATATGTCTTCTATGCATGTTTAGTTTAGTTATTTGTTTTGTTTCTAATCCCCACTTTGTGCCACAATCTTTGGTATGCACTATATTATATTTACTTTCTTATTTATTAGTATATAATGAATATCAAAACCTGGGACTCTTTTAGGGTTGTTGCATGATTATGTTATAATTTAGGCTTTAGAACCCTACCTCATGTGGTGGATTATGACAAGTGATCCCCTAATCAGGTCTAGTAGATCCCCATATTAGTCATGCTCCCACTTAACAAATGTATTCTCAATTAGAATTGTGTGTATGTTCTATCTTCTCTGAGCCAAGATCAATTTATATAAATGATACATTTTTTATTACATACATTCTATTGAGCCTGATGTGAATCCTATACCACCTCTAGTTAGATTGTCTTCACATTTCCATTTTTTTCTTATTTATTAGCATTAGCTTCACTTTAGCTTCACCTTCATATTACATTCTGGTGAACCTGATGTGAAATTAACCCTTGCAATATTTATTTTACTTTTTTTCATTTATTTTTAGCATTATATTTATCTTATATCTATCATAATGGATCAACTTTATCGACCCATTTCTAATATTTATGCAAAAGTTTTCAAGAATAGGCAATTGGATCAAGTCAAGTGACCTAATACAGTTTTTTAAACTTTTAATTTAGACTAATAGGTCAACCCAGTCAATCCTGTACACTTTCAAGCACCTACATTTAGCTACTAGGTCAACCTAGTTAACCTTGTACATTTTAGGCACTCAATAGTAAGATTCCACAAAGTGTGATCAACCCACTCACCTAGTTAATAGAGTTTTCAAACATATTCCAAGGTTTTTGGTGAACAATCTTCATTCTCAACATCTCTAATCCACCAAGGTTCCTTTCTATCTCTCTATCTCTTTCTTTTTTATCTTTCTTTTCAAAGTTTGCAGTCTTCAAAACTACCCCTACATAGTCAACTAGATCAACCATGTTAACCTAGTTCTATGTATGGTTTGCTATCTAAATAATTAGTTAACCCTAACTGACCCTATTCATTATCAAACCTTGATTTCCTAGTATAGGTTTGACCCTATCGACCCTATTCTATATTTTATGCATATAGTCTTAACATTATATCTTGTTTGAAGTTGAAATTAATATCTATATGCTAGTAATTAGTTTACATCTTTTTTTTATTGATTACATTCTTAGAATAGTTCACATATTCTAATTAGGGGGTTTTAAATTAACCATTTAGTTTCACTATTTATATTTTATGCACACATGACCAAATAACATAATCTAAAGAAGCACTTTAACATTTATCTACCCAAGTCCAACCTACTGGGATTTCATCACCAAGGGGAAAGTTGACTTGATACTCTGGTCAAATATAAAACATGGTTAATGGTGTAATTTAGATAAGCACCTAACACCCTTATCGCTATGGTGTGTGAAGTGAGGGAGTAGGCCCTAATAACAAGCTCGTATCATTTCCACTACAATCCCTTTTAGCCCAAAATACATAAAACCATCCTTAGATTGCTTTCTAATTATTTACTTACAGCCAAATTCCCATTACATTTAAAATCATTTCTTAATAATCTAATAAAATATCTTAGGTTGACCAATTAGTTAGCTATTTACTTTCTAAATTGATTGATTTCTATTTCCTCAATTGTGTGTGTAAAAATTTTCATTAACGAGTATTAGTATAAGGTTTTATATTGTGTGCTTTAATTAGATTGGCCAATGTTAATCCAATTGACTATATTTTCCCTTTAGTTCTTACTTTCTTAAGATTATCTACATAAATTGTCTTGTTTTAGTTCAAAACTTGTTACAAACTTTCTTTTCTTTCTTGTCTATTATAATAGGTCAACCTATTTGACCCTATACCTTTTTATATCCTCTGTGCACTATAAAAGATTGATCTAGTTGACCATATACTATCTACAACCCCTTTTACCTCTTTTTCTAGTCTCTGTGCACTATATTGGATCAACCTAGTCAACCTTGTATAGTTTTATAGTCCATATTTTTATGTTAGGTCAACCTAATTGACCATGTACTGTTTTAGTCACTTTTTGGTTATTTGATTTCTCATCTTTCTTCCTTTCCCTTCATCATGAACTTTTTACTTGATAGTGACACTAAACTAAAGTCAATAGACATGATGAATTTTACCAATCCTAGGTCTCCCATAGGTAGAGTAGGGTTCCTCTTTTTGACGTTGGTAATGTTCATAGTGCCACTTATACAATGAACTATGGGACCCCTCCTAATACTTATTTATATAATAATCCTCTCTTCTCATTAGTATACCAACCTAAATTAAATTATACCCCAAAAATTCTCTTCTTTATCTTTTAATTTCCTTGACATCGAAGAAAAGATCCTTCTACCATTTTTAATCTTATGATTAGTGGTCAAGTTAAAGATCCTCTTTCACCTACTCCTACATTCTCAACTAGATTTTTGGGTACCATTTTCTTTGATTCTCAGCCTCTTCCTTTGATTATTACCCCTTCTAATACCATGACATCTTCTTCTCTTACTTATTCCACCTCCATGCCTAGTATATCCACTAACATGGTAGGATCTACATCTAGTGGGCATTTCATAAGATCCACTATCCTTAATCCATCTAATAATGCTTCATTTTCTACCCAAGATAATTATGTTTTAAGTGCTTCTTCCTCTCAACCATTCAGTAGTCCATCTTTTTCTACACAAGCAAATTTTGCCACTAGTGCATCACATTTTCATTACTCCTCTTAAGATCCTATCAACACCAATAGTGGTACCCAAGCCACTAATAATAACACTAATGCCAACCATGATGCTTCTACTAATGCTAATCAAACACATCAAATTTTTTTACAAACACTTAACCAATTGAATACATTTCAAGATCATAACAAAAATTAAATAATAAGAATGCAAAACCATCTTCTCCACCTCCAATCTCATCTACAACCAATGGCTTGGGGCACACATAACAAGAATGTTCCCCCTCCCCCTCTTCAATATTGTTAAGGAAATCTCATTACCCAAACTCATTTGTTCAACAAAATCATTAAGCATCTTAAAATTGAACCTCTTACTACTCAAATTGCTAATATTGACATGTGAGGTATAACACCTACAATTTATTATAATGAATCAACTGATCCTACCCTTCATCTTAAGACATTTAGAAATATTTATAAGGATTGGGTCAAATTAAACATCTTTGATACTACTAATCTCCTTGTCAAAACCCTCACAAGTGATTCTTTGGATTGGTACAATCAACTTAGACCACATTCCATTACTAGTTTGGAAGATTTAGTGAATGATTTAGTGCAAGAATTCTAAACTAGTGATCTTCCCAAAAACACTTTGGCCCATTTCATAAATTACAAACAAAACAAATATGAGACCATTCAAGCCTTTGTTAAAAGATGAAAGACTTTATAAGAAAAATTTAAACATAACATGCCTGATGACAATCTTTCTCATCTCTTTACTAATGCCCTTTTTCTTAAATTACAATATCAAGTCCACACCCTTTCTCCATGTACCTTGGAGGAGGCTATTAACCAAGACAAATATCAATATTTCCTAATGCATCAATTTGAACCATAACAACCTTCTAAAAGTCCTCATCTATTACTTAAGAGTAAAAATTGCAATATTACCAATGATGGTGTTATAGAATCTTATGACACTATTCACATTATTCAAGTTGTCATTCCTAACCAATCTTCAGAACTAGCTCCCCATTCTCAATAATATAATAATCCTCATTTATCTTCACTAAATAATATTAACATTTAAAGACCTCTATCCTTAGTTGAATTACCTAAGTGTCTACCTAGGCCTCTTCCACAAGAGCTTGACCCTACCCATCCTATGAAATATTGGTATGATCTTAACAAATTTTGTTTGTTTCATGCTAGTTAGGGTAATTCTCATGAGACCTATAGATAACTTCATTATTTAGATATGTATTTTCTTCTTGGTCCTAATTTTGATCATGATTCCATCATTTGAAAGCATCAACAAGCTTATGAAATTGCTTTTAAGGATTACAAATCATATGATAAAACTCAAGCTTTAAATCAAGAAAATCCTCATCTAGATATCTATAACTATCCTCTCCCTAATCATCAACTGATTCAAGACACCCAAGACAAGCCCACCCCTTCCACCAATAATGTATAAAGTCTTGTTGATCCCAATTTCAAATATAATGTGGTTAGCATGACTAATATGTGAAAGGTGGTGGCTTTCATTGATTCATAGCCTATCTACAGTACATCTAAAACATATCATGTTATCTGAGATTTTTCTCAAAATCATTTAAATGAGTTGGGACAAGATGACCTTATTACTTTTGATGATCTAATTTGTGATTCTCCCTTGGATAACACTTCCCATTCTATTTCTACCACTCTTCTATCATCTTCTACCAATAATGATACTCCTATTTCTACTAACACTTATTCTACCATTTCTCCAAATCAACTTGAACTATCTACTTCATCATCTCAACATGGTTTATAACCTTGTTCTAAGTCTTCTTCTTCTTATAAAAAAATTTCCAATGCACTTTGGTTCCTCTATCCAAGGGCCTCCTTAACCATTATGCACCTATATATAACAACCTTGTTATGGGTTATGATGAGTGGGATCCCATAGTAGATCTCACCAATATCCCATCCCAAATTTTATTCCTTGAGCTTATGATGACTTCTCCATGTCATATAAATCATCTTATACAACTATTATTTGAGATGAATGTCTCTCATCCTCCCCTAGTAGGATGAGAGGTAACTTTATCTAGATCTGAGGATAGTATATTACAATAAATTGAAGAGATGTCTATCAACATTGATGAAAATTTAGACACTTCTCTTTATTTGAGGTTTCCTATAGCTTTTATGATTCCTAATAATATTCTACTCCATGTGGATGATCCTCCCTTAGTTATTAACATCCAAATAGGTGATATCTAAGTTAATCATGCATTGATTGATGAGGGTTATAGAATGTGTGTTGCCTCTCTTTATTTCATTAAGAATCTTGGGTATTCAAAATTCAATCTCAAGTATATATGCAACACCTACCAAGGATATGATAGAAGGAAAATGCCTCCTCTAGGTTGTATGTGGCTTCTTATTGCTATCCCACCTATCATTTTTCATGTGAAGGTGATTATATTTAACTTCCCCCTTTCTTAAAACATCTTGCTTGGTAGACCATGGACTCACCACATGATAGCTACTACTTCTTCCACCTACCAATGCATTAAATTCCCAGATCCATTTATAAGATTGAATGTGACACTAACCCTTATAATTTTGAATAATTCCAAGATCATGGTGTCTTCAATATTTCTACTCTTTAGCCTTTGCCAAGTGTTTCATTTCATGAGTCTTAACATCTCAATTTTACCATTAATTTAACCTAAGGTTAAAATGGGAATCTTGAGTTCATTGGGAACATTCCCCTAACCTCTTAGATTCTGATGATGATGAGCCCAAAGAGATTAACTTAAAGATCAAAAATTTTGAACTCTTGACTCATCCCACCTTGTAGCTTCCTACTTCCTTGAAAATTAACTCTCATAAGATTCCTTGTAATGACATTACCATAGTCTTAACCAAGACTAAGAATTCTATTCACCATACTTCATCAAATTATAAGGTAAACCCTACTTGTGTCATTGACCTTCACACCCCAAATTATGATGATGGCTACTCCTTAGATGATCCATTGTTAGGCAATCTTGTATAAGCCCATGATGCCAAGATTATCCATTATCATTATTCTTTACTTGAGTATTTTCATGCATCTCATCATTTTTCTTCACTTATAGTTCCTTATTTTTATATTTTTACCCTTTATCATAGGGTAGAGATGGTGCTGACACCTCTAGTTTCTGAGGATCCACGTAGGACTATGCCCATAGATCAAGCTATGATTGGGCCTTACCATTTTTCTAGGTACCCTAACACTCATAGTTGGTTTATCCTTAAGTTTAGTATAACTCTCTTTAGACCTTCTGTATATCATTCTCCTCCCTTAGTAGAGCCCACTATAGTCAATCTTATTTTTACTCCTATTATTACTAATCCCACCCATGTTTCCAATTCCATTATTCCTTTCATTGAGAATAATTCCATTCCTTCCTAATCATTCTCCCTTAGTGATGGTTTACTTCCTTTACCTAAGATGGATCCTCTTCCCACAAAATTGGCCAATGAGTGATCTCCTTCTTCCACTCTTGTTATACCTCCTTTTTTGGGTTCTTCTTATAATACCACTCACAAGCGCATCTATTTCTTCCATGGGATAGATAATCATTATTCCACCCATTGTCATAAGTTGTGACAATATATTGATACCTTACATCCTTTGTCTCCATCATCATATAAATCCTTACCTCTCCTATAGGTAATTCCTAAATTTATACCCAAGTATGGTGAGGTATATTATCTATGGCATCTATGTAGTACTCATCATATTGATTGTTATCACACCCTTTAACAACATCTTAAAAAATCACACTATATCCATTCCTAGACCTTATACCACTCCTCCCATAGGTCATCCTTATAATAAGGATCCTCTTTATTCTCCCATGTTTCCACCTACTATGGTTCCATCACCTCCTATGGTCCCTTCACCATCATTTATGCCTCCACCTATGATTCCTTCACCTTTTGGACCTTCCCTCACCCATGGATCCTTCTCCACTAGTGATTATTGCATCTCCCATAGAGCTTGCTCCCATGCATTATTCTAACCATCCCTTACCTAATTTCCCTCCTCAATATGATCCATCAAGCATTCTTAATTTTTCTATGGAGGATATTAAAAGAGAAGTATTTGACCAATATTCATTAAAGATTCATAAGATAGTAATAGTAGTTCATATTCATCTTCATAGAGATTTATTTGATGTCTTGGATAATGTGTGTGGATAGATTTATCAATATTTATGAGCACATGCATGGTTCTTTCACATTTTCATTTGGGTTGGACATGTGCTCTAACCTTATCTTTATCTATCTATTATATCATTTGACACTGTGTCAAATTTTTCCTTATCATATATAGTGATTTTAATTATTTTAATATATCCTAATTATCTTATCATTTATATTTCACATATGATTTTATTTATTTATTATTGATTTATCTATCTTTCTTGAGTTTTTTTTCAAAAACTTTTTTCTTTCCTCTTCATGATTATTTGGTTTCTTATCTCCATTTTTGATAATTAATTATCATTGTGACTTTATTATACAAACCTTGTTCCTTTTGGTCATTGTCTCCCTTTTACCATGTGATTAGTTAGCAAACAATCCTACTCATTACTATCTCCTTACACTAGTCCAATTTTTGGATCTCCTTTTTCCATTCTTGCTTTTATGTAAATTAAGCATATACACAGTTGAGACTTCAGATCACATGCTAGTTCATTATCAACCCTAAGTATCCTAGTCAGTATTTGTCCTTGGTTACTTAGCTTCCTTGAGCCTTATCCTAAAACTCATGCATGTGTATCACTACATCTCCATGATTGGTTATTCCAAATCCATATGGAGGAGGAATCTAAAAAATCCATAAAAAGTTAAAAGCCCAATCATTTAAATAAAAGGCAAGATACAAAAGGCAAAACTATTTTTAAAAGTTCAATCACATTAAAAGGTGTGATTTAAAGCACATCTCCTTCTTCTAGTATAATTTCAAAATCCATAATTGGCCTCATGATAGAGCCAAGGTCCTTTGGGGTACAGTAGGCTAGTATATTAGAAGAGGAGAATAAAAAAATATTTTATTGTTACCTACTTTCTCATGCAAGTACCCAATCTTTGTAGTTAGCTGACGGATCTATAAGGGGTCCTAAAAAATGTGGAACATGCCATGTGGAGGTAGGTCCATTTTTATTTTTCTTGTATGAATCCACCTTCATGAGTTGATCTTAGTGTCATGCCTATTTGCCTACAAGTTTTTTGTGTCTATAGTAAATAGGTTTCCTTTGTACATAGACAACCACTAGTCACTTAGTGTCTTCTCATGCCCTTAGTATGCCTCTTATCTCCTAAGGTCTTCTCATAAGATGCCTAAGTCTTTATTTTTTACATTCCCTATAATTCCTCGTATTTCCTCTTGAGAAATATTGTCTTGTCTACTGATCACTCCCCTTAGGATTTCCTTTGTGAAATGCATTATAAGACCATGGATAGGACCTAGCCATCATCACCAATTACCACATTTTTAATTCCTATTACCTACATCCTTGAACACCTAGTTTTTCCTATTTATTCCACCTTAGTGGTGTTCTCTTTGTGAGTTTCTTTGTAAGATCGTGGATAGGACCCAACATTCCTCAAAAAAGTTTCCAATACCCAAGTCACAATCCAAAATTACATGTGTCAAATATGAGATAATTTGATTGATTATGAAGTTACACATCATTGACATGATTCCCAACTTGATTAAGTGTGTGTTATGCTTACTTCATTTCTCTTTTGCCTTTTTATCTTCTTATTTTTTGAGTGCATTTAAGAATCCAACCATTTCTTGAATTTTTCATATTTCCTAGCTTGAATTAGTGTGATCAATTTAAGACAAATATTTTGCCAATTTTGTTTTTATTTTATACTTTGATATAGTATTATCTATTGACTTAATTCATTTTTTTTATACCATTTATGCCATTTTACAAACATTCCATTTTATTACAATGTTATCTTACTTCCCAATGTGAATTATATGATTTTACTTGTTTTACTTTGGTGTCAAAATATTTCACTTTGGTTTAAAAACAAACCCTTTGTACCATTTTGTTTTACCATTTCTTTGTTCTTTATACTTAGTCATTTCTTGTTATTACACATTTCACAGCTTGAAATAGTGTGTAGTACATTTTTTGATTGATTATATTTTTCCAAGTCCTTTTTGTTTGTTTCTTTTTAACCATGAATGTGTCCTACATAATGCTATAAAAGAAACCACATCCTATACATTTCCTATAACATATACAACATAGCTAAGACATATGATAGAAATAAATATATATGAAGCATCCATAGCCACACCCATAATAAACTTTAATGGCAACATACATAACCAATATCCAATATACCAAAATGATCCATATATATATATATATATATATATATATATATATATATATATATATATATATATATATATATATATATATATATACATATTTGATACAACCATATACAACACTCTAGTTTTATGGCTTGGTTCCATCCTATCTATCATGTGGCCTAGCCACACTACCTAATAAGGCCTCAGTCTAAGTCATTTAAATAGTAAACTATAAGGAGTTTATCTTGGGTATAATCCCATTTACCTATCATTATAGGTTCATTACTTACACATGTGACTTTATCAACTAGGACCAAAGCTCTATATCTATCTCATTATGGTCAGATGTGTAGCTCTCTCCTTAACCAGGGCCTGTCATGATTGCATCTTGTCTACAACCATCTCTACTGGTGTCTACATCCTCTTTATCTACACTTATATCTATCTCACTACCTCCCCATCTAATATAAACTAGATCACATGAATTGGGGTACATAATACATTGGGGTCCTCCAATGTATTAGGATCATATGGTTGTAGATTCTCATCTAGGAAATCATGGAGTGCTCCCCTCAATATAGACCCCCATCTCTCTTTTGCATCCTTAGATACACCTATAAAATGACACCAAATGGATATTAGATCACTATTATATCTTAAAATATCTATCTATCTCTACTTCTAAATAAAAAAAATTAAATCAATCATTTACCATCTTTCCTTACCTATCTTTGTCTTAGCTACTATGGTCTTACCATATGTATGACCACATAGCACAGTCTCCCCATCTAAAAAACCTCCTAATACCTCCTCTATAGGCCACCTCCTTAGCTCAAATCTCTCTTTCATGGCTCATTTCTATCTTAGCCTACACCTGAGTGACCTCTCTATCATTTGTACCTCCTCTACTTTTTCATCAAGGATGACATTAATCTCTACTATATATTATTATCTCCATTATCATCATGTCCTTAGTGGTCATATCTCCTCATGCTATGGATTTTGTAATGGTACATCTAGTATCTCCACCTCCACCTCCCTATCCTCCTGTTCTTCTCCCTATCATGCTCAACTAGTCCATGGTTGTTAATGACATGGTTTGAGCATCAGTCTCACTATCAGTGGTCTTAGTTCTCTCCTCACCCATGGATCTCTCATATGTTGATCCCACTACTCAAGCATCAGTATTAGTGTCACTGTATGAGGTAGGCCCATTGATCTCAATACCATACCACTAGATGTGGTTCTCTCCACCATCTGTAGTGTCTAACCACCTTTGTCCTTGTTATCATTGGTGTAACTATGTGTTAGCTCACCCATATAGTCTCTATGTGAGCATATAGATACCACACTATGTGAATCTCATTAACTATAGTTATAGTATGTGGGGCATGGATTGTGCTACCTAGACCTCTCTCCATCTTTGCACTTGATGAAACCTATCATCAATTACATGGGCTAACCTAATTGGCCCATAAATAGGAAACTTCTCATATATCTAAGCTATTAGAAATATGATTGGTCCCATGGTTTTCAACCCTCTAACCAGTATATCATACAAATATTGTATAAGTTAGACCTAGATGATATATCCTAGATCATATATAACTCATTCCTCCAACATCATCCTAATCAAGGCTACCATGAATAGTAGTATCTTACCATTCGACTTGTGACATAACACTCATTGTGTTATAAGCCCTATCATAGCTTTCTATATATCCATAATATATGATGTATATATATCATCCATACTAAGTCTTCATCCTCTTAAAATCATCTTTGAGCCTATACAACACATTTCTAAGGCTCTCCTCTCCTCTATGCTATCTAGTATCCCTATGGTTATCAGTGTTCCTAGTATAGGTAGTTCAAGGATGGTATGGACATCTTCTAGTGTGATGGCCACCTCTATCATATCCCTATCCACTTCTCAATTGAATGTGTTATTTAGTCATTCCTAGTAACTGAGGAACATGACTTATAGATCAACACTTATGAGGATCTTACATATATAGGTTATACCTCCTAGACTTATGGATACTAGTATATCCCTATCTCCATCTAATAATCACTCTAATAAAATTGATAACTAAGACACATCCACCAATATCTATAACCTCCATCATCTTTAAAACTAAGAAACAAAAAAGTATGTATTAGCTCTATCATGCTATGTATAGTCACAGTACATTCTTTTTACATTTTTACATAAAAAACAAGCCTAATTAATTTTAAAATTATTCATTTTTATTAATTTTACCCTATTTCTATCCTCATCATTCCTTATTTCCCTCATTTGTTCATTTTTTTCCATTTTATCCCTCTTTTGGCCTTCTACATGCTTTTATATGCTTATTCTAGTTTTTTGTTCAAACTAGTTTGACCAAAATTTCCCTATTTCTACCTTGGTTGACTCCAAAATCCTAGTCAACCCTCTTATTTTCCCCTTATTAGTGTCATGTTATCATTATATACCTTTTTAATTAGTTTTAAAATTGCATTAGGCTGGTGCCCTATAGAATGTATAGGGCTGACCCATACCTACTGGGTCGACACTCTAGATTCTGCCTAGTTTTAGCATACTGGGTCGACTGGGTTGACCCAATTCATTTTGCCTATCAACCCCTTATATTTACCTTAAAAAGTTAATTTTTCTTGCTTTCTTCTTAATTCCTCTAAACACATTTCCCATGTTGCTATTTTCTACCCCTAGAATCTAATTTTGTCTACTTCTGACATCTAAAAATGCTCAAAATTCAAAATTACTAAAAATACAATTAATTCACTATAAATTTCAAAAATTGGTTTGAGATTCATAGTTGCATACCTATAGTACACCTGATACCACTCCTAGAGCCTCTCCCTATCTAACCTATCATCTCCTCACCATCCTAACTCACTTGGTCTCCAAAGCTCTTTTTCTCTCTTCCACAAGTCAAAATAACAAATGACTTCTCTTTCCCCTATTTGAAAACACTTTTTAAAATTCAAATTCCTCAATTATTTTCTTACAGATTCCTTATTTTGCTTATATATTTTCTTTTACTCATCCATTTTCAAAACCATAAAATGCATTGTATGCGTGATGATGTAGAGAATATTTTCCACTATCATATGCCTATATTCCATTTTTTTTATTTTTGGCTATTTTTTTGCACTAACTTCTACAAGTTCACCAGATTTTATTCACATTGGATGCCTTCACTTTCTATTACTATCTAATTATTTATATATAGCAGTAAGGAAAGTAAAGGTATGTGTTTTTCAATTGTATCATTTACTTTATCTTATTTTTTTGCTTACTACACTTTACTTAGCATCAACATTGTGTGCTATCATGTTCAATCCTGAAGCACCATATCATGTTGCACTTACATGACATGTGATGAGCTTTTAGTGGGGAATATGTATACACATAATATTTCAAACTTTTATTTATTACTAACACTTTTTATCTTGCAGGATCCTACCAAGTCTTATTCTCTTTAAGTGCACACCTTAAGGGATGCACTAGGAAAGGTGTGGGCATACCATTGGTGCTTTGTAAAGTTGTTTTCCCTTTTTACACTTTCCATATACACACTCATCTCCTAAAAACATTAACCCTAAGCTTATTCTTCTCAGTACTACCCATTTTAGTCATTTTCCTCTTTCCATCCTCCTCTTTTTGCCTTAGTTCCCTTTTGGAAAGTCAACTATACTAGGTCAACTTGGGTTGACCTTATATAATTTAGGGATATTTTCAATTTTTGGGTTTATTAGCCCTTTAGCTGACCTAGCTTAGACCCAATGAATTGCCCCTAAAAACATATAGGGTCCACTGGGTGAACCTTATACAATCGACATTTTTTGGAAGATTTAGGGCAAGATCCACCTATATATACAAGTTTATTTCCAACCATTTTTAAGAATATAAGTGAATAAGAGTAAGTATGAATGAACATATTCTTATTGATAACTCTACTTGAGGAATAAATCTTAGGGTTCCATAATTTCTTTAGAGATATGAATCTTGACTTGTGGAGAAATATTTTGGATGCATAGATAGGTTGTGTAGCCTATATCTAATTTGTCTTTGTTATCCTTATAAACCATAATAATCTCTTGTGAACCACCTTGGCCAAGGGAGATATTGAGGCTCGATGGGTTCATATTCAAGATATGTATTCATAACTTTATTTTTCCTTTGTAAGAGTAGATAGATAACGTAGTTGTGTTTCTTTATTCCATGTATTAGGATTCTATATACATTGACATGAGTATATGTCTTCTATGCATGTTTTATTTAGTTGTTTATTTTTTTTCTAATCCCCACTTTGTGCCACAAGCTTTGGTGTGCACTATATTAGATTTACTTTCTTATTTATTAATATATAGTGAATATTAGAACCTAAGACTCTTTTAGGTTTATTGTGTGATTGTGTTAGGCTATAGGCTTTGGAATCCTACCTCACATGATGTATTACGACAATTGATCCCCTAATTGAGTCTAGCATATCCCCATATTGGCCATGTTCCTACTTAAAAAATGTATTCCTAATCGAAAACGTATGTATGCTCTATCTTTTCCAACCCAGGATCAATTTATAAACATGATACATTTCTGATTGCATATAGATTCTACCTATCCTATATCTCATTTTCCATTTTCAATTCTCTAAATCTAGAAGGTGAACTTCTTCCTAAGTTTGTTTGTTAAAAATTTATGTCATTTTTCTTCCCCATTGGTCTTCTAAAGAAATTATGCGTATAAATAAATTGAACTAGTCCATGATGCTTGATAGTCCCTAATCCTTATCTAAATTTTTTAGCCATAGTTTTTAGGGAAGAATCTAGTAAATTAGGAAAATTAACCTTGTATTCATTATGTTCCACCCCATATCTAACATGGTTCACCATTTTCATTTTAGACTATAAAATAGTTACATGTTAGCCATCAAATGTAAAATATTTCATCACTCATATAACTATTGATAGACTACCATGGATCCATAAGACTATCTAAAATAATCCATTTCCCTATTTCTTTTTTTATAAATTATCCCAAGGTTTGGATCCCCTTATTTAAAAAAAAAATTAATTAATTCACTATGAAAGGCTCTAGTGTTGATAAAGTATTCTCCCTCCTCTAGGATACCATTTTTTCTTACTTATGATAGTAGGACTCACATGAATATTCACTTCCCACACTGTGGATAATTCCTCATCAAGTTTTAATATGAGATATTCAATAATTACCTCTTAAAATCATTATAATTTCTCAAGAAACTCAAACCACCCTGCATATTTAAATATTTAAACAACTGTATTTTTATATAGCTCTTGGATAAAACTTGGTTTACATTTAGTTTTTATCCCCATTACAATTTGATTTAAATTACTCTATAATCATGTCATGTACATCACCACATGATCCTCTCCATCATTCAAATATATGTTTTCATGTACACATATACAGATATAGTGTCATGTATTAATACATAAATATTAATACATTAATTATGAGTAAATTATAATATAATAAAATAAGATATTATTGTATTTAATATAGTTTATATATTATGTGTGTATTATTTTTATATATGTTGGCTGAAACATGTATTACATAGTTGCATAATCCCATATGCAACAACAACAAAATTCAAGGCAAAATTTTAACATCTCCATGTTAAGAACACCTAAAACATTTTCATGGGAAGATAAACATGCATACATGAAATACATCTTAATATTATTCATATTTCCTTCACCATTGGTCATCCTCTTTAATTTCCTTTGAAAAATCAATGATAAATTGAATCTGTTATTAATCTTTTATGAATTGAACCTTAATATTGTTTTTTTTAGAATTCATTCATTATATCTTCACAATGATATATTTTCGTCTTTCCCATTATAATTTATGGTTTTTTATATATTTATCATGACTTACATCCTTCTTATATATATCTCTACTTAACTCCAAAGTTTTCCTTCGTAATATGGTTTTCTCATCAATGGTATTTTACAAATAGATACTTTAGGTGATTGACATTATGATAATTTTTTACACTCATCAAAATTGTATTTATATGCATTATTGAGATATCTTATATAATTATGGGCTACCTAGATAATTTTTATGCCAAACTCACATACATATCATGGGCTAGAATAATCTGTAACTTGTTATGATACTACCTTTGTATGATAATTTTGGATTTAAAACAGTCTAGAACTAGATCTAAAATGTTTCAAAATGTTTTGAATTTTATATTTTAAGTGGATCTTGATTCCAAAATTTAAGTCTCCATTCCTCATTACTAAATAAAAACCTATATAAGGTCTACACCAAATAATGTTTAAACATATAACAGTATACCTTTTCATATTGCTTATCCAAATGTCATGTCCAAGTTTGTACCAACTTATAAAAGTGCTCAATATTTTATACCATGTTAGGATATATTGTACTCATACATATCAACATATTATTTTTCCCCTATTTTTTATTCATATGATGATGCAACTCAATAATCCTATACAACCAGGATTATGATTTTTCAACTCTGTAATCACCTTAGTTTATCTCAACATTAATAAAAATAGATTCATATATATATATATATATATATATATATATATATATATATATATATATATATATATGTATGTATGTATGTATGTATGTATGTATGTATGTATGTATGTATGTATGTATGTATGTATGTATGTATGTATGTATGTATGTATATACTGTATCTAGTCTATGGTTATCATGTTCTATTTAATTCCCCAACAAAATTATAATGACCAATTTAACATTAATTATAATTTCAAATATTCCCTAAAAACATGTCTTTAAGTGCCCTTAGAATCAACAAAAAAATAATTATTATTCACAACATTAATTAACAATCAAGAGTTAAGTATTCTCACATAGTGGATTAAACCTGATACATATATTATAGCTACTTCATAACTAAGAATTATGATTCTACTAGAATAATAATGCTATGTATCTATTTAAACATCATATTGATAAATGTAATCTACTTATTATTTTCCTTATATCTACGACATATTTTATGCATAGAAACATCAACAATAATTCATGCATCAAGTAATTATCTTCATAGATATAACTATTAAATTTATTTTTGATGACATAATTTACCTTATAGTTATGAATATTTTATCATAAGAGTCATCAATTAGCACTATATTTAATAGATTATATATATCCTTGATAGAATTACAAATGAACTCATGTGCATTTAAAAATATTAGAGTTTTTAAAACCTTTATAATCATTGCAATGAATTATTTGGAGATCTTCTTAGGTATATATAAATTTTAAGTTTTTTTTTTCAATTTTTTTATTGAATCAATGACATCATTATGTTTTATAAATTTTTAGAATTATTTGATGTCCATATACTAATTTTGAAAAAAACATAAACATATTTGTAAGAAATCTCTTAAGTTTGGTTGAAGGAAATAGTATTTTGTTTTGATCTCAACATCCCATACTATATCAATATTCTTTCTAGTGACCTATTTTTTACAAAAAATATGAATTAAAACATTATTCAAGTTTAATATAATTAAAATCGATCGGCATACTTTGTAATCTGCACTAAATAAATTATTTTAAATTTATATCCACTAAGATATACTCCATATTAATGTCAAAGAAAAGTATCACTAGTTAATTTTTTAAATATCCAAGAGTGGATCCATAAAAAAAAAATTTAAAAAAATGTGTTAAAATGATGATTTATATGTGTTACTACCATATTAAATATAAAATAATGTGTTATTGTACCAAATAAAAAACAATAGGTAGATGCAAGATATTTGTTTCATATATATTTATATCCATTTTCAAACTAAATTTATATCCATGCAAGCCCTGGTGTACCATTTTATATTAATTAAAATTTAACCTTATTATTAATGTTAAGGGAAACATAAGTCAATAATATAAAAAAGAGTAGAGTATTATTTTCATGGTAATATATGGATAAAACATATTATACTAATGCTTAATTAATCCTAATATAGATATTGTAATCATTCTACATGAACAACGAAAAACAAAAATAATATTTAATTTAGTTTCATTATATTAGTAAAAACTATAATGAATTGAAACACACAAGGTCTTTGTTCTTCGTAAAACAAAGCTGAAAATTTATCCAAATAAAAAGCATTTCATGAGAAATGAGAATAGAATAAGATCCTATAAAAAGTTATGAAGGAGAGGGAGATAGAAGTATTATCACTTGGAGATGCATGATAATTTTCTATTGTTGTGGTTAATTTGTTTGAGAAGGATTCAAATTTTACGCTTTATATTCTTGTATAGCTTGATAAATTCACCTATGCTTAGGTAAAACTATGCTTGAAAGATGTATCATCCATGTTGTTACTACCCCCTTTGTTTCATTAATTTTATTGATATAGAAAAATACATATTTATTACAATATACAAGTACAAAAAATATATGACAAATTTTCTTCATAGCTTCCAATTTGAAACCATAGTTGTTAAATAACTCTTCTTTGACCATATTTCAAAAATTCTCTTTCATCTTAGTCATAGTGAGGAGTTATATTTCTCCATTCATCAATTCAACATGAATAGACAATTTTATAACCTTATCTCATATTTGATGTCATAAAAAATATTGATGAGACTATGACAATCCTTAATAATTTCTAGTATATTCAATTTCCATTCTACACTTTTTTCCCAACCATGAGAAGAATTTTCTTTAGCTTTAGAGAAAATTCATTAATAAACCAATATATTCTCACTATTTAGGGCCATTTATTGAAAATATATGTTTATTTTATCCAACAATTTTTTTTTCTCTTTCCGCTAAATAAATTTCACCATTGATACTTTTCTTATCTGCTTTCATCTAAACATAGGATTTCTTAGCTTCTTCAATAAATTTCAAACCATCTAGAGTTACTTGTTCAATCCATTTTTCTATTAGTCTTTCTTATCTCTAATATTTACCTATTATATCATTTGTATCTTTATCAACACTATCATTTAAGTGTGATGGTTTAAAAGAGGTGAGGGGGGTTGAATCAATAGGATACTTTATTTCATTAATGATGGATTTGAAATAGGTAGAATGAGTATGAGATTTTGTTTCAAGTTGTTCCTTGTTTTTTTTCTCTTCATCACATCCTCTAAATCAACTTAGAATTAGACATTTTAAAAATTATCGATATATCCTTGATTAATTGATGAGCATAGTTCCACTTGATTTAGACTATACTTTTATATATTCATGTCTTACTCATTCTTATCTATAATTGGTTTTGTAATTTCATGATATTAATCACTTATGTACTAACCTATCATAAGCCTTAAAGTGGTTATGGATTTATTTTATGGATTGTTTGTTTGAAAAAAATTATAAACCACATCAAATCTAATAACAAAATCCTTGGAAAGATTCATTTTATTTGTTACCAATTATTGGAGCCAAGGAGAGGGTTCAAAAACTAAGGAAACAACCATCTATGTATTAGTGGTACTAGTTTGAGAAAAATGAGGAGTTGATTATTGAGTATAAATTGGTAAAATTCTAAATACCTTAGCAATAGTCTGATTTGGAGGGGAAACATGGATATGATGTGGATAAGGAGAAAGTGGAGGAGGAGTAAGAGGAGGATTTTTAGAGTGAACATGTGTAGGATATGGAATGAAAAGTGGATTAGATATGTGCACTTGAGAAGCTAATCCAAGAGGGGATGAAATGATGGGTGGATAAGTGGCAAGTGAAGTTTGAATATGGATAGTATCCCTACTAAATGAAATAAACTATTTTTTAGTATTATCTATTAAAGGTAAAGACTCAATAATTGTAGATGCAATATTAATAGCTACCTGTATTGGAAAATATGAAGGCCTCTTAATTCCCAATTTATTCCTATGTGTTGCATCGTAACCTAAAATATTATTTGGTGCTTATTTTTTTTGTATATTCTGCATCACTTCCATCAATTAGTCTTTGATTACATCTTGTATACACAAAAACTTGATGAGATAGTTTAGATAAAGTCTCATTTTTTCGTATCTTCATGGAAAATCCTTTTCTTTTTGTTGAACTTCCTCTTGTTATGAGCTCAACTACCTTATTCATAAACCAAGCTCAATATATTTTTAATACAAATTTGGTCCACTCCTCCAAGTTATATGCCTATTTTATAACCTATTTTATTTGTTGTAGATGGATAACTAGTATTTTATTATAATAATTAGGGTCAATCAAATCACTACCATCATCTAAAATGTCCTTAATGACCCATTCTAGTGCATAAAAATTTATCTAGCCTAAAATACTTCACATATAATCTCATTTATTCATTTCAAAACCATTTTCACAATCTACACAATAATATTCCATATGTGAAATATGATGGTAGCTTGTTCCCAGTCATAATTTGGATTACACATAACCTTTACTATCAAAGGTAAGTCTCTTAGACTCATACAATTTCATTCTAATGTTGACCAAATTTATTTTAATATTCTAATAATCAGATGAATTCTTGTATATATAATAGCTCAAACAAATTTCAAAAGGGATTCCAAACATTTTTTCTTCTTTACACTTCATGTTGACTTGTCTGACTTGCCAACACACTTCTATCAGAACCATTAAAAATTAGGGAAATTATGATATATGTGAAACTTTAAAATTGAATAAAATATTTTCTATATTTAAATATAATATTTTTAGGGGATATCCTCATTTTAGTACATACATCCAACATCCTTATTTTTATCATAGGTAAGCCATCATTAACTCTCCTAAAACGATTGTTGCTTTCTTCTAAGACCAACTGAGGGTAACATTCAGAAATGGTAGTTGTGTTGATACTCTATTGGATATGATTATAGGCTATTTTTTCATGGATGAAATGTATTATAACAAATAATAATTCATGTAGAAGCACTGGGTGGACTCCAAGTTGACCAATTGTTCATGAAAATTGTCATTGATGTTTTGATCCCAATCTATAAATTACATTCCATCACAAATGAAATTTATGAATAGACACATCTAGATGTGTAGTGATCCATTATATTCATACCCCATCACTCTATTAAAGATTTTTATTATATCTAATAACTCATTGTCAAAGTTTTATCTATGCATTGTTTTTAGTGCTTTGGGTGGTTCTTTCTTCTTATATTTCAACCATGATGAGGCTAAGACCTTTTGTCACACATCTTTATTTTATTAAAAATTAAATTACCCACATTATTTCATCATTTAAAAGTACTCTTATTTTAATACACCATTCATGGATTGACAATTTATCTTTGCAAATATTTCACTATCAACTAATTTAACTTGTCTTATTTCCTAATCATAATATTTGGTGTAGGAAAGTGCCAAATTTACATTGAATAGAGGTTTAAAAACCATACATGTTTGTAATACCACTCTAAAAGAGTATTTTAATGATGATATTTCTATTTTTATCTTTTATCATATCCCAAAACTTGGTCATATTAACATGGCCTAACCTATAATCACAAATTTATAGAAAACTAGTTTGAAGTAAAGATAATTTCTTGCACCCTTTATATTTATATTTAATTTTTATAGTTTTAGTCATCTGATAGGCTATTATTTTGAGAAGGTCAACCTAAATTTTTTATACAAGGTCATGGGGAGGATATGTTTACATGGGTGTAATGGTCAATCAACAATATTCATAAATATAACTTAAGTATTTGGCCAATGAGAATTGTAGTTTTTCTAGGGAAATT
The DNA here is from genome assembly GCA_037957365.1 of Torreya grandis. Classification (NCBI taxonomy): domain Eukaryota; kingdom Viridiplantae; phylum Streptophyta; class Pinopsida; order Cupressales; family Taxaceae; genus Torreya; species Torreya grandis. The sequence continues at coordinate 485,042 of JARHVA010004647.1, read as the reverse complement.
AAAACAAAAGTTTGTAGCAACCTGTCAATTTGCATAGTGAAGGAAATAGAATTTTTATTACATAGGTATCCTCAAAGACAAAATAAATAGAATAAATAAACAAGTAAGAATTATATAAATTTAGATTTTTTTTGAATCATAGATATTTCAAGATAGAATTACCTATTGCAGACAACTTCACACAAGGAACAAGAATGAATATATTTTGATGTGGAGAGAAATAGTCATCAAAAAAATTATTTCAAATGGGAACTTTTCAAAATCATACATAATATATTTGGCATGTGTTCCATGGATTTAGGCCTTTTTTTAGTGATTTGGATTATTTTGGGCTACATAAAGCTTGAAAAAATGTTTAAAATCTCATTAAATAATTTGAATTTTTTCAACAAAACAATAAAATATCAACTATTATGAAATGAATTAATTCATGAAAATATATCATCTTCTAATAAAAAAAATGGTGTTGGTTGGGCATTGATTAATTCTTAGCATTGCATCAAATTTTATATTGGTGAATTGCATGCCATTAGTAACTGATGATTTCCTATAACAATTCATTTCTATGATAGGTAAAATGTGTAAGTTAAGATCTGGTGATTTCCAAGCACCTTTATTTTATCTAGTTGGTGTTTGACATCAAGTACCCATAATGGGCTGATAGGTGAAATTACTCGAGTTGGAAACAAACTTGGTAAATGGAATATTAGGACCTAGACACTCAAAAAAAAATGGAGGTTCAACATGATATTTTTAGGGTCAATATGTATAGTCAAAATTCATAATTTCAACTTGGTCTAATTAGTGGAACAAAAATTGGGAAGAAATGAGGGCTTCAGTTTTTGCCTAGCAAGAACCTAAGCTTTGAGACCTAAAATTATTTTTTTCACTAATTTTGTGTAATAAAAATTTATTTCATTACAGTTATCTACTCATTAGTGAAAATTTTGGGAAAAATGGAGACTTCTATTTTTGATTGTAACAATCCTATCAGGTTAGACATAGAATTATGATTTTTTTAATTAAACATATATACCATAAATAGATTACACCTGAGAATATAAACAAAGATCACATATATATTCAAATGATAATAGTAAGTACACACATTACATCTTACATCATATATCTCTAATGTCATGAGGATGCTACATAAAATTAATATAAAAAGTAATACAACTTAGCCATGGTTGATGGAACTTTGTAATCTCCACTACCAATATACAATAATAAGAGTAATTATAATTATTCATGTCAATACTTAATAATAATATTTAATCTAATATAATGTACATAATTTAGACACCTAGCTCCCTAGAGCATGAGTTCCTTAGACTCTCTAGTATATTTGGAAATCTCAAGTATTGTCTCAATAGTAGTACTATTATGGGGAGGGAGAGCATCATCTAAGCACTTTACCACACCAACCATAAACTAATGATACCATGAACTCGTCCCATTAGGGAATGACCCTCCCTTCATGGTTGAGTAGATAGTGATAGTCAAGGAATCCAGAGAGACTAGAAAATACCCATGTGTTGTATGATTCTAAACTAAACATGCAGTGTATCATATAAATCCATTCTATTTCAAGTTATCACACTAACATGTGAACCATACTCATGAAATGATAATGTCTTACTAAACATACTTTGGCCCAAATCTTTACAAATAATAAATGGTAATGATCTAGATCAATTAATTTCATACACACCACTTGATCAGACTACCTTCATCTAACATTGCAATGCTAGTAAGCCAGCAAAGTCCATCTCACTCCTTACTCTGCATTAGCAATGTAGATTGGTCAAATATAATTCAACCACAAGATTCATTAACTTACATCCTACTATAAAATTCATCATACAATATGTTATACATATGAGTAATAACCACATACATTAAGACCATCTAATCATATTCTTGAATCTTTTATTATATTCTATCCCATACTAGAAATAATGTTTACAAATATACCACCCGAGTAAACATACAATTTAACTATACAATTCAACAATATAATTGGTTTTTAGTTATCTACACCCTATGACATCCCATACTACCATAACCCAGTGTTCTAAGACTTAACTACTAGATTTCCACAATCAATCTTATGAAGTAGTCTCAACTACATAGAAACACAAGTATTACACAAGTAACTATATATATATATATATATATATATATATATATATATATATATATATATATATATATATATATATATATATATATATATAAAATAAGGTGAGACATCATTCCATGGAATTAAAAAACATACCAGTACAACATTAGCTAAACTCCCAAGTTTGCGTGTACGCACACACATGCACGTGCACGCGCGCGCGCACACACGCACACACACACACAAAAAAAAAAAAAATAGAGTGAGACATCATTCCATGGAATAAAAAAACATACTAGTATAGCATTAGAAAAAATCCCAAGTTTGCATGCACACATATACAAGTCTTAACAAATATAATAATACACACTATCCATAGCAATAACCAATAGGTATATAATAAAATAGCCAAATGTAAATTTGATGTTGGTTATAATCACTACAATAAGTACCACCTGAGTACAATATAACTTTCCATTGTATCACCCTATGATATCCCATACTCTCATAGGTTCCTAACTACATGACAACCCATACTCTAAACACATTATTTTCAAGAATTAGCTAACTCATGTAGATAATAACAAGTAAACATTAACCAATTTCACCACCTGGGTATAATGCATACTAGCAACATGCACCATGATGCACTACAATACTTAAGTATAACACAAAATTTATAATAACATAAATTTAGTGTGTAATGCACATAAGTATCCCCTCATTAATACATATAAATATAAATCATTCATATTATTATTAGTGAGTTAGATAAGCCCACTATCCTATTTACTCATTTGCTTCTAAGATATTATTCCAGATGTTATAGTTCTTGATTCCTATGAAGATTAAAGACTTGTTCAATCATATAATAAATTATAGCTAAAATCCCTTTATACTAGTATGTGAACATCCTAGCATGTACCACATGTAAGTAGTCCAATGTTGTATGGTTTCTAAACCACGGTTTTAGTATTGTAATAAAAAATTATGAAGCATAAAAATCAACTAGTGAACTAGTTATAAATATCTAAGCTTTCATTTGACCAACTGATTATAAATAAATGATTTCTCAATTTATACTAAACATAAGAACATATTTTCATATTCTCATAGTTAAGCATACATACCTCTGTTAAAAATTAATAAGTACATTTATTTAATGTAGATTATACCAAAGTACACACCTTGAGGTAGTAATATACACTATAAGGCATATTACCCTCATCTTCAACAAGATTTCTTGTCAATAACCTTAAATGAAAATCTTGGTATAATGTCAACTGCATAATTTATACACCAAGTAATTTCATTAACCTACATGGATATCTATACTATAATTATTAAGGATTTGGTTTTGTTTTACTACTCTTACATTCAAGTTATCGATTCAAGTATTTATAACTTTTGGGAAATTAAAATCTAAAACTAGGAGGATTAAAGTAAAATATTGATTTACTTCATTATAAAAATCAAGCTACAAACCCCACCCAAGATGTGCTACAAAGAATAGTTTATTAATAATTTCTCTATTGGTATTAACTGATGCCTAAAATTTAGGTATTTTAACTTGTTATTAATCCTTTCTATATTCAAGGTCTATATCATGTGATTAAATCTATGCCTTTATATATTTATAATAGTTTATAGTCTCCCTACTTAGTTTAGACACTTTTTTTTAAATAAAACTTAACTAAATTTAATTAAATGAGTACAATTTTGATGCCTCTCAAATATAATTTTTAAGGTTATATATATGCGCTCATAATATTCAAATAATCTTATGAAAAACCCATTATTTATCATTATTTAAATAATTTATTCTTTATTATTCATGGACCATAAAAAAGTATAATAAACATAAAGTTTATTTTGGAAATTACTAGCTTGGTTGAGATGGGGTGATTACCCAATTAGATAGCTACCATCTTTCAATGTAGAAAATATCTTACCACTGACATATCTCTATCCATGCCATTAATTTATAATAACATAAAAACAAATATGCACTAGCCAATGTATAATAAAATTTTTGACAGAATCAAAGAAAGTCATTTTCATGATATAATTGTTAAATACAGGAATCAAACGTGAAATGACTCACACTCCTAGAAAGAAACATGACCACAGTAGATATGTCATCTCCATACATGGAGATAAACACAATTTTTTATTTTATTGAAGATGCAAAGGGGATTTCTAAGTCCATTGAAATCATTGACTGAAATGGAAAGCACTTCCGCTTGAGTTAAAATAGTTGAGATAAAAAGAATGGTGGTAGTGTTTCTCTTGGGTTGTGTTAAAGAAAAGAATATAATATAACTTGATATGATAAAAATGTTAATTTTATTGAATAAAAAGTATACTTCAGGGGGTTTAACATCCCAAAATAAAGGTACAAATTTGTTAAAGGATCAACCCACTATATGCAAGTTCTAGTAATTCAATGCATTTGTTCTCTTTTGTAGATTTCTCAATCAAACATTTCAACACGTAAAATAAATGGTACCCTAGTTCAACACCCTCCCAAATACTAATTAATAATATGCTATTTTAATTAAATAAAGGTTTGAGCAAATTTATCGAAGTGCAGAATACAAATTTAAGAGATTTAAAGAATTTAAGGATTTAAAAAGGGGTTCACCATATAAAAACACTACCTGCAAGTTTGATGTGTTCTAGAAGTTTGATGCTAAATCCAAATTTAATAGATTTTAGTTTTATAAAAACATTAAATTAGGTTTATGGTTAGGGTCATAAATGGAGTTTTATTCAAACATGGAAAGATAAGACAAATTTTCTAATATTCTATTTAGCCACAAATCCATACAGTTCCTAAATCAATTTATTGTTTTAGTTAGAAGATCAAATATAGGGTTTATTCTTTACATTCCAACGCCTCAAGATTTTTTATTTATTTAGACATTATGGGAAAATTCCATGCCAACTTTATTTGGAATAAAAATAACCATTCAAACATAGTTTAATATCTTTTCCAAAGTATTATGAGATAGTTCCAATGTTTCAGAATGGACTAGTGGTTCAAATTTAAAAATTAAATAGAAAACCAAGGCAAGGGCATATTATCCCAACTAGAATTGATCTATCATTGCTCTAAATATTTTAAATCCATAACTAAATTATAGGAAGGTAATATCAACAACTAAAATTTTTGACCCAATTCCCATTCTCAATAATGGTTTATCTATGTTTTTGATCTACTATTTAGTAAAGTTATACCATCGACATAGCAGGGAATTTTAATACATCACTTACCATTGAATTCACTAGTTAATCCTCTATTTTCTTATTTCCATGCTTCATTCCTCCTCTCCTTTCCAATGCCCAACCTATATCAAATCTATTTTATGGCATTTCTTAAATAGAGCAAAAGATACCAATTTTCTCTTCCATCCTTTTATTTTTGTTTTTTGTTTCTGTTTTTTTGTTAATTTTAAGTTATTTTAATTATTTTCTTGTTTTCCATTTATTTTTGTATTTTTTAGGTTTTTAAAGAAAAATAATTCCCTTTTATTTTAATTATGAAATTTTAATTTCATATTTATCCATTTTAGCATTAAATCATATTTTGGTAATTTAGAGGAAAAATAATAAAATAATAAATAATAACTCAAATTTAAATTTTAGTTTAATTTTTTTCCTCTAAAATAATAGTGATTTATTAGGCTAACCACACAAGGAACTCTTATTCATTTTTCATACATACTTAAGTAACCATAGAAATAAGCAATTTAAATAATTATTTTTAAATGTATTCTAACATGACTAATTATCATGGTGTGTTCAAGGTTTCACTAGCACTCTATTGACCAGTAATGTATCCATCTACACCACCCTCTTCAATGATTCTCTCCCTCTAGTATGTTTGAGGGAATAATTCTCCTTCATCCATTTTAAAACACATAGATAGTTAGGCTATATCACATGATAATCATAATCAACAATACGTAATTATAACAATTCATTAATATGCTTAAAAATGAAAATACATACATAAACCAACTCATGCTAGGTAAATCATGAATTATCATTTAATTAATCGACATATTAATATCAAATAATACCATAATCTCAAGCTTAATTAGAAAATATAATCAACATCATGTGTATCTACCATAATCATCTATAAATAGTCAAATAGTTAGCTTAGCGAGGAATCCAGATGTAACATCCTTCCCCCTAAAGCTAGTCATCATCTCGAATGACTATTACTCAATGATAAGTTCTCAATATCAAACTAATATAGAAATATATAATTAGCATTATCTAAACTCCAATATATTACTATAGCATTATCTAAACTCAAAAAATTTCATTCACACATATACAAGTCTTACCAACTCTAATAATATAGACTATCAATAGCAATAACAAATAAGTATATAATAAAATAGTCAGATGTGAATTTGAGTTTGGGTATAATCACTAAAATAAGTACCACCTAAGTACAACATAATTTTCCACTATAATACCCTATGATATCTCATAATATCATAGGTTCCCAACTACACAACAACCCATACTCCAAACACATGATTTTCAAGACTCAACTAACTCATGTAGATAATAACAAGGAAATAATAACTAGTTATACCACCTAGATATATTGTGTACTAGCAACATGCACCACGATGCACTATAATACTTAATTATAACAATAATTTATAATAACATACATTTAGAGTATAATGCACACAAGTATCCCTTACTAAATATATATAAATATCAATCATTCATATTGTTATTAGTGAGTTTGATAAACTTGTTATCCTATTGACTCATTTGCTTCTAGGAGATTATTTTAGAGGTTATAGTTCTTGATTCCTATGAAGCTTAGATACTTGTTCAATCATCTAATAAATTATAAGTAAAATCCCTTTATACCAGTACATGCACATCCTAACATGCACCACATGTAATTATTCCAATGTTGTATGGTTTCTAAACCACGGTTTTAGTATTGTAATAAAAAATTACCAAGCATAGAAATCAACTACTGAACTACTTATAAATACCTAAGCTTTCATTTGACCAATTGATCATAAATAATCAATTTATCAATTTATATGAAACATAAGAACATATTTTCATATTCTCATAGTCAATCTTACATACCTCTATTAAACTTTTATAAGTACATTTATTTAATGTATATTATACCCATGTACACACCCTAAGGTACTAAATACACTATAAGACATATTACCCTCATCTCTGACAAGATTTCTTGTCAATAACCTTAAATGTAAATCTTTGTATAATGTCAACTACAAAATTTATACACCAAATAATTCCATTATCCCACATGGATATCTATACTATAATTATTAAGGATCTAGTTTTATTTGACTACTCTTACATTCAAGTTACTGATTCAAATATTTATTCCTTCTAGGAATGAAACTCTAAAACTAAGAGGATTAAAGTAAAATATTTATTTACTTCATTATAAAAATCAAGCTACAAACCCTACTCGATCCCTGCTACAAAGAATAATTTATTAATAATTTCTCTATTATCATTAACCGATGCCCAAAAATGAGGTATTTTAACTTAATATTAATCATTTATATGTTCAAGGTCTATAGAATGTGTTTAAATTTATGCCTCTATATATTTATAATAGTTTATAGTCTCCCTACTTAGTTTAGACACATTTTTTTAAGAAAACTTTACCAAATTTGATTAAATGCATACAATTTCAATGCTTCTCAAATATACATTTTAAGGTTAAACATATACTTTCATAGTATTCAAATAATCTTATGCAAAACCCACTAGTTTATTTTGGAAATTACCAACTTGGTTGAGATGGGGAGACTCCCCAATTAGATAGAAGCCATTTTTCAATGCAAAAAATATATTTCCACTAACATATCCCTCTACCCATCTTGTCAATTCATAATAACATAAAAACAAATATGCACCAACCAATGTATAATAAAAATTATGACAAAATTAAAGAAAGTCATTTTCATGATATAATTGTTTAAATTAAGAATCAGACGTGAAGTGGCTCGCACTCCTAAAAATAAACATGACCATAACACATATACATTATATATGTGTCATCTCCATATATGGAGATAAATGTAGATTTGTAGTTTATTGAAGATGCAAATGGGATTTTTGAGTCTTGAAATCCTTGACTGAAATGGAAATCAATTTTAATTGAGTTGAAATAGCTAAGATAAAAATAATGGTTGTGGTGTTTCTCTTGGGTTAAGTTAAATAAAATAATAGAACACAACTTGATATGTTAATAGTGTTAATATTTTTGGACAAAAAGGCTATTTTAGGGGGTTTAACATCCCACAATAAAGCTACAAATTTGTTAAAGAATCGACCCACTATATGCAAGCTCTAGTAATTTAATGCATTTATTCTCTTTTGTAGATTTCTCAATCAAACATTTCAATGCCTTAAATAAATGGTACCTTGGTTCGATGCCCCTCCCAAAAACTAAATAATAATATGTTATTTTAATTAAATAAAGGTTTGAGAAAATTGACCTAAGTGAAAAATACAAATTTAAGAGATTTAAAAAGTTTAAGGAATTAAAAAGGGGTTCATCATATAAAAACACTACCTGCAAGTTTGATGTGTTCCAAAAGATTGATGTTAAATACAAATTTAATAGATTTTAGTTGTATAAAAACATTAAATCAAGTTGATGATTAGGATCATAAATGGATCTTTATTCAAACATGGAAAGACAAGACAAATTTATAATATTCTATTCAACCATAAATCCATACGGCTCCTAAATCAATTTATTGTTTTAGTGAGAATATCAAAAATAGGGTTTATTATTTCCATTCCAATGCCTCAAAATTTTTGATTTATTTAGACATTATGGGAAAGTTCCACACCAAATTTATTTATAATAAAAATAACCATTCAAACATAGTTTAGTATATTTTCTAAAGTATTATGAGATAGTTCTAATTTTTTAGAATGGACTAGTAGTTCAGATTTAATAATAAATGAAAATCTAAGGCAAGGGCATATTATCCCAACCAGAATCGATCTATCATTGATCTAAAGAATTTAAATCCATAACTATATTTGAGGAAGGTAATATCAACAACTCAATTTTTTGACCCAATTCCCATTCTCAACAATGGTTTATCTATGTTTTGGATCTATTATCTAGCAAAGTTATACTTTTGACATAGCAGTGAATTTTAATACACCACTTACGATTGAATTCACTAGTTGATCCTTTGTTTTCTTCTTTACATGCTTCATTCCTCCTTCTCTCATTTCCAATGCCTAATATATATCAAATATCTTTTATGTCATTTATTAAACAGAGTAAAAGATACCAATTTTCTCTTCCATCCTTTTATTTTTCTTTTTGTTTTATTAGTTTTTTGTTAATTTTAAGTTATTTTAATTATTTTATTATTTTTCCTTCATTATTTATTTTTAATGTTTTTAAATAAATAATTCCCTTTTATTTTAATTATGAAATTCTATTTTCATATTTAGCCATTTTAGCATTAAATCATATTTTGGTAATTTAGAGGAAAAATAATAAAATAATAAATAATAAATTGAATTTAAATTTAAATTTGATTATTTTTTGCCTCTAAAATAATAGTGACTTATTAAGCTAACCACATAAGGGACTCTTATTCCTTTCGCATACATACTTAAGCAACCATATAAATAAGAAATTTAAACAATCATTTTTAAATGCATTCTAAAATAACTAATTATCATAGTGTGTTCAGGGTTTTACTAGCACTCTATTGACCAATAATGTCTCCATCTACACCACTCTCTTCAATGATTCTCTCCCTCTGGCATGTTTGAGGGAATAATTCTCCTACATCCACTTCAAAACACATAAATAGTTAGGTTATATCGCATGATAATCATAATCAATAATATGTAATTATAACAATTCATTAATATGCTTAAAAATGAAAATGCATACATAAACTAACTCATGAATTATCATTTAATTAGTCAACATAATAATATCCCAAAAAAACATAATGTTAAGCTTAATTATAAAATATAGTCAACATCATGTGTATCTACATAAATCATCTCTAAATAGTCAAATAGTTAGCTTAGTGAGGAATCGAGATGTAATTTCCTTCCCCCTAAGCTATTCATCATCCCAGATGATTATTACTCAATGATAAATTCTCAATATCAAACTAATATAGAAATATAGCATTAGAATTAGCTAAACTCCAATATAACACTATAGCATTAGCTAAACTCCCAAGTTTGCATTCACACATATACAAGTCTTACCAACTATAATAATACACACTATCCATATCAATAACAAACAAGTATATAATAAAATAGTCAAATGTAAATTTAAGTTTGGGTATAATCACTATAATAAGTACCACCTACATATAACATAATTTTCCATTGTAGTACCCTATGATATCCCATAATATCATAGGTTCCCAACTACATAACAACCCATACTCCAAACACATGATTTTCAAGACTCAACTGACTCATGTAGATATTAATAAGTAAACAATAACCATTTATACCACCTAGATATACTGCATACCAGTAATATGCACCACGATTCACTACAATACTTAAGTATAAAAATAATTTATAATAACATATGTTTAGAGTGTAATGCACACAAGTATTCCATACTAAATATATATAAATATTAATCATTCATCTTATTGTTAATGAGTTTGATAAACATGTTATCCTATTTACTCATTTACTTCTAGGAGATTGTTCTAGACGTTATAGTTCCTGATTCTTATGAAGCTTAGAGACTTGTTCAATCATCTAATAAATTATAGGTAAAATCCCCTTATACCAATACATGCACATCCTAACATGCACCACATGTAATTAGTCCAATTTTGTATGGTTTCTAAACCATGGTTTTAGTATTGTAATAAAAAATTACCATGCATAGAAATCAACTAGTGAACTACTTATAAATACCTAAGCTTTCATTTGACCAATTGATTATAAATAATCAATTTCTCAATTTATACAAAACATATTTTCATAGTAAATATTACATACCTCTATTAAAATTTAAAAATTACATTTATTTAATGTATATTATACCCATGTACACACCCTAAGGTACTAATATACACTATAAGAAATATTACCCTCATCTCTGACAAGCTTTCTTGTTAATAACCTTAAATGTAAATCTTTGTATAATGTCAACTACAAAATTTATACACCAAGTAATTCCAGTATCCCACATGGATATCTATACTATAATTATTAAGGATCTAGTTTTATTTTACTACTCTTACATTCAAGTTACCAATTCAAGTATTTATTCCTTCCAGGTAATGAAACTCTAAAACTAGGAGGATTAAAGTAAAATTTTGATTTACTTCATTATAAAAATCAAGATACAAACCCTACTCGAGCCTTGATACAAAGAATAGTTTATTAATAATTTATTTATTGTCATTAACTAATGCCCAAAAATGAGGTATTTTAACTTGATATTAATCCTTTCTATGTTCAAGGTCTATATCATGTGATTAAATTTATGCCTTTATATATTTATGATAGTTTATAGTCTCCCTACTTAGTTCAGACACATTTTTTTAACAAAACTTAACCAAATGTGATTAAATGAGTATGATTCTGATGCCTCTCAAATATACTTTTTAAGGTTAAATATATAGTCTCATAGTATTCAAATAATCTTATGTAAAACCCACTAGTTTATTTTGGAAATTAATAGCTTGATTGAGATGGGGTGACTTTCCAATTAGATAGAAACTATTTTTCAATGTAAAAAATATATTAACACTAACATATCCCTCTACCCATCATGTCAATTCATAATAACTTAAAAACAAATATGCACCAGCCAACATATAAAAAAAATTATGACAGAATTGAAGAAAGTCACTTTCATGATATAATTGTTAAATATAGGAATTAGACGTGAAGTGGCTCACACTCCTAGAAATAAACATGACCTTAGTACATATACATTATATATATGTCATCTCCATATATGGAGATAAATGTATATTTGTAGTTTATTAAAGATGTAGAGGGGATTTTTGAGTCTATTGAAATCCTTAACTAAAATGGAAAGCAGTTCTACTTGAGTTGAAATTGCTGAGATAAAAATAATGGTGGTAGTGTTTCTCTTGGGTTGAGTTAAAGAAAATAATAGAACATAACGTGATATGGAATTAGTGTTAATGTTATTGGATAAAAATACTTCTTTAGAAGGTTTGATGTCCCAAAATAAAGGTATAGATTTGTTAAAGGATCGACCCACTATATGCAAGTTTTAGTAATTCAATGCATTTATTCTCTTGTGAATATTTCTCAATCAAACATTTGAACGCCTAAAATTAATGATACCATGGTTCAATGCCTCTCCCAAAAGTTAAATATTGATATGGTATTTTAATTAAACAAAGGTTTAAGAAAATTTAACTAAGTTCAAAATATAGATTTAAGAGATTTAAAGAGTTTAAGGAATTAAAAAGGGGTTCACTGTAAAAAAATACTACCTAAAGGTTTGATGTGTTCCAAAATTTTGATGCTAAATAAAAATTTAATGGATTTTAGTTATATAAAAGAATTAAATTGGGTTGACACATAGGGTTTTAACTAGATTTTTATTCAAACATGGAAGGACAAGACAAATTTTATAATATTCTCTTCAACCATAAATCCATATAGCTCCTAAATAAATTTATTATTTTAGTGAGAAGATCAAAAATAAGGTTTATTCTTTCCATTTCAATGCCTCAACCTTTTTGATTTATTTAGACATTATGGAAAAGTTCATGCCAAATTTATTTAGAATAAAATAACCATTCAAACAAAGTTTAATATCTTTTCTAAAGTATTATGAGATATTTCTAATGTTTCAGAATGGACTGGTGATCCAGATTTAATAATAAATAGAAATCTAAGGCAAGGGCATATTATCCCAATTGAAATCAATCTATCATTGATCTAAATATTTTAAATCTATAACTAGATTTTAGGAAGGTAATATGAACAACTAAAATTTTAAACCTAATTCCCATTTTCAACAATGGTTTATCTATGTTTTAGATCTATTGTTTATCAAAGTTATACAATCGACATAGCAGTGAATTTTAATACACCACTTATCATTGAATTCACTAGTTGATCCTCTATCTTCTTCTTTATATACTTCATTCCTCCTCTCCTTTCCAATTCCCAAGTTATATTAAATCTCTTTTATGTCATTTATTAAATAGAGCAAAATATACCAATTTTCTCTTCCATACTTTTGTTTTTTTTCTTTTTGTTTTATTGTTTTTTTTCTTAATTTTAAGTTATTTTAATTTTTTTCTTGTTTTTTCTTTATTTTTTTATTTTTTATTTTTAATGTTTTTAAATCAAAACAATTCCTTTTAATTATAATTGTGAAATTCTATTTTGATAATTAGACATTTTAACATTAAATCATATTTTGGTAATTTAGAGGAAAACTAATAAAATTATAAATAATAACTCAAATTTTAATTTTAATTTAATCAATTTTTTCCTATAAACTAATAATGACTTATTATTATAACCACATAAGGGACTCATATTTATTTTGCATACATACTTAAAAAACCATATAAATAAGCAATTTAAACAATCATTTTTAAATGCATTCTAACATGACTAATTATCATGGTGTGTGCAGGGTTTTGCTAGTGCTCTATCGACCAGTAATGTCTCCATCTACACCACCCTCTCCAATGATGCTCTCCCTCTAGCATGTTTGATGGAATAATTCTCCTATGTCCACATCACAACACATAGGTAGTTAGGCTATATCACAAGATAATCATAATCAACAATATATAATTATAACAATTCATTAATATGCTTAAAATGAAAATACATACATAAACCAACTCATGATAAGTAAATCATGAATGATAATCTAATTCAGTAACATACTAATATCTCAAAATATTATAATCTCAATCTTAATTATAAAATATAGTTAGTATCATGTGTATCTACCATAATCATTTATAAATATTCAAATAATTAACTTAGTGAGGAATCAGGATGTGACATCCTTCCCCCTAAAGCTAGTCATCATCATGGATGACTGTTACTCAATGATAAGTTCTCAATATAAAACTAATATAGAAATATATGATTAGAATTAAATAAACTCCAATAAAGAACTATATCATTATCTAAATTCCCAAGTTTGCATTCAAACATATACATGTCATACCAACTATAATAATACACACTATCCATAACAATAATAAACAAGTATATAATAAAATAGTCAGATGTAAATTTGAGTTTGGGTATAATCACTACATAAGTACCACCTAAGTAAAACATAGGTTTCCACTGTATTAGCCTATTACATCTCATAATATCAAAGTTATAAAGGGTAGAGTGTATCCAAGTAGGAGATTACATTATAGAGATGTGGGAAGATGATTTTTTATCAATGTTAGCATTGTATTGTATGGAAACTTACAATTACACTTTTTAGTTGATGAATTTAAAAATTTTGAAAATTATATAATAAGGGATACAAAATTACCCTATAAGAGAGGAAATTATCATATCACACAAATTTTTCAATTCCACCAATTCATATTGATCACATATATAATGACGTTGAGGATGAGTGTTATCATGGAACTAAAGGGAAATTTTAGTGATAACACTAAATCATCTAGATCAATATATGGCCTAAAGATATAATTTATTTTTTATATACAATGTGGTTCTTAAACATAAATGTTCTTGTATAAATGATGACAAAGCTTGAGGGTGTATGGATCACATGATAGAGGATCACAAAATTTATGAATAGATATTAGGACCAATGAATTTTGGTGTGATGGTAAAATGTGGTAAATTATTTTTCTAAAAACTCAATATTTATACAAATAAATAAATAAATATATTTTATAGTTAAAAATTGGTTTTTTCATGAAATAGGAAGCACCCTAATGGTTAAATGGAGTTATTAGTCAGATGGTTCATACTTTACATGTGGTGGTGAACACAATTTGAACATAAGATGTGTTGGTTTCAAATTGATCCATTTTTTTCATCTAAGAGAAAATATGTTGTAGAGGGAATAATTACAAATATAATTGAATTAGATAAAATTCAATTTAAAAGATTATATTTTAATACCTTTGGTGTGTATATAGATAGAGTATTCAACCCTCTTTTCAAAGGATGATCCCTATTTGAAAGATCTCTCATACAATATTGTGCTTCAAAATTATCTACAATAGATGATTCTTCCATGGATGTTAGATTTAAATAAGTCTCATAAGAGGTTGAGTTAAGCATGTGAAATACATTAAAAGAGTGAAAACCCTAGTTGGTATATCCTATTTATTTTGATGCCACTAGTTACAGTCATTCCACAAATTGATTATAAGACTCTATAATGCTTACAAATATCAAAAATTGAATGCCACTCTACCCACTTCATCATATTGAAATGTTTATGAGGATAAAAAAGGTCAATGTTTTTGGATAAAATCAAAAAAATTTAATATCATTGTTTCAAATCATACCATCTTAAAAAAATCTTATTGCTTTAGTCAAATTATTATGGCGTAAAATGAGAGCCATGAGTGAAGACCCAAGAAATAAATTTGTGTTAGATAATTTAACAAAAAATTCCATATTTAATATGGGTGAGGAATATAAAGAGATACATAAAATGAAATTTTATGGGATATATGTCTAAAATAATGTATGTCACAAAGATTATGAGTAAGGATCACCTTTTATTATAGTAAATGTGATTGGATAAATGGTGACAGGTGAGAAGTAAATGGTAACATGGGGAAAGAGAAATAGAGTTTTAATATCACCACAATAATTAATTGCATATCAATAATAATTGAGATAAATTTATATATTTATCCACATTTGACTCATTCTATAGGACATGATGAAATAAAAGTTTCTAAAATACTACTTCTTGCATTCTATACCCATAATTTAGTGAAAAAAAGTGTCACAAGATCAATTTTTGTAACTATCCTCACATTTTGTAGAAAAAAATTAGCAACATAATAAACAAAAAAAATTAACATATTTTTATCTAAAAAACATCTTCACAAAGTATGATGAGTGTACAAATATGTACAACAAACTTAGATCCACCATATGAACAAAATCACTCCCAAACATGAATAGAAACAAAAATGTCATAATGAATACATTTAAAGTTGTCTTACACATTACTATTCCCACATATTGAAATCATAGGAATAACCTCAATTATTATTAAGCATTGTGCATGATAAAATTTATAAAATAAAAATTTACATACCAAAACTGGACAAGAAAATTGATTCAATAAGTAATGTTATGAACCTCCCAATTACTTTGACTAGTATGCTCACACATGGACACAAGACCAGGGTTTTTAATCACTTTGCCATACCATTTGTTTAACATAGAGCACAAAACATAGTAAAATTATTGGATTTGTTTCTCAAAAATTTCAAAGAACTAGTCATTGATGAATATGGGTATTTATTGTATAATAGTAGTGGATCGTGAATCATCAAAACATCCATTACATGATTCATTATTATAAAACAAATTACATTAAAAATGTAAAGGTCACAAAGATAAATTTTTTCATTTTGAGGTAATTAATTTTTCTACTAAAATACTTCATTAAAAAAATAAACACCAATCCTTTACTTGAAACTAGATAATGTTTCAAGTGATAAAAATAATCATACCCTATTTTAAGTTGCATCCATATTGATAGAAAAAAGGGTATTCAATATTGTGTATGTAAGATTCCTTCCAGTGGGACACACTCATGAAGATATAGATGCAAATTTTGGAATATTAACAAAAACATTATGGAAATTAGACACATTTTATTTGTTGTATATCATGGATACCTATGGAACATGTAAAGAGGAATCAAGTACATTCACTCAACTTATTAAATAACTGTATGACTTCATGTATTTTATGGAACCACATATTTTCTATGGAAACCATAAAATAGTGGGTATTAAAAAACCATATATCTTCAAGTTCCATGTCATGGATATGATACTAGCGATATAATATCAATCAATAATAAAATATTTATAATGGTCTCATCCAATCCCAAAATGGTATATAAAATATAATGGTGAGTTAACCTTTTCAAAATGCAACCCACATCTCACATATTTTTCATAACTTAAAGATATGAAAAATATGAAAAATATACTAAATGCATATATCGAACATTAGGAGAAAATAAAATTAGGTGAAGGTAATGAATATTGGCTTCTAAAGATAACATATTAAGAAAATGTTTTATGTTCTTTAGATAGACTGTTTGTAAATTATAGCAAGATGTCAAAAAAAATTTCCCATAAAAAATCCAAGACAAAGACATGTACAACTAAATATTAACAAGATATATAAATTTTCATAGGGAAGACTACATTAATCAAAATATCCCAAATAATAATTATATTTATGTTGGGCCTATTTATGAAACACCTAAAGAAACATTTAATCCATTGATGGATGTGTATGTGGATAAAATGATTTTAATATGAAAAAAATGCAAATTAAAATATATGGATGTGAAGAGAAGATGGGCATATTTACTTTAAATTGGAAGGCAATAATGTGGCTAAAAAGGTGAGGATTCAGTATTGGAAATCTGAAGGAAGAGCAGAAGGTGAAACATTATATCAAGATTATTTAAGGCCAAATTAAACATGGATAAAATTAGATGAAATTTAACAAGAGATAGATGCGGATAATATCATCTAGGCATGGATTCCAAACAAAACATGGAAAATAGGATCAATTAAGATACCTTCTAAAAGACATGAGGAAATTAAATTATACCTTAAACTTGTTCAAAATGGTAATGAATGTAAGATACTTAGTGAAATTATTTAAGATCATAAATTAATATGTGCTATAATAGTGGCTTAAGATGTGTTTATTATTAAAAATGACACTCTAATAAGACCTTACAGTTAATGTAATCTCAATGTTTAATATGAATGGAAGATTGATATTTATTCATCAAATTATTTTTCATTTATACATTTTTTATTATTGTCACTATCTTCAAGTTCATATAGTCTAACAGAAATTAAGTGACATTTTTCCATATTTATCAGGTTTAGCTAAACCTGGACTAGGTTCAGTGTAGTTTGAACCTTAATCTGACCAAACTTGTTTGGTTTAGTTCAGAGTCTATTTTAATAATTTTATAATTTCCTTTCATTTTAAAATAGGGTGAGAGGAGGGGCCAAATCATATAATTGAGGGTATTTTTATGAATGTTCAAACTTATTCAATGAAGTTCAAATCAATTCCTCGTGTGTTCAAAAAAACCTAAATCCCACTAAAAATCCATCCCTATTTTTGTTGTTTGAGCTATGTATGGGAAAGGAAAAAATGGTTGACATGGAAACCATATTTTTATGTAGAACACATTGAATAGTTTGTGTTATCGAGCAATAGTCATGTACATTCTATGAGTATTTTATTTTTCACATAAATTGGAGTTTCATAGGGTGAAATATGGATACTAATAATAGTGTTTTGATATTTTTTTGTCAACCTAAAAATATATACTATAAAATATAAAATAAATTTTTTTACATGCTTAGAATATTTTAGATAAATTTATTACTATTGAACTTAAAATTTCTATAAAATATTTCTTCTCATTGTATAGGGTGTATGAATCTTAAAAACAATATTAAATTGAATAAATAAAATAATGCATACTTTTAAAATGGATCTACACTAAAAATATGATGCCTCTAGTCATACATGAAAAGAGGGCCCAAGGAGGCTTTGTTGGATTTAAACTAGAGGAAGAGGATAAGCCATGTACAAGCCTTACCCCTCTCCCCCTCTCATCCTCCCATATTTTTTTGTGATACAAATGAGCCTAAAAATCTTATGTTGAATTTTGTGTTATGCATACTTAATATGGATTATGGAAGCTTTTAAGGGTTACCCAATCCAATGGCTATGATAGAATATAATCTAAGGGTGTAGATTAATTTATCCATTTTTGGATGGAAAACTATTTTAAAACTAAGTTAGTTTTACAGCATTTTAAATTTGACTTGATTCTTTATTAAGTTGTGCACCTTAGTTATGTTTTATTTTATGTTGAGTTACATTTCTAAAATTCAATGGAGGTGTCACTATGAAAGAAATTAATAGTTATCACTAGTAAAACTATGGGGAATTATGTGATTAGAATTATAATTGGAACTTGATTATTAACTAGATGGATTTTAGTAATAAAAACATTTAAATCTAATATCACACTACTTAGAACTAATAATAGATAGATTGGAAATCAATATGATAGAACACTAATTCAAAACCAATAATATAAATATTGGAATCCAATATCATAATAATAAATAATAATAATATAAATATAAATATTGGAATCTAATATCATACTATAAAAACAAATAATAGAAATATTGAAATCCAATTTCATCAATTATAAAACTAAAAATGGCACTACTATAAGTCTAAATTTAGGGGCACATGTCTAGATTTAACTAAATGATGGTCAATAAAGAATAAGGAAATTAAATTTAGTAGATTACATACTATTACTAATGAATTTATGAAATCATAGTATGTAAACATCTCTCACAAATTACCTTGATCTAACCCTACCCGTTTCTTAGTGCACTCCCTAGGATTTGTACTCAAAGAGATAAATGTTTTGACAACCTACATTATTAGTAAAAGATAAAGATGAAAAATATATGTATCTACATATACCCCACCTGAATCTCATCAGATGTCATAATAGTGTAACATGGAATGGTTTTTTGAGTGAGATACATAGCAACACAAAATCATAAAGGGAAATGTTGTAAGAAATGAAAGTAATAATGAAAGTAAAATAATAATATACAAATATAAATACCTACCTTCACTTACCTTGATGATTATATAAATGATGATATATGTGAATGAAAATTAGGTAAGTTTTTAATATGTATGCACAACTTGAAGACATAAAAAATATGATTAAAATCCACATTTCTACAAAAAAATTATGTTAGTACCATAAAATTCCTTATTTCACTAGGATCTTAGCACTTCCCCCATTTCAAAAAAATGAGATACAAAAATAATAATGTGAGAAATATATAATTAAGATGTGAAATATAAATAAAATTTGAATTTTGGATTGAGAGGTATAAATAGGCCAAAATTTTAATCATTTAGTCTATTTATATTTTGATAAGCATAGAGCTCTGGGTGAGCTTTTTTAGAATGGCAAGAGATGATAACTAGATGATGAGAAGCACAATGTGTAAGAGGTCATAGAAAGGGTGAAAAAGTATGCATGAAGGTATGTGATGTAATATATTTTAGTTTGGGTAGATATATTATATATAATAAATCTACATAATGGGGAAAATATATGTAGGAAAATTTTTCCCACAAAGAATCAATAATGTATAGAAACATTTGATGGGAAATAGGTAGGATATAAAATGTCAAATTTTAGGTCCTAAGTATTTTTATTACTCTCAAAACAAATATCTACCACATTTCTATTGTATCAATTATGATAATATAATTGTGTGGTATAAAATTACAATCCTAGCTAATGTTACATAAAGTGGTTGATGCAATTATGCAGTGAAATGTCACTATAATAACATAAACTATAGTGGGTGACCATAAAGTTGAAATTCTCATAATGGAACTAATAAAATATAATTTTGACAAATGTAGTTTAATATTAACTAAAATGTTGAGGCATTACATATATTACTAATCCACTTGGAAAGAATTAAAAAAAGATAATAAATATATCTTTGGTGGGTGTAATTTTAAATGAGTTGAATGGATGATATAGGATAGATATGGCCAACACAATTCATTTAGAACTAATATGGATGATAAAATAGGAAATATGGGAATTTTTAAATTATATTGTTGTATTTAATGTAATTTTTAGATTATTTTCATATTTTGATAAAAAATTATGTGGGTATTATTATTTATACTTTTTTAGAAGTAACCACAATTATAGAGATTGTGGATGTGAGATATTTTTAATATTTATCAGCAAAGGTATTAGAAAATGACAAATTTCAATTGATCACCCTATGATTTGTAGGCATTATGGATATATGTCATTCTCATCCTAAATATGAATGTCATAGATATGTTCTTGAGGTAGTGGGAGAGGATTAATGACACATTTAGATGGGAGGTGGATAAATATATTTTGTAGGTCACCATCACACTTGATTATGTTTTTGATTAAGTAGGAAAAGAGGGTATTAGGCCCATTAAAAGTCTATCCCATGGGATCACAAATCCTCCAATGAGGCAAAAACAACACACTGACATCACATACATAAGACTATAATAGAAAACAAGAATGTAAATACACATGCAAGCACAAAGAACCACTAAAGCAACTATGGGCTCTCAGTAGTCCCATATTTGGCAAGGAACTCAACAATTTCCTTATACTCACCAAGGATATTCACACCCACATACCTTAACTTGCTATCAAAATCCATCACCACAACAAATATTAAGGCCACATGATGAAGAGACTTGGAAACATATTCAACTATTACTTTCCATTTTTTATGCACTTTATCCCTTTTGGCCTTGATTTCCATAACTTCCTCTACCATCATGACACATAGTTAGTAACTACATTTATTTTCCTAGCCTTAAGGCTCTACAACATCTTCTTAAATCTCATCTGAGTAGGGTTCATTCATTTTAGGAAAATGGATCATTCCCTCGGCTTCAATCTCTGACTCTGAGGGAGACCCATCTTCACCAACCTCAAAAGTGTCTTTAAAAAAATCAAAGTCATCAAAGATGACAATGCCTTAGAATTTTTAGGATGGGATTATAGTAATATAATTGGACCTATGAACACCCACACTACCCCTAGCTTCATTATCCACTAGATTAGGACCTAAGTCCAAAACTTTCCTCGACTCCTCTACACCCCTAGGATCCTCCTTCATAGGCTTAGCCTTTTTAGGCTAAATAATGTCTTCATCCTTACCCACCTTCTAGCCCATTTTAGTAGACCCCTTCATAGTCCACTAGCTAGGAAAGCTTACCATAGGGTAACTTTGGGAAATTATTCTTAGAAATAGTGGGGACTCAATCAAGATGATACAGTCTTTAATTTTGGGCCCCTCTAATAAAGCTTTAAGGGAGATTTTGGGGGTCTTAGTAGACTTCTTTCCTTTAACAAAAAGAGAAGGGTTTAATGGGGAGCCTTCCAATAGACTAAATTTTATTTACTTCAGGGTACACAAGGCCAAATGAAAGTGGTATAATCTACATTTGAGACCTTGGTGGATGTGAATGAGGGGGAAGTTAGGATTTTTGTCTTGTATATCCTTAGTCAATGTAATGGAATTCTCTAAATAAGATAATAGGAAAAAGTGGAAGCTAATTTATATTATATTTCTAAAATGGTTGAGTAAAGCAAAGTGGTAGTGGTAAAATACCTTGAATCTTCCTTTAAAAGTGAATAACTTCATAATCATGAGACAAATTTCCCCCCACAGTGCTGGTAGCTTCTCTCTATCAAATCCCCCATGGAGATTCATAGCAACCTCACCTTCCCTAAATAAAATCCCAATGTTTTCTAGGTCTATCACTCTTCTACACTGATTAATTTTTTCCCTTTGATGGAGATCCCCATGGCTTGCCCAATCACCTCCTCAGAGACTTCAAATACAATATCCCCCATACATAGTTATTTAGAATTCTCCTCTAAGGACTCAATAAACTAATGAGATAGATTCTCATTAGACCAATCATCCTGTCAATGAAGGAAGCCGCCTCACTCTCCTTGATAATGTGTTAGACCGTAGGGTTCTAACAAAATTCCTTTAAAGAGTATGACTCAATCTTGACAATGTCACCACCCATTTTTGAAACCAAATAGACATAAATCCCATGAGATTGTTTAAGTCAAAGACCAATGGCATACCTAACAAGATATTTAGCAAGATTAAAAATTCCTTTTGAGCCTATCAATAATAATGAGATTTATAAAATCATCATATTGAAATAATATTGAGATCTTCATAGCCTTTCACATGCTATAACTTAGCCTTGGTACTAACCCGCATCTACCATCTCATGCAATGATCACCAAAGATAGAGCATGTTAGGAAATAATACACCTCAATTCAAATTGACCTATCAATTTCCCTTCCTCTAATCATCATTTGGTCACTCAACTCCTTGCCCATACAACTATTCATCATTATAGCCTACCTATCTATCATCCACCTCTTCCACTTCATTAAGGTCCAGTCAACATGTCTTTATTTCCTTGGTTTCCAAGTAAGCTAATATTTAGGCCAAATCTTTCTCCCACCTTTAAAAATCCATATTGGTATCTCTTTTTGTTTACTACATAGATCCATTTGTTCTTTACTCGCATTCCCATGCTGATTATTAATTACCATGGTAATTCTAATTATAATATCTTGAACTCAGAATCCAACAGTTCCATAATCCATAAATATATTATCACCTTTCAAGGGGAAATAGTCACCCCCACTCAAATAAATCATGTAGATAGTGAATATCCGACACCACTTAATCCACATATGTGTTTTCATCTTTGTTGAAAAAGAATTTATATCTCACTTGGTAAATTAGATAGGTTTCTCCAGCATCACCAACCATTGTTATTTCTTCCTAGGTTTTCCATAACATCTACTACTACATTTCCCTCCCTATAAATGTGGGATACCTTGTGCTCGTGCATAGAATTAAGAAGCAATCAGATGTCTCCAATTATATCCACTATTTTCCATCCTATGTCCACTAATCCCAAGGTAGCGTTAATAATTAATTGTGAGTTTTCTTTAACATAAAGTTTTCAAACATTTAGTTAAATATCAAGTTTATTTCCCCACAACATTATTAGGGCTTCTATCTCATTATTCCCCAAAAAAATTGATTATGTTATTTCCATACTAGGACTACCAATTAAGGGCATTCCCATGATTTTTGATGTACTTGATCACATTTTAATCCATTAGGAGGTACATGGTGGGAAACAAAGTCTAAATGGTCTAATCAATGTAATATGATTTTTAGACACTTTAGTGTGAATATATCATGTATTATACACACACACACATATGTATTTATGTATATATACATATATATATACATATATATATATACATACATACATATATATATATATATATACATATAAGGAAACTATTGGATTGATACTAAGTGTGTTATCTGATAAGTCAAAAGGCACTATACCTTTATAAATTTCAATTTTTTTCTAATTTAAATTAGAGTATGGAATTAAGTATGAAGTATAAGTGTGTATATGTATATGTATGTAGCTAATGCAAAAATTATACAACATGATAATAAGGGGAAACCAAAAAATGGGTGCCTTTAAATGTTTTGTAACATAGATATTAAATCAATTATCAATATAATGAATAAGTGTGACTACCACACTAGGTTGATGATTACTTACCTTAGGTAAATATATGAGAACAAGATCACATAATGAGGTATATCCATACATGGTCATCCTTGGATATGGTGTGGTGATATTAGATCATATGGATGTCTTACTATGGGACCATGAATGCATGGGATAAATGAGCATCCATATTACAATAATATGGGTGAGCAGTGGTCACTAAACACTACACATAGTGGTTAAAACCTTACTTGTTTTATTAAATCTTAGGTTAACTAAGTTAGTCACACCAATATGTGAAATCTAGTTATCCAACCTCATTAAGCGAGACTCTCTAGCAAGAGGAGGGTGATATGAGTATACATCCCAATTTTGAAACCTTATTATTCTCCTCAAGGTATGAAGACATGATAAATATATGGCTAGTATAAAAGGTAGTTTAGGAGCCTAAAATTAATCCTGATGTGCCCATGATAAAGGTTATGACATCGATACCTCATAAGTGGGTAATCCAATGATATAATAAGTCATCATGGAGTTTTTATTGGTGGTATAATGATATAGGTAGTGAAATCTCATATAATTTGAAGGTGTGAGGATGATAGTATCCTTGATAGTAGATAATAAGGATACTATCCTCAAGATACACCCATGAAAAGATAAAAATATGCATTACTAATTTTTTATCACTTTATTTCATATTCATATAGATATGTATATTATGGATTAGCGATGGATTTACATGCATTTTTATACATATATTGAAATTATGACATTGATTTGGTTTACCTTTTTATATGTTTAATTGGATATAACATAGTGCTACCAAAAGCTGATATGATAACTATGTTGAATCCTATAGATCTATCTATGGAGAGCATACTAGGTGGTTTAGACTGGTGGGAACTTTTGCATGGAAGCTAAAATGGTGAGAATATGTTGCTGCTAATATTATGGTTGTATTTTTGGTAGGGTAAAGGCTAAACATGGTATTCAGTGATGATGACACATGTGTCCCTTGACATAGAGTGATATATACACATGGTTAAAATTATATCATGAACCAATTAGGGGAGAGCACTAGTAGTGTGGGTATTGGATCTAGAGACATAACTAGTTAGAGGAGAGCTAGAGGTCAAAAAATTATGATATTGATCTCATTCTTTAGATAGGTATCTTAGATATGTTATATCTATATCTCATTTATAGAGTGTGGCATCTCACCCACCTAGGTATGAAGGTGAATTTTATAAATAAATTCATATATTGTATATTTTGATGTAGAAACATTTTGACTCTCACACACACATCATTAGATGTTATTCCTTGATTTATACATTGATATTTATGTTTTATTAGTGATATAAAACATTTTATGTTTATAAATATGATGTTATGATGTATACATAATTATTTTCTAGTAAATGTGAGAAAGAGAATAGTTAAAAATAACAAGAAATAAAGTATAAAAATGATAACTTAAGTTAGTAGATAGATAAAGAAACAAACAAATCTATGTAATAAATGAATGAAAATCATACCAAATGTGAAAAAGAAAAAAATTTAGAAAAATAAAATATATGTGTAATATTTTAAAGATAAATCCATAAATCACATCAAAATTTAAGATAGAGCAAAACATAAGATGTAAAAAAATGTGAAAATATATATCCAATGTAAGAAGATGAAAATATAATCAAATAAGTATAACAAGATGACTATAGTAACATTAAAATTAATACAAAAAAAAAAACAATTTAAAAAAATGGGATAAAATTATTAAATGACTTAAAAAACATCCAACATAAGAGAGATACTCAAACCTAACCCAAAAACGGGCACATGACACACAGATGCAAAGGTTCAAATGATAAAAATTAGACACAAATTATTATGACAAAGCATATTTTAGGAAAGAAGTACCATCTAGAGTCATAAAAATAATAACATAGATGGTGTGGATATGAAAGTGATTGGACTTTTTTTATTAAGGTTTGGTTTTACTCCCTAAGTTCTTAAAATGTAAGACACAAACTTAAAAAGACAATAGGTGTAAAAATGATAGATAAGATTCAAATATAACATAAATAAAATGAAAATGAGATGTAAATATAAATTACATGATCATATATCAAAAATATCAATAAAGGGGATATTAAGAATGACAAGATGGATATATAATGAAGTAATGCACCACAAGGGTGATGTAGATATACTTAGTGTGAAAAAACACTTTAACCAACTAGGTAAGGATTGTATTTTTCCACATAAATGGCCTATAAAACCCCAACTATCAAGAGTAATATTTGACTAAAAATTTAATTATAAACATCACCCCATGACGCTTAAAGTTATGAAAATTAAAAGGTATCCAACCTTCCCATGAAATGTTATTTGTTCCTTAGGAACCCTTATAGATTTTTTGGTATACTATTAATATTGGTTAGCATGAGAAATTAGGTGGCACTAGAATGTTTATGTGTTTGTGTGTTTTTACATGTGTGTGTGTGTGTGTGTGTGTGTGTGTGTGTGTGTGTGTGTGTGTGTGTGTGTGTGTGTGTGTGTGTGTGTGTGCGTGTGTGTGTGTGTGTGTGTGTGTGTGTGTGTGTGTGTGTGTGTGTGTGTACAATACCTCATACCACATTATACTAGCTTATCACACCCTAATGAACCTATCCTATATCAAGATTCCAATTATGGATTTGAGTTATTATTAGGATAGTGTTTACTAAAAATAATATGAAGTATTTTGGTGTGATCTGATTTTTAATATTTTATTTTTCATTTTTTGATATTATGGATTTTTGTTTTTTTGTTTTTTTCTATTTTCCTCCTCCATATGGATTTGTAATGGAAAAAATGGGTGTTAAATATGACTAACATAAGAGATCTTAAATATATCCACTAAATATGGGAAGGAACTAGGGGTTAGGATGCTAAAGTGAAGTTATGGGACTACTTTAGGGATGTTTAGGGATGTGTGTAACCCACACAAAGGATAGATAAGTGTCTAAACAATCCCTAAGATAGGTCTAGGAGTAAGTTATGGATGTGTAGTCTCAAGTAACACTCTTATCACTCAAGTGTCTTTTTTATATGATTATAGTAAATATAGTAGTAGAATTATTGTCCTCTTCCCACTTTTTGCCACAAATGGATATCTATTTAAATCAAAAACCACATAGGTTTGGTGTAAACCTATTTTAAGAACCAAATAAACACTATAAATGTGTGTGTGTGTGTGTGTGTGTGTGTGTATACTTTTATAGTGTTTATTTGGGTCTTAAAATATATACTTATATATATATATATATATATATATATATATATATATATATATATATATATATATATATATGAATTTTAGCCCATTATTCACTAGAGGAATCATATGCAAATAACATAAATTAACTCAGAATAAGTTATGTATAATCAAGGTTATCAATATCTATTCTATCCTACATCTACATATAGCCTTCTACATCATTCCTAATCTATTTTACTCAAATTTCTAGTCTCAAGCACACTCAAAACACTCAATCTAACATTCATACTAGCTCCACTTGCACTTGCACCAACACTTAGGTGGGGATAACTACATTAGTCTTGATACCTCCTCAGATTATTGGTATGTAGGAAAATATCATTATAGTGGGGTGTTGAGGATGTCCAACCTGCCCCACTAACATCACACTTTTCTACTTGTGCCAATCAAATATCCTAACAACATGGAAGTTTAAGGTTTTATAGAAAATCATTCAAAATAGGTCATCTACAAAGATATATAACTCATGATCACAAGAAAAGTCTTGGTAGACTTAGACATAAGTACACCTAAATGCCCAAAATAGTTCTCCATATATGACATTAACACCAAAAAATTAGATTAGCACCATTGGTGCTGCTATCTAGTTAAGGTGCTACTATTTAGGAAGGTTTTTAACACCTAAACCATGTCTTCAACACTTAGATAATCTCTTGTCCTAGTTTTCAACCTCCATATCTTACATCTCAATCAATTTATAGCTAAGTACTTGTTTACATCATTTATTTATATTTTTATAAAGGTTAAACTAGGTAAATTATATTATAAATATTATAAATTTCTACCCTAATTTACTATACTCATCCCCTTTAACAACCTAGGGCTTAAAATCCATAAACCTAAAAAGTTAAATCACTTGGTGAACTTGAATTATTTTAAATAATACTTAAACCCTAGTCTTAGATGCTACTATGGTTTTTATCTTTCCTTTTCTTATTTTCATTGGTTGTGTTAGGATTTAAAATTTCATACATTTTATTTTAGCAACACTCTTTCACTTAGTTTGTTATATGTCATCTAAAAAATTTATCTCTTCCCTTAAGAAGAAGTGATAGGCTTAGTGGAAATCCTATTAAACATACCCAAATTCCTTCTATTCAATCTTATATAGTAGACAAATTACTAATTACAACTCCCATCATTGATCCTTCACACCCTAATTATGTAGAATTCAATGATGATGCATCCTAAGATGAGAAATAAAATCAACATCAAAATGATACATAAGATGGGAATCAAGACACTCTCCCCCTACTTAACAATGAAAATATTAGTCAATAAGGATGGGATTTTATGGATTTTTAGAGATATACATCAGGAATAGCCCCATGATCATGCACAAATTCTACAATCCATAATGGAAAAAAATAATGAATCAAATATTGTTCAATATTTTACTCCCCTAGATAATAATATTATTTCACCTACTTTGGGGGAAACTCAATTTGTGTAACAACCTATCTTAATTTGGAAACTTTCAATAATGGAAACACCTCCTGTTGATATTTTTGTCCCAAAAATGTAAAGATATAAAGTACCCTAAGGGAGACCCCTTAATTTTTTGTAAAAATGCCTTAAATTTACCCAAAACACCCATTTTCCTTAAGCCTATAAAATCTAAAGATTAGAAATGCAATTTTTAATTTGCAAAATTACAAATTACTTCCCAAACTCTAGATACCATAATACATAAGCCTATAGAATCTAGAGATTGGACTGTAATTTGTAGTTTGCAAAATTGCAAATTGCTTCCTAAACTCTAGATCCTAAAATACAAAAGCCTATAGAATCCAATGATTGGACTATAATTTATAGTTTAAAAAATTTAAAATTGCTTCCCATACTCTAGATATTATAATACACTAGCCTACCAAAACCAAAGATCTGATTGCAATTTAAAATTTATAGAATTGTAAATTGGAGCTAAACCTTCTCTTCTCACTAAACATTAGTCAACAAAAATTGAATATATTATTGTAATTTGAAATTTGTAAAATTTCAAATTAAGGTAGGCCTCTACTTCCCAGAAACCAAGTACTCCATAAATACCAAAATTCATACAATAGTTTGCAATTTGTAAAATTTCAAATTGTAATTCAGAATCTACTTCATGCCAACCACCTTCCCTATGAAATCTGTAACTACAAATATAATTTTTAATTTTCAAAATTGAAAATTTTCTCCATAGTTATACCTTCCCATTTTGAAATGGTCAACCTAGCATAGTCCATAGAATTTGGAGGTCAACATGAAATTAGCAAATAGAAAAATTATAAAATTGTGAAATTATGAAATTGCTTCTAGACTTCCCATCTCTGCCAACCACTACCTCAAGGCATTAATTTTATGAAAATTCAATATAAATAATTGAAATTAGGGTTTGTAAAAATCATTTTTTAACTTTATAAGTGCATTTTGGAGCTCACGCCTTGAACTATGAACCTGCTTGCAAGCCATGACTGTGAGCCACACTTTAAACCTCATGCCATGACACCATTATCACCCTACAAAATATTCCTTGAATCCATTAAATTTAATAAATCTATCATTTCCAACAAATTATCTTAATTTCCATATTATCCTTAAACTAGTTATTTTTAGGGATTTTTTATTTTGGCATCATTAGGCTTTCTAGATTTGTCTAGTGGTATCGCAAAGAAGTTTTTTAATTTTTCCTCAAAGTTTTTTTCCCAAATTTTTTTTGGCATGTTAAAAACCTAGGTTTTTTCACCAAAGCTCATAAGCAATGAATATTTCTAGTATATCCCCAAAAACAATTCATAAATAATCCTTGCAAACATTCCCTATAGTCCCTACAAACTTTAAACCTATGATTTACACCTCAATTTCCTATAGGATTTCAACCTATAAATTGCAACCTATAACCCCATGGAATTTTCTATTATTTATAATAATATTGATCTCCATCATAGTTTTTTCTAGTAAATGTAATTGTGTTTTTTGCACATCCCATCTCCTCTAAGGATTTCAACCTACCTTTCCAACTCCACTTTCCCATAGACTTTTCACTTATATAAAACAACTCCATTTTTTTTAGAGTTTCCACATGCATCTAACGCCTATAAATCCCACTAACTTTTTTAGTTAATTTTCCCTTTGCATTCTCTCTAGAATCCATGTTTAGGAAAGAGATGAAGTTCAAGTCTAAAGGACTTGATGTCACTCTTAGTCTATAATCTAACTCAATTGAGATTATAGACACAAACCTAGGTCACATTAGCCTAGGTGTCTTCTAGACCAAGATTAATGGTGAATTCAAGAATGACTAGATATATATAATCTATGACTTTGGATTAACCCAAGCAATAGATTTCTTATTGACTATATAAAGACCTAAATTATTACTTACACTAGCACAAAATTATGATGCTGATAAGAGAGAGGTGTTGAGTGATAAAGGGGAAAGGATTCTAAATCTAGATTGAGATTTCATTGACTCCATGTTTTTGATACCAAAAATTGAGATTTATCTATAAATAAATCTAGAATCATCCAAAAAATTGTATCAAGACAACAACATTAGATGCTAGAGAGTAATAAAAAGCAGTGGTTAAGGATCCCTAAGGATACATCCACCATATTACCTAAGACATTGGTGAGGATTGATTTCAAGGATGAGGTATAATATATAATTGTATTATTGCATAGGATTACTGGTAGCCCTAATGTAAATGGATTCCAAGATTGATTGTATCAATATATGGGTTGTCCATGAGAGGAAACAATACATCCACTAGGCACAACTCATTAGTAATTCCCTCTACAAGTAGTTTATGGAGGTGAAAACCATAGGGAAATTATACATGACTTCCAACATAATATATATTCACCAAAGGAAGATTTTTCTTAGGGCTCAACATAGTATATAGTGAGGAAAATAAAGTGTTTAACTATTACCTTGAACTTACTCTTGATGAAAATAGACAACACTTTAAAAGAGTGAATGATGCATTCATCTATTACATCATAATAATGTTTGATAAGGAACTAGAGAGAAAGAGTTTTTTTGATGAGACCACTATAAAAATAACCTAGTGGTGTTCCTATTTCATCTAGTTACCCACCTACTCCTACATTAGGGTATGCAAATTTAGTGGTTATCCTTACACCCTTCTAAGATATGTGAGTGATAAAGAGGCATTTTTAGAGCTAGTGAAGCAATTTGTTGAAACTCAAAAGCTATTATCAATCAAACACAAATCAAGAATTGATTTCCTAATTAGTATAGGTAGATACACATGCCCATCCTTTGCAAAATCTAAGTGTGCTAATGAAAAAATTACATAGATGGTCCTAAGAGATTTAGAAGCAAGACCCTTCTATGATGTTCATGTAAACATCACTATCACACTAGGAATATCCACATATTACCATATCCCCTACTTTGAATATTAATGGGAATATTGGAGGATGAAGAGGAAGTTAGACTAAGTGACTACTATAGAATGGCCTTAGATCAGGTCAAAGATTTTGACTTGGCACTTATCCCCAAGGACTTGGTATATGATGAGTCCCTGGTAGATAAGGTATACCATGATAGTAAGATATACTTGAAACCCCTTCCAATAGTAAGGTGGTCTATTCTTGAATATTTCTATATAATAAATAGAATTACCCACATGATCAATACAACACTCAACTAGTTCAGGAGTAAAGGGGTCCAAGTGGCCAAGGATATGGTAAGTATTAATGAAAAACTACTAAAGATCAAAGAAAAATGAGTTACACCATCAACAAAGGGTTACAGTGGTGCATTAGTAGAGAAACCAGATAGGCCAATAATCTCACACAAGCAAAAACTATAAATCAAAGGCTAAGAAGGGACAATCAAGCATTTAGGGAACAATAATAGACTAAATGATCATCATTTCATCTAAGGACATAGTTAAAATTAAAATAATCATATCTTCAACTCCCATCTCAATCATAATTATAACTCTTATTTATATAATACATCCCCTAACTATCTCTATTATTCGTATATCTCCAACACTTTTTCCTCCTATCTCCACTCCTTCACCTCAAGTAACTCTACCCTTTATTACCACCAGTTTACCTGTGATAATAAGTCCATCACCAATAGTGAAATAAATTAAATTGGACACTCAAATATCCCCTTCATTAGATACTAAGATTTCCATTCCACTTCCCTCCCTCATAATTTCACTTCCTCCTATAATTCTTTCAATTTCATTTACAATCCTTTACATCCCATACCCATTAATCACCAACACTATATAGTAGTATCTAGACATGGATTATATCATTATAAATATAATTCCATTGGCTATCCCAACTCCTAGGATAATTAATGTTTCATTTTGATCCCCCTTCATATTTCCTACCTTACTACCCCTAAGTGTCCCTACAAATTTTATTAACTCATTTAAGGCTTTAGACTCCACACTTCCACTAGTCCCTAAGTTCTAACTCCCTATGTCTACTTCCCCATTAATATCACTTCCATATACCACACCCCTAGTAGTCACATCCATTTCCATTGACCCTTCCTCTTCCACTTATATATTAACCCCAACTCCTATAGTAGTGATAGGGAAGGAACAAGTACTTGATGTAAATGTGGACCTTCAACCCATATATGGGGAAGAAGTTACATATACGTCCACCAAAAAATTAGTGGTAGTATTAGTATAGGATAAAACACTTATCACTATGCCTACTAGTGTAGCATCTTCAGCTATAGATTCTCAAGTGATAGTTTAACACAATAAGATGCTACAACTAGTTGGTTAACACAAATAGTGGGGAAGCAACACAAACAAATGGTGTTCCCAAATACATTAGATTTTGGTCTTTTAGATGCACACAAGAAATATAAGAGTACTCCCTAGACCATTTCAAGTATATTTTATGACTCAACATGGAAAAGGTATGTAGATATTGCATTCCCACCACTAGACAAATAGAAATAAAGTCTAGTAGTGGGGGACTATCAGGTATCAAATGTTCACCTTGGACATCCTATGAGAGAAAGGTTGAAATATGATGTTCAATCCAACATTAACTCTCTCTCTCTCTTTGATAAAATGGATAGTGACAAGGTCATTAAAGATGAACTTAAAAATAATGTTGAACAACTAATGTGGCATTAAGTAAATTAACCAGCATAACCTAAACTAGCATAACCTATCATTTAGATCATAGATTAGGCAACACTTAATGTAGTGATATAAATTGGTAGAATGGGAAGGGCCACTAAAGAAATGGAAAAATATCTCATCTCAAAAGTCAATAAGGTTATTGATATGATAATGGATTACTATATAATTATGAGGGAGAAAAGAGTCACCCTGAGAGAAGAAAATAGATAAATAAGTATCAAGAAGAGGTATAAATATTGAATATTTTCTCTCCCAAATTGATAGATATGTACTCAATTGATATGTACATCCTACTTGCATAAAAAAATATTGAAAAATGATGGAGAACAAGAAAAATTAGACATAGCAGCTCAATTCCCAATAAATATACTTGAAGATAGTACCAATAAAGCTACGGTTGTATATGACAAGACCACTGACATGATCTATGACATTGAATAATTATTGAATAAATTATCATGTCGACCAACAGATTATCAAGATCATATCCCTTTAGTGTAGTAGGTTTGAGATAAATTCAAATAGATGATTGAAGGAGAATCAACAAGGGATATAGTCTTCACCTTGAGCTCTATCTACCATTTCATTAATTATTATAACACATTAGATTAGATGGTAATGGAGAATAAAGATTATAGAGATTTAAGAAGGGAACTCTTTAATATATTATTAGATTGGAAGATAACCAACCTCTACTCTTTTGGTCCTGATGAAGATAGAGTCTTGAAGATATTCAAGAGTTTTAATACATACATTAAGAAAACATAGGCCAATAAAGATAAAGAGTCAGAAGAAGTGTCAAAATAGTTTAATTCTTTCCATCAAAAGCACTTTAGTATATTTTATTTTCATTATTTTAAAATATTGTAAAGTTACAAAAATATAATTTGTAAATTACAACTATCATTTTTACAACTCTTTTTGAGATAGATCCATGTGTAATTTACACTTTCTATTTTGATAGGTTGAAGTGGTAGAAAGAAAACTTTTAAATTATACTTTTCATTTGGACATGCTTTTAATTGCTCAAGTTGTAAAATTATATATTGTAAAATTCAATTCTAGTTTTGACAAAATGCTATGACTTTAAAGTTGTAAAATTTTCATATGAAAATTACAAATTAGGGTTTTGCAAAAAAGTAACTTAAGTTAATTTTAGTTATCTTTTGTTCAAAGGATTAAGTTTTGGTTTGGTGCCACCCATTGCATGAAGATGAAGTTGTAGGTAAACTAGAGAATAAAGAAGGAATTGCATGAATATTTTTAAGTTCCATCCATGTCTCCAATAGTTGAAGATCATGCCTAGCTCTTTCATTTTCATTTTTAAACTTATTCATCTCACCAAGGATACCATTACTATTGTATAACATGCCTTTTTTCATGGAGTTTCTATATTTGCATGTTCTTATATCAGGCATTGGATTTTATTGTTAACTACATCTCTATTATGAGATATTTTGTATAAATATCAGAAATATGGCATATCCCATATTATATTTTTATGTTATATATATTATTCTAGATTTTGAATAACTTTTCTACATGTTATAACCTGGAGAATGAGAATAAATTGAAGATTTGCCTTTCTTGTCTGAGAAATATGTGTATGCAAGGTTATTTGAACATTTGTTGATTTTTTAATTCTTATTTCAGTTGTGAAATTTCATTTTTGGTATTATTTTCCCCTTTAGAATATTTTTTGATTAAAATAAAATAATCATCCCTTGTATGAAAAATACCAAATATTGTATTTGATTTCACATTTTCATGAGTTTGTGCTCCCAAAAATTTCAATCTATTTTCCACTCTATTGTGTTCATTCAAGAAAGCATTAAAATCACTAAAAATATATTTGGTGTAATCACCATTTTCAATTTTGCAAATTTCATTCTCAAAATTCATTTCCTAGTCAAATCCTAGTTTAGGATCAACAACACTAAAGGAACAAAAATTATATAAAAATTGGTATTTAATCAGTTACACCAAATTTATTGAAATTAATATGGCCTTATATATAGTTTAATCTCAATAATCCAAGGTCATATATCTTGGAAGTGATCCGATTGTATCATTATATTTTTGCATAATGAGCTACAACATCAAGAATAGGTGTAAAATCTATGTGATAATAGTTTTTGGCATGCTTAGTGGGACCATAAAATTACAAAGAGATTGGTTCTATTCTCAAAAATTATTGTACAAGTCATGTGCATGATCTATAAGCCCCTGGGAACTCCATTGGTTTATAGATTCAAGAATTCAAGGTTTATGTATGCCAAATAAACAAACCAAATATCTACCAAAGGTAAGAAAGCTAATTTTTGGATATTGTCATTTCCATATAAAAATATATCAAAATTTTATCTTACCATAGATTATATCCTATAAATCTATTTTCATCTCTTTCAATTATTCTTATTAGTTTCATACCTTCCATAATGGCTAGAAATTTAAATTTTGTAGCTTTCAATGGAAGCAGCCCACTCCAATTGGCCCAATATGATGATATAGCTCCCTTAAATTTAAAAAGCCTTCCATATTTTACTGGTGAAACTTCCACCACTCCTATGGAACATATACAAGATATTTCTAATCTTTGTTTACTTTAAAATGTGGTACAAGATAATGTTGCCATCAGGATCCTAGTCTCATCTTTCAAAGGTAAATACTTACAATGGTATAGAGGTCTTCCTCCTAGTTCTATCCATGTTTGGGATGACCTAGGTACTGTGCTATGTACTCAATTTGAAGAAAAGAGTGACTACCTTTCCCTAGTTTTATATTTAACTGATATTCAATATTCTCCTCATGAGCATATGATTGATTTCAATTTCTATTTTCAAAAGACATGGAATAAAAATCTAGTATTAGTCAAGCCAAATCCAAATAAGGTTTTTATATATTATTTGAGAACCTTGAAGAGTGATATAGCTATTATGATTTAGTCAATGGGTGGCACATCACTTCCAAATGCCTATGAAATTGCAATAAGGTCAAAAAGTTATTCAATTCTAGAAGAAAAAACTGCCCTAAGGCCACCAATGCCTCTATTTCTAGAAATAGCTACCACAACACCTATTACTACATTTCCCACCATGATAAAAGAACTAAATTTAACTCCCACTTCTATAGATGATTTATATGAGGTTAAGTCAATACTAAAGAGATTTGGTAATGAATCAGTAGCAATGAAGAGGTAACAATCTTAGAAATACAATACTTATCAGTAGGTTAACCTAGCATACCAACCTAATAGGTAGTCATACCAAGGAAATTCACATCCACAAGTTCAAAATATATAAGTGAAACCTCTAAACATATGTGCTCTACCTATACCAGGTGCTTCCAAATCTATTGTACCTATTCATAACAACCTAGCTTAGAAGTATGAATGGTGTTATCATATTTTTCAGCCACATAATCAAAATACTTATCATAATGGTATTATTAGTCAATCCTTGATGGTACAAGGCATATAAAACACATAGATATAGTAAGAAGAAACTACTTTAGAATAAGCAAACATACAAGACACTACTCAAGGTTATTCTACTCTTCTAAACTAGCAAGAGAACTTTGTGGTGTAAATCAAGAGAAGTCATTAATCAATGGTGCAGGTCTAGTGGCATCTAATATAGATTTAAATAAAATATCAATAAAAATTGATCAACCCTCTAGGGTGGAACAAGCTATAACTTCCAAAGTTGTACAATAACCTGAAAAGAACAACATAGTACAAGTATACCCTTTATATCTTCAAACTAATCCAAAGCAAAAGCGCCAACTCTGAATCTTGTAAAAGAGGACATATCTCTTGTAAAATCACTAAAAAAGGTTTATAATATCCCTTTCATTATTATCAAGTAGATGAAAAAGACTAATTTGAATGTTACTATGGAGGAAGCACTATCCATTCCAATGCAAATATATTTGTTACAATAAGCTTTGAAAAACTTTCAGATAATGAATAAGGTACTAGGCAAAGGACCTAATTCTACCATTAACTTATGTTAGCTACAAACTAACACTAAAGTGAGTAAAAATGGTATTCCTCCCTCTTTATATCTTTCACTCATAGTAGGGAAGCATCTCATTAATAACTACATGAAAGATTTAAGGGCTAGAAGTTTAGTGATGCCTAATAAAATAGTTAATGCCCTTAGTATAAAGTATACACATGTCAATAAAAAATTTATTAAATTGGATGGGACTATTTTTCAAATAATAGGAATAATAAAAGGTCTAAATATAACCATCCATGCATATCAAAGCTTCTCAATTTCCCAAGATATATCAATTATTGATCTCCCCCCTTACATTTCCATTTGTCTATCATGAGACTTCACTAAAAAAATGAGGATATCTATCTATGGATTGGTATCACATGTTGCCTAGGATGAGATATGGAATAAGATTAATAATAAGAGATGAGCCAATAACTAAAGACCATATTGAGCCATATAATCCTATCTTTGTAGACATGAAATACACACTATATGACTAGGAAGAGAAGGATGATCATGAAGTTGAAACACCTATAGAAAAGATTCCAAACACTCATTCGGATTAATGTGAATTAACCCTCTGATTCAATCATGATGACTATGTATAGTAAATAGGGTTGGGTACATATTCCATTCATGAAAATGATACAATTATCCCAAACCTAGTAAAACTTGCTAAAGATCTTCAAGGAATGTGGCAATTATTCATTGATGGTTTAAGAAGAAGGAATGGTTAAGGTTAAGGTATTTTCTTGATCTCCCCATAAAAAGATAACTATTTCTATTCTTTTAGACTTTAGTTTAATTACATAAATAATTTAGCTAAATATGAAGCTTTGATTCTAGGTCTACAATTGGCAAAAGAGAGAGGGATAAAATCTTTGAAAATATTTAGTGATAGTGAGTTGATTATTCACCAAGTGAGATCCAAAAGCATAACTAAGAATAAATTTCTAATATATTACAATCATAGGGTTAGGACCTATTAGATGATTTTATTACTTTGAACATTCAAGTAGTATCAAGAGCATAGAATAAATATGTTGATCATATTTCCTCAATAAGCTCCCAACATAACCTACTTGAATAA
This sequence comes from Torreya grandis, assembly GCA_037957365.1. NCBI lineage: Eukaryota > Viridiplantae > Streptophyta > Pinopsida > Cupressales > Taxaceae > Torreya > Torreya grandis. Next base: position 445,857 of record JARHVA010004647.1, on the reverse strand, counting down.
ATAAAGAAGAAAAATAGACAGCATATAAGGTTGATATTAAGGCCATATGTTTTTGATAATGCAACCAACTGGCAAGTCTTCAATAGTGACCATCAAATTATCAACTTTCTAAGAGAAGAAGGTGAATTCCTTTATAGCAACCAATCAAGACTCAAGGATCAATATGGAGACTAAATCATCTAATTGAAAATAAACAAACTACCTATGGGTTTTTTTACTCTAGAAAACATCTTAAATTTAGATGATTAACTGAAAGGTGAAAATAAGAATATCATGGTAAATGAAGAAGACTATGAGCTAATGGTCATCTTAGAAGGGAAATACCTAAAGATAGGAAAGGTATGAAATGATTCTAAAAAATAATATTTTATTGATTTGTGTCAAGAGTTTGATGATAACTTCACTTGGAGTTATAACCTAGCCCAACACACAATAGAGCTAGATCTAAATACCAAGCCTATTAAATAGAAATAGAGACCAATTTTTTGGGAGAATATTTTGTTACTAACACAATGGTAGGAAAATGGTGATTTTAGGCATAGTGTGATGAGATAAAATCTCTCCTCAATGAAAGGGGAGGCTCCCTTTTATTATTAACCAACACAACACTTAATTATTTACACTTATTTATAACAATTTTATCATAATGGGTGTTGTCATATCATCCAATTCCCTTTTTTAAGAATTTATGTTCAATAAAAAACTTCCATTCTTTGTGATATACTTTGAAAATCTAAGATCATTTGATGAACCAAATGTAACTGATATATAGATTTGTTAGCCAAAATATTAATAAGAATAATACCAATAGAGTAAACTTAAAAGATAGAATAAAGTGCAGCTAAAAGTCTTCACCTTACTTCTAATAAATATTAAAATTATCAAAGAAGAATAACTAGCAGCCCAAAGTCTCCTTAATAATTCACCTTCAATGAGATCATAAACCCAGTAACTAAAAAGTAGCTCAAAGACTCCAACATTAGCTTCCTAACACCTTCTATCTTATATAAATTTAATACCACAATTTAAGCAAATCATAAAAATTGTAATGGAAAAGACATAAGAACATCTCCAACACACCACAATTTTATCTCAACACAAAGATTGAAAGATCACTTGATTTTCTTGTATTGAATGGAATTCAAGATTTACAATATGAACACAAAGTTTCAATTTTTTTTTTTAATTCAAAAGTATTTCCCCTCTATATCCATTGGTAATTATTTCTATAAATATCATCCTCCTATTTATGAGGAGGAGCTATGAACAAAAATAGGAAAAACATAAATACATTTACTTATTCATTGATAGAGTTCTATTTGACTTAGGACTGTGTACTTTTTCTACATGTAATTTACACCAAACAAAACTATATATAGAAAATTACAAAATTAAACTAAGTGTCCTTAGACATGAGTTTATTCATTTTTATTATTTTCTAAAAATCCCTCATATCTCTTCAATATATCTTGAGCCTCATTGTTATATGGGCTAGATGTACTTTTGGAAATGGCAAGTGCCCTTGTGATAGAATCTTCTAGGTTGGCTAGAAAATCCTTACTTTTATCCAAGATTTTTTGTAATTTATCCATAATGACCTAAAATTTAATCAATTTATCAATGGATTCTATCATGAAAGAACATGTTTCAATCTTTATTTTAAACAAAGATGTAAAATCTTGAATAACAGTCTCCACAAGAAGAATTTCTTGAGAGACATTTCTAACTTGGTAGGGAAGCTCTCCAATTTTCTCTATAAGATCTAACATATTATTATCACACACATATTTAGCTTCTTTGAGATCTTTAATTATATTCTCAAGAACTTATCTTTTATTCTTCATAGCTTCCCTATATTAAATTAAGATTTTCCTATTTAGAATGACCTTCTACTCAACCAAAAGTTTCAATTTGAATGTGTGTAGTTGAGTCCATGTATCAATATAATTTTTAGTCAGTTATAAATATTTAGTGAGTGTTTTAATTATTTGTTGAATTTATATTTTAAATTCACTTAGGTGCTTCAAAAATCCAATGGTAGAATGTAACCTTTGAGTACCCTATGTTGTTAATCTCTCAATCCAGGCATTGACTACCTGACCTTGAGATCTAATTTTCTTTACTTGTTGAATTACCTTCTTAGTGTTTTCATAAACAATAGGATCAATAGACTCATAAGGTTGGGTTATTTTTAGAGAATTAGAGGTTAGTTATTATACCTATACTTTGAGGTTATCCTTGATCTTCTTATCCTTATCATATCTCTCGATCAAGGAGGCTATTGGTACTTAAAAATCTTCCTTTTCACCTTTATGAGTTTGTTTCCCAAGATCTATTCATCCCACTACATATTCATATGCTTTAATATCCTCAATGTTTATACCTTTAGGAAGCACTACAACTTCAACATACTTATGCCTAGATTCAAAAATTACCCTTGACATAGTTTTGGATTTCTTTTCTATTTTGGGATTTATTGACATGAGACCAAAATCAAAGTTTTCTGGTGCCACCGCTCACTTATTCTTCTTAGGTTTTTTTAATGCCATGTAAAGAGGAAGAGGATATAGATAGTCTTGGATAGAGGATGTTAAATTTTGGGATACTTAGGAAGAGAAAATGGATTGTGATGTAAGTAGAATGAAAGGTAGTGTGACAGAGATATTTAGTAATGGGGTTGACACTAATGGGATTATAGTAGTAATAGGTGGAGTTTGGGTTGATGTAATCACCACTTTAGTTCCTATTGACATTTTGGACACTAGAGTGATATAAAATTGAGTTGTTGTCTTTAAATAAGGTATTGACATAAATTTATCCATATCTTATTGGGTGAAATATAAATTAGTTGGGGATCCCAATGACTTTGAAGGACTGGGTAGATTTGTCAATAAATCAAAAACATGGTCTAGTGTACCTTGCAAAGGAACTTGAAAAAATGTGGCACTAGGAGTTGAAAATGGAGGTGAAAGAACAACTTGAGAAGGAACATGATCAACTTGTACAATAGTATTCACAAGAGGAACTATGGAAAATGTTACCCATAAAACCATGGCTTGAGAAGTTTCAGCTAAAGGACCCTCGATTGAGTAGTATTTACTTGTATAGACTATTAAATCACTAGTTATGGCACTTGTGATGTTGTTGATTGAGGTGCTGCCTCACTTATGACCAAGATTTATTTTTTCTCCACTTCATCACTTTCTTTGACACCTAGTTCTTTGCATTTCTTCTTTCTTTTACTGACAAACACAAATTTTAGATTTTGTTTAGAAGTAGAGGGATCCTCTTTATTCTTAGTTCTTAGCACCTCTCATTTCTTTGCATTTTTTTCATCATACTCTTACTCAGAACCAATCTAAAAATGTTTCAACTTAATTCATTTAGATTCCAACCAAGCATTAGTTTTTACAATAATAGGTTTAAATTTAATAAAAGTGGATTCTTTAACTAAACATTGGATAGAAGGGAGAGGAGTTGAATCCACTTTATTTTCCTCATATGAAAGATCCAATATATTACCATCATCTATCAAATCCCAAAAAATATTTGCCAATTCCAAATTGACAATCTAATCAGCAATAAGGAAATTATAATCAAGTTTCCTTATATCTTCATCAATTCTACATTCTTCCTAAATATCTTCAATTCTATGCACATGAGTGATATTATGCTTGAGCTCTTCCTTCATCATTCTATAATCAAAGTTTTCTCTACTAATTGAATTTTTTAAGCATAATCCACTACATCTTAGTTTTCATAGTCTTAGCCTTTAGAGTAGTGGAAATTATGTACCAACCAATACTGATTGGAAATTTGAAACCTCTCTTATGAGTAATTAATTATTTTTTATGCACATTAATCACTTTTTTTCACATCTCTATTAGTATTAGTTTATCGCTTGGGTATATGGGTAGCATGTAAGGCTGTTCATCAAATCTTCCTACCCTAATATATGTAAAAGTTGGGAATTGTAAGAAAATGCATCCAAACCTATTGAAGTATGCCCATGCTTGATCTAAAACTCTTTTATTTTTCAAGTTTTTTAACAAGAGTGCAAATAAAATGTATAGAATAAAGCATCATTAACTCTCCAATAATGCTTGACACTTTCTTTTAGAGTTAGTTATGGATACTAATCATATATAGGAAATTTTTTCCTTTCATCAATAGAATTTAGACCCAAGAAAGACTTCATACTGGCTGCAACATACACAAGATATGAAGTCATATAAAACTTGAGTGAAGAAGCTACCTTAGAGAGTTGATGACAAATAGCATCATTTATTTTCTTACCCTAAAATATCTTTTGTTTGTTTATTTTAGTAACCAAAATGTATTGATACATCCATTCTTGAAAAATGTTTAAAATAGACAACCCTTTCACTCTATTGAGGAGAGTAATCAAATCTCCTATCTCCTCCATAAAGTCACTATGATACAAATACTTGGGCCATATAGAAATTGTGGATTGAATATTATTGAGCCATTTGGAGTTGATATGTTTCTTACACTTCTCAAGATCTTTGTCATAATATTCTTGAGTTGATTCCATAGTTAAATAAAAATATTCTTCAATCTCAAAAAGGTGAAATTTTTTATCAAAACATTCCTCATCAAGGTGAATGATCACTTTACCCTCTAAATACTTGACTGACTTGATTTCTTTATCAAAGTGTGTTGTCATGGTCAAGATGAATTTAGAATCATGTGTTGATGTTTGAAATGCAATAGCCAAATAGTTTTCACTGTTAAGTACTGACTGCATAAGAGGTGCAATGGGTTCTTTTACAATTCTCTATTAAAACTCAACCATATCCACATGACCAATATTTTTATCCCCAATTTGATCCATATTTGAATCAACTATAGATAATGGGAAAACACCCTAATATTTATACTTCATTATCTTCTTGTTTGGATAAATGTTTGACATTGATCAGATAGCTATAAGTAATAAAATTTGATTATCTAGAGTTAGCAATTTTCATCAATTTTTAGGAAACATGTAGTTCAAAGAAAATTCTATAAACTGCATAATGAATAGATAAATTTGGTGTGATTCAGTGTTTTTTTCTAAACTACATGGGAAAAGGTTGGGTGTAGTTTAGAGAAAATTTTCTAAACTACATGGGAAAGGCAAAATTACATGAACTTCAAAGAAGTTTATCTGAAGCACACCTAGTTATCTGTACTTTAGAGAAAAATCTTTGAAGTGCATCGAGGAATTAATAATATTCACTTCAAATAATTTTCTCTAAAGTGCATCGAGTGATGTGCACTTCAAATAAAATTCTTTGAATTACATGGGAGGAAAATTATAATGTGCACTTTAAATAAATTTTTTTGAAGTGCATCAAGTGATGTCAAGGATCAATCCTCCATGCATCTTAGAGAAAATTCCTTAGAATGCATGGAGAAATTTAGGGTTTGAAAAATGTTTGGGGAAATAAAATCAAACCCTAAAGCCAAAAATGAGAAATGAAACAATCTTAGAGAAACATAAAAAAAGAAGATAATAGGGATACCTACCTGAAACAAGATAAAATTAATAAAATGAGGTGTTTTTAAAGCATGAAAACATCAAACCAAAAAATATAATTGATCATTAGGTTGGTGAATTGAGACACACATGATCTCAAAAATCGTTATTGGGAGGTGCACTTGAACTCAAAAATGGTGAAGAGAGAGAAAGCATTGGTTTAAAAAATTATAGTGGCTTAAATATGTATAGGAAGGGTAACTAATATGTATTTATTACAAGTGTAATGGTGGGCCTAGGTGTATGAGAAAATAGAAAAATTGAATTTTCACATGCAAAGATAGAGAAAAATAACACTCTTGCATGTGAAATCAAGAAAATTTTCTAAACTTGCATATGAAATGTCAAGAAAATTCTCCAAACTTGGATATGAAATGTCAAGAAAATTCTCTGAACTTGCATATGAAATGTTAGAGAAACTTTTTGACTCATGAAAAAGAACATAAAACACATGCAAAGTTGAGAAAATTCTATGAACTTGCATGGAAAGAAACAAAGCTTAGTTTGGAGAAAATTTTCCAAACTTCACTAGATTCAAAATTCCCTCAAAAGATCAACTTTCTTGAGAAAAACAAATACAAAGAGGAAGAAATTTTCCTTGTTTTGAATTCTTAGAGCTCATGGACTATGAGATATATAGATTTTGTATGGGTTATCCCATGAATTTACTCTATTAAATTCAAAGATAACAACTAGCTTTGACTAGGGAATTTTCTTCAGGTATTCTTTGAAATGCTTGAAGGAAAAAAAATCCTAGAACTCTAAGTCCCTTTCTCCATTGGGCCACTAATTCAAATGGTAGAAAAAAAACATAACACAAAAAATTTTACACACACACACACACACACACACACACACACACACACACACACACACACACACACACACACACACACACACACACACACACACACACACACACACACACACACACACACACACACATATATAATGTACAAACTTATCTATAACTTTACTAAGTGAAAAGTTTCAGATGTTTCCCATTGTAGGGCAATGGTAATGTTGTTCCATCTAGGTATGCTAAGAATAAATTGTGTTCTCCATTGAGTTTATGAATGAGAAAAGGACCATCCACATAGAATCAAAATTTCCATGTATTCCTTTTGGCTCTCTTCTTTTGTCACACAAGAGGACTAGATCCCCAACTTAAAATTGTCATGATTTAGCTTTCTTGTCAAAAATTGCCTTGACATGACTCTGATATTCATTAATTCAATCCACTACTTTTATACATTGATCCTCTATCTAGGGAAGGTACATAATATGCTTGTCAAAGGAGATTTTAAACATTTCATTTTCAATTTCCCTATTCAATCTAAGAGTAGGAAACTCTAATATCATGAGTATTTATGCATTCAATCCATACAAAAATTAGAAAGGAAACATACCAATTACTCATTTGGGAGTGATGTGATTAACCCATAATGAATCATACAATGCTTTATGCCATGTCCTCTGATTATCTTCTACCAACTTCCTAATGATAGTTACCAAATTCTTATTACTTGACTCAACTTGACCATTCCCTTAAGAGAAGTAGTCAAAAGTATGAGACAAAATGATCCCATATTCAAAACAAAATGGAGTCATCTCATGGGATATGAAATAGGCAACATTATCAGTTACATGGCACATAAAATATTGTGATGATATTCTCTTTTACGAAGTTACAAATAGCATCTAAAGTGGCATGTTTGGTTGGAATTTCTTCTACCCACTTGGTGAAGTAATCTATAGCTATGACAACATAAATATGACTTGCACTTGATAATGGGTACATTGCATTGATTAAATCAATACCCCATTACCAAAAAGGTTCTTTAATGACTACAGGCTTAAGAGTCAAGTTTGTTAACTTGGGTTTCCCCATAGATTACTAGCACTTCTCACATTTACACACCCAAGCATATGCATCTTGAAAAAGTGTTGGCCAATAATATCTAGCCCAAAATATCTCATGAGCTATGACTAGGGATAAAAAATTTCCTCCACAAGCCAAATCATGGAAAGATTCCAAAAATTTACTTTATTTTGCCTTATCTACACATCATAGAAAAATTCCATCAATGTTCTACTTGTACAAACCATTATCCCAAAGGATAAAATTTTTAGCCTTAATCTTTATTTTCCTCTTCTATTTATGAGACAAATGTTCTAGAAATTCTCCATATGTAAGAAAATGAGAAATGTCAGAATACGACTCATTCATTGTGCTTACGAGCAAGACTATGGGAAGTTATTTTGTATATCCTTCATTACTGGATACTTCTTTTGAATTGATCTCTACCATGAGTTGACACAAACATTTTCCATCTACATGATTTTTAGGCTTGATCTCCATATCATATTTTTGGATTTTGATAATCCAATTACCTCTTTTACCTCCAAACTCTTTTTTTGTCAAAATAGACTTAATAGTAGAATTTGGTACTAGTGTAATGGTATGACAATTGAGGATGAAATATTTGAAATGCTTAATTATTTTCACCATAGTATACACATGTTTTTCCATGGCTGAGTATTTGAGCTTGTGAGCCTTCAAAGGGCAGCTCATGAATGTTATAGGGTATTCAATCCCCTCTTCATTTGGTTGTACCAAGATTGTGGATAAGGTATGCTCAGAAGCATAACTATACATAATGAAGTTCTATAGGGTAAATTGGGATAGGAGCAAGTGTAATGGACTCTTTAATTTCATGAAAATAATTTCTTCCTTTTTTAGTCCAATGAGAATTTGATTTTCCTTTCATCATATCAACAATGTGGCATGTCTTTTTAGCAAAATCAGGAACAAATAGTTGCAAAAAATTAACCTTCCCAAAGAAGGAATGCAGTCCTTTCTTACTTGATGGTAGAGTAAGAATTTGAATTAACTTTGATTAATTTTGATTCCTTATTTGGATACAATATGTCTAAGGATCTTACCTTCGATAACCCAACAAATGGATTTCTTGGGATTAAAATATATCCCATGCTCATGTTATCTTTCAAGTACTTGCTACAAATGGTCACAATGATCTTAGAATTTTTTTGAGAAAATAGTTAGATCATCTAGGTAGACTATAATGAACTTACCAATAATATCTTGAAAAGACAAGTCCATAGCCCTTTGAAAGGTAGCTCTAGCATTAATCAATCTAAAAGGCATTTTATGATATGCAAAATTACCCCATGGAGTAGTGAAGGATGTATTATGTTGATCTTCATCATGAACCACCACTCGATTGTATCCTAAAAAACCATCTAGCATAGATAACATCTCTAAACTAATCATAGTTTGTAATACTTGGTCCATTACTAGCACTGGGTAATCATCCTTAAGTGATAATTGATTCAAATTCTGGAATTCAACATAAATATAGATCTCTCCTTTCTTTTTCCTCATGAGAAAAATATTGGCTATCCATGTGGAGTGATGTATGGGAAAGATAATCCAAGCATTCAATATCTTTTGAATGTCAGTGAGGATAGCACCTAAGATTTTGGGATTATAGTACCACTATTTTTGCTTGTGAGGCTGAGATCATAGCTTGAGAGGAATATCATGTTGCACCTCCTTAGGTTAAAAATATTTTAGATCAGCATATGAAATAAGATAATACATCAATGTACTAGTGTAGAAGTCTCACCAACTTTTCTATTTCCTCTGATGAGCAAAATTTCCTAATATTTATCATTTTTGGATTATTCTTTGTTCCTATATTAACTTGCTTGATTTATACAAATGAATTAGATTCTAATTTCTAACATTTGATGAACCAATCATGCTTATCAAAAAGTCATTACAAAGATACCAACCCTTTGGGAATCTTATTCCTTTTCAATTGTAATATTTCCTCATTAGTTTCCTTATTAATTTTGGAAATTATTTCTTAAGGAGTGGAATCACTTCCTTCAAAATAAAATTCACTAAAATTTTCCACCTTCTCAAAGAATGAGATTACATTCTCATCATTATTGAAAACCTACCAATTATTAACATTATCAGGAACAATGGGCTAAAAAACCAGCTCAATAGTGTATTTTTTCCTTGGAAATATTTGTGAGGAATCAAGAGAGTGGCTGAAATAGACAATGAATCAGCTCTATCATTGTATTCTCATGGAACCACTGATATATTGAACACATCAAAATTTTCAATACAATCCCAAACTTGATTGCAATAATGCCTTAGTCTTTCATTCTTCATTTGATATAGATTCCTAATTTCATAAATGATTAGCCCAAAATCACCTTGAATTGAATATTTTTTATCCATTTCCTTTGTGTAACATCCATCCCTAATAGCAAAGCTCATACTCAGCCATATTATTAGTGTTATCAAACTACAACTTGAAAGAGAAAGGGAAAAATTTTCCTTTTGGGGATATGAGAACTATCCCAGCTCTAGATCCAATTGAAGAATAACTACCATCAAATTCCAAAGTCCAAACATCATTTAAACTCTCAACCTTAATAGTGTCAAAATCCAAAATCTCTTCATTTGAAGAGGAAGGTTCTATTTTTTTAATCATTTTTTGAAATATCATTTAAATATATTGAATCTTTATCTATAATCAACAAATACATAGTATACTTTGCTTGCTTTTCTGGATGAAGCTTCTACATCACACCTTTGAAAATTATTCTTACCTTAGACCAATCCATGTTAATTTATCCTCCAACATCTTTGAAAAATTTACGTCCCAACAAAACCCCATATGAGGTAGGAACATTGGATACAAGAATCGTCATCTTGGTCTTTTTCTCTATGAAAGCAACAAATGAACATTATGCATCTTTGATTTGGCCTATGAGAGGTACTTGTTTAGTTTCCATTGAGAAGTAACAACTACAACTATTTTTCAAGGTTAAACCCAAGGTAGTAGCCACCTTGGAAGGCATTACATTATTGGAATCACCCAAATCAATGACATAATTACTAATCTTATAGCCACTAAAAAATAGGGAAATATAGAAAGGTTCTAATTTTATAGAGTTAGATGTAGGAGATACCACTAAGTTATTTATTTTGACTTAGGATCAACAGACACATTCTTGGATGAGACCTAATTGGAATTGATCCCTTTAATTTTTACAATTTTTACCAATCTCTCAAATTGGTTAGAATTTGATTAGAGGTACTCAGCCTCTAACATTTGGATTTTAGGATTCTTGGCATGATCAATGATATCAAAATCTATATATGGGGTAGCCAAAGAAGACAAGACATTTTCATTTTTAGGTTTCAGATTTTGGGTACTGAGTCTAGACGTTGAAGGAGAAGAGATAGAATTATGAGGAGTACTTACTTTTTTATCTACCATCATGTCCTTTGGTTGAACTAGTAAAGGAGTTCTTATTTTAGCAATTTTAACCTCCTTTCATGATTCATCCTTAGATTATTTTTTTATCAACCTTTTGTTGTTTACTTGATTGACTTTGAGAATGGTTGAAAATGGAATAAGATTCACCTTGTGTGTCTTCCTCTTGTTCAGCTTCTTCTTCAAAGTTTAGAAACCTAATATCAAATTCACCAGATTTTCCCTCTTCGTATCTTATAAAGGGATTATTATCTTCTTCTAGGACATATTCCAATTTTGGAACATCATCATTTTTAGGTTCTAGCCAATTGACTACTACATTATCTAGTGGTGCCTCCAATGCAATCCTTGTTTATGGTGGAGGAAGCTTATTCTAATTATGATTTCTAGTAGTGTTATTGGAATAATTTGAAGCATTTGGATATGCTCTCCTTGGAACATCCTTGTATTAAGTAAAATACAAGCTTTAGGACATTTACTTATTAAGTGAAAGAAACTCATTTGCTAAATTTTTCACCATGAGATCCATAGCACTAGTAGGAGATGAAGTTGTTAAAGGCTACCCTCTAGGCTTAATATAATTATCTCTCACCTCCTCTGTTAGGATTAAGTCATCTTCTACTTCAGTGGCCAAAATTTGAGTAGCATCAAGATCAGCTGGGACTTCTCTTCATAAAAGAAAACTCACTTTTGGTAGTTGAAAATTGATAATGAAGCACTTCATATTCTCAGGTGTAGGTCAAACAACTACTAGAATCCTATTCCTCAACTTATTGAATTTTACCAATAACTCACGCATAGGCTCATCTGTTTCCCTTTTCATTTGTGTGAGTTGAGCCAAAAAGGCATGATCATCTTCTACTAGCTTGAACTTTGCCTCAAACTGAGCCTTGAGTGTAGCCCAATTGGTGATAGTTCTAGTTGCAAGATGATAAAACTAGTCAATGACAATGCCTTGGAGTGTTTATACAAATAATCTTATAGAAACATATTCATGCTCCACACTAGGAACTCCACATGCAATATATAATGCAATAATATGTTCATCTAGATGTTTCCTGCCATCAACATAAAACTTGGGAAATTTTTTTGTGAGCCACAAGGTAGTTCATAAGATGGTGGTGCCAAATTTAAAGGACCAAAAGTAGTCCCCAATGGACCTTGAGTTGCAATTATTTATGGATTATATGGAGGTATGACAAACCTTTATAAAGGCAAAATAGTAAAAACTCTATGAATGTTGGAAGCTTCTCCTAGTATGGGAGATCTTGTATTTATAGGTGGAAAACTTCTTGTATACTGAAGAGGTTACCTTACACATGCTAGTAAAAGATCAAAGTTGTGTTCTTGCAAAAATTCAAATGTTGGATCAATGAGTCCCACTAGCCTTCTACCATGAGTGTAGCTTTGTTCTACCAAAATTTGAAAGTACTAAAAAATAAAAGAGATTAAATATAGAAAAATAATAGAAAACAATAATGAATTGGTCTTATATGAACTGAATGTGTGTAGAGCTCGGTTTTATGTTCGTATCCCTAGCAGAGTCACCAAAAACTATTGGGTGAATATTTTTTTACCAACATAATGGTGATTTTAGGCATAGTGTGATGAGATAAAATCTCTCCTCAATGAAAGGGGAGGCTCCCTTTTATTATTAATTAACACAACACTTAATTATTTACACTTATTTACAACAATTTTATCATAATGGTTGTTGTCATATCATCCAATTCTCATTTTTCAAAATTAATGTTCAATCATAAACTTCCTTCCATTCTTTATGATATACTTTGAAAATCTAAGATCACTTGATGAACCAAATATCATTGATATTGAGATTTTTTATCCAAAAGATTAACAAAAATAATACTAGCATAGTAAACTTAAAAGATAGAATAAAGTGTATCCCAAAGTCTTCACCTTATTTACAACAAAGATTAAAATTATCAAAAAATAATAACTGGTAGCTCAAAGTCTCCTCATTAATTCACCTTCAATGTGATCATAAACCCAGTAACTAAAAAGTAGCTCAAAGACTCCAACATTAGCTTCCTAGAACCTTCTATTTATAGAAATTTAATACCACAATTTAATAAAATCATAAGAAACTATAATGGAAAAGACATGAGAACATCTCAAACACACCACAAGTTTATCTCAACACAAAGATTGAAAAATCACTTGATTTTCTTATAATGAATAGAATTCAAGATATACAATATGAACATAAAGTTTCAAAATTGTTTTTCAATTCAGTAGCATTTCCTCTCTATAGCCATTGCTCATCCTTTCTACAAAGAGCATCCTCCTATTTATATATATGATCTATGAACAAAAATAGGAAAAATATAAATACATTGACATAGTCCTATTTGACTTAGGACTATGTACTTTTTCTACATGTAATTTAATCTAAACAAAACTACATATGGAAAATTACAAAAGTAAACTAAGTGTCCTTAGACATAGGAATTTATTCCTTTTTATTATTTTTTAAAAATTCCCCATAGCTCTTCAATATAACTTGAACTTGACTATTATTTGGGCTAGATGTACTTTTGGAAAGGGCAAGAACCCTTATGATAGAATCTTCTAGGTTGACTAAAAAATCCTTCATTTTGTCCAAGATTTTCTATAATTTATCCATAACGACATAAAATTTAATCAATTTGTCAATGGAGTCTAGCATGAAATAACCTATTTCAATCTTTATTCAAAACAAAGATGTAAACTCTTGAATAACAGTCTTCATAGGAAGAATTTCCTTAGAGTTATTTCTAACTTGATACGGAAGCTCTCCAATTTTCTTCATAAGATATAACATCTTATTATCACACATATATTTAGCTTCTTCAAGATATTTAATTATATTCTTGAGAACTTCTCTTTTATTCTTCATAGCTTCCCTATATTCAATGAACATTTTCTTGTTTGGAATGACCTTCTGCTCAACCAAAAGTTCTAGTTTGAATGTGCATAGTTGAGTCCATGTATCAATTCCTTTTTAATCAATTCTAAATATTGAGTGAGTGTTTTAATTATTTTCTAAATTTTTATTTTCAATTCACTTAGGTTCTTCAAAAATCCAATGATATAATGTAACCTTTGAGTACCTTGTGTTGTTAATCTCTCAATCTAGGCATTGATTGCCTGACCCTAAGATCCAATTTTCTTTGCTTATTGAATTTAATTCTCATTGTTTTCATGAACAATAGGATCAATAGACTCAGAAGGTTGGGTGTTTTTTACTAAAGCAAAGGTTAGCTATTCTACTTGTACTTTGAGTTGATCTTTGATCTTCTTGTCCTTATCATATCTCTTGATCAAGGAGGCTATTGTTGCTTGAAAATCTTCCTTTGCACCTTCAGGAGTTTGTTTCCCAAGATCTATTCATCCCACTACATATTCAAATTCTTAAATATCCTCAATGTTTCTACCTTTAGGAGGCACTATAACCTCAACATACTTATGCCCATATTTAAAAATTACCCTTGAGATAGGTTTAGCTTTCTTTGTTGTTTTGGACTTTATTGACATAAGCTAACCAAAATGAAAGTCTTTTAGTGCCACTCCTCTCATCTTATTCTTCTTCTTCTTATTCTTCTTCTTCTTCTTCTTCTTCTTAGGTTTTTATGATGCTAGCTAAGGAGGAAGAGTAGATGTATCTCGTTAGATAGAGGATGTAAAATATTGGGATACTTGGGGAGACACAATGGATTGTGAATTAAGTGGAATCAAAGGTAGTGTGATGGAGGTATTTAGTAATACGGTTGACACCAATGGGATTTTAATAATAACAGGTGGATTTTGGGTTGGAGTAATCACCACTTTAGTTCCTATTAACATTTTAGACATTAGAGTGATAGGAAACTGAGTTTTTATTTTCAAAGAAGGTATTGACATAAATTTGTCCATATCTTGTTGGGTGAAATATAAATTAGTTGGGGATCCCAAAGACTTTGAAGGACTGGGTAGATTTGATAGTGAATCAAAAACTTGGTCTAGTGTATTTTGAAAAGGAACTTGAAAAAATGTGGCACTAGGAGGTGAAGATGGAGGTGAAAGAACAACTTGATAAAGGAAAGGATCAACTTATATAGTGTACTCATCAGAGGAACTATGGAAAATGTTACCTATGAAACCATAGCTTGAGAAGTTTTAGCCAAAAGAACTTATGATTGAGAAGTGTCTGCTTGTATAGGTTGTTGAATCATTGGTTGAGATACTTGTGATGTTTTTGATTGAGGTGGTGCCTCACTTGTGACTAGGATTTATTTTTTCTCCACTTAAGCACTTTCCTTGACCTTTCTTCTTTGCCTTTCTTCTTGTCTTTAATGACAAACACATATTTTGGATTTTGTTTGGAAGTAGAGGGCTCCTCTTTATTCTTGGTTCTCAGCTCCTCTCATTTATTAGTAGTTTCTTCATCATACTCTTCCTCAAAACTAGTCTTAAAATGTTTAAACTTAATTCCTTTAGATTCCAACCAAGCATTAGTTCTTGGCTAAATAGGTTGAAATCTATCCCTAATAAAAGTGGATTGTTTATCTCACCATTGGATAAAAGGGAGAGGATTTGAAACTACTTGATTTTCCTCATATGAATGATCCAAATTGACAATCTAATCACTAGTGAGGTGACTATAATCATGTCTCCTTATATCTTCAATAGTTTTGCATTCTTCCCAAATATCTTAAATTCTGTGCATATGAGTGATATTACTCATGAGCTTTTCCTTCATCATTTTTTAATCAAATTTTTCTCTACTTTTGAATTTTTTAAGCATAATCTACTGCATCTTATTTTGCATAGTCTTAGCCTTTGGAATAGTGGAAATTTTGTACAAACCAATACTAATCAAAAATTTGAAACCTCTTTTGTGAGCATCTAATTATTTTTTATACACGTTCATCACTTGTCTACACATCTCCATTATTATTAGTTTATCACTTGGGTATTCGGGTATCATGTAAGGCTATTCATCAAATCTTCCTACCTTGATGTATGTAAAAGTTAAGAATTTTAAGAAAAGGCATCCAACCCTATTGACCTGTGCCCATGCTTGATCTAAGACTCTCTTCTTTTCAAGTTCTTTCTCAAGAGTGAAAATGAATGTATAGAATAAAGTGTCATTAACTCTCTTGTAATGATTGACACTTTATTTTAGAGTTATCTATGGATATTGCTCATATATAGGAACATTTTTTCTTTCTTCATCATAATTTAGACCCAAGAAAGAATTCATACTGGTTGTAACATACACAAGATATGAAGTCATATAAAACTTGAGTGAAGAAGCTACCTCAGAGAGATGATGACAAATAGCATCACTAATTTATTTACCCAAAAATATCCTTTGCTTGTTTATTTTAATAACTAGAATGTAATGATACGTCCATTACTAAAAAATGTTTGAAGTAGATAACCCTTTCACTCTACTGAGGAGAGTAATCAAATCTCCTATCTCCTCCAAAAAGTCACTATGATACAAATACTTGGGCCATCTATAAATGGTGGGACAAGGAGTCTTGAGCCATTTGGAGTTCATATGTTTCTTACACTTCTCAAGATCTATGTCATAGTATTCTTGAGATGATTCCATAGATAAATTAAAATATTCTTCAACCTCAAAAAGGTGAAAAAAATTATCAAAATATTCCTCATCAAATTGATTGATTAGCTTACCCCCTAAATCCTTGAATGATTTTATTTCTTTATCAAAGTGTGCTACTATGGTCAATATGAATTTAGAATCATGTTTTGATACTATAAATGTAGCATCCAAATGAATTTCACTATTAAATACTAGATGAATTGAAATTTGGGGCACTTACATTTGGTTTTCAAGGATCAAACTTCATCAAGTAGATCTCAATGCCATCTCACAATGTTCTCCTCATTCTTAGCTTTCTAATAGTTCAAACAGTGAGTCAATTGGAGCTACGGTGCAAAAGTTATGGCTCCCAGAAGTTCTGTCATCAATTGGGGTGGAACTATCACCCGGATTGTTGCCTAAATTATTGCCTGGATCAGAGGTGTAATGGGTTCTCTTCCAAATCTCTATAAAAATCCAGTCATGCCCACATGACCAATCTCTATATATTTATTTTGAACCACATTTGAATCAACTAAAGATAAAGGAAATACACCCTAATATTTGTACTTCATTGTCCACTTATTTAGAGAAATATCTAGCATTGATTAGATAGCTATAAGTAAGAAAAATTGATTGTCTAGAGCTAGTTGTTTTCATCATTTTTTGGGAAACATGTGGTTTAGAGAAAATTGTTTAAAATTCATGATGAATAAATCACTTTGGTGTAATTCAATTTTTTTTCCAAACTACATGGGAAAAGGTTAGGTTTGGTTCAAAGAAATTTCTCTAAACTACATGGGAGAGGAAAACTTACATGCACTTTAGATAATTTTCTCTAAAATGAACCTACTTATGTGTACTTTAGATAAAAATATCCAAAGTGTACCAAGTAATTATCAATATGAACTTTAGATAATTTTCTCTAAAGTGCATTGAGTAACGTGCACTTTGGAGAAAATTCTCTAAAGTACATGGGAGGAAAAGTACAATGTGCACTTCAGATAATTTTCTTCAAAGTGCATCGAGTGACATCGAGGATCACTCTTTTATACATCACAAAGAAAATTCCTTAGAATGCATAGAGAGAGTTAGGGTTTGAAAAAGGTTTGGGGAAATAAAATAAAACCCTAAAATAGAAAATGAAAAATGAATTTTTTTATCAAAACATAAAAAAGAAGAAGATAAGAGGGAGACCTACCTGAAACAATAAAATCAACAAAATGAGGTGTTTTTGAAGCACAAAAATAATCAGACTAAAACATCCAATTGATCATGATGTTGGTGAAGTGAGACATGTATGAACTTGAAAATGGTGGTTGGGAGGTGCACTTGATCTCAAAAAATGGTAAAGAGAGAGAAAGTAATGGTTAAAAATAAAAATTATAGAAAGTTAAATATATATAGGAAGGGTAATTAATATGTATTAATTTCCAGTGTTATTGTGGGCCCAAGTTCAAGAGTAGAGAATTGTTTTGAATTTTCACATGCAAAGTTAGAGAAAAATAGCCCTCCTACATGTGAAATTTTTTGAACTTGCATATGCAATGTTGGGAAATTTCTTCAAACTTGAATATGAAATGTTAGAGAAACATTCTGACTCATCACAAAGAATAGAAATCACATGAAAAGTTATGAAAATTATATAAAATTTCACAAAAAGAAATAAAGTGTATTTTGGAGAAAAATATCCAAACTACACTGGATGCAAAATTCCCTCAAAAGATCAACTTTCTTGAGAAAAAACAAATGCAAAGAGGTAGAAATTTTCTTTGTTTGGATGGCTTTGAGCTCATGGGCTATGATCCAAACAAGTTTTTTAGGGATTATCCCATGAATTTAGCCTACTAAATTCAAGGATAACATGATTAATCCAAAAATAGAACCCCTAATGAAGAGTGAGTTTTCCAAATTGATAGAGGATAGCATCGTCTTCCCTATCAAACACTTATCTTGGGTTTCTACTTTGGTTCCTATAAGCAAGAAGAATGGTAAAATAAATATTTGTGTAGATTTTGGGGATCTAAATAAAGCATCTCTAAAGGATCATTATCCCCTTCCACACATCAAGAAAATTCTACAAACTGTATTAGGATCTAAAAGGTTTTCCCTTATAGATTCTAGATATAACCAAATCTTGATACTAAGAATAAGACCAATTCAAGACTATCTTCACCAAAAAATGGGGTACATATGAATATAAAAAGATGTTATTTGGTTTGAATAATGCTAGTAAAACATTGTAGAGAGCCATGGATATGGCTTTCAGAAGTTTGATTAATGAGATGATCCTAGTATACCTAAATGATATCACTTTTAACTTAAAGCATGTTGATGCACACCTAGATCACCTTAGAAAAAAATTAAAGGTACAAAGAATTTGGGGCTTCCCTCAATCCAAATAATTATTTTTTCATAGTTCATGAAGGAAAACTAATAGGACACATTGTTTCAAAAGAGGGTATTACAATAGACCTAGAGAGAATTAGTGTTATATCTGCATTAACACTACCAAGCCATAAGAAAGGATTATAGAGATTTTTTGGAAAAATCAACTTTGTAATAAGTTTTGTTTCAAATTTTGCCATTTTGTCTAAACATTTTACTACAATTCTCAAGAAGGGTATCATTTTCAACTAGACATAGGAAGGACAAGACAACTTTGAAGCCATCAAACAAGCTATTCCTTAGGATCCTACCCTAGTCAACCCCAATTATGAGAAATATTTCACTCTATATGATTTTAGAGGGGAAGGAAGCATCTCAAATATTATAACTTAGTAAAATAAAGAAAAATTAGAATAACCAATATCCTTCTTCAATCAAGGCTTGAAGGATTATGAGGAAAGTTATAGTTTTGTGGAGAAGCAAGTATATGTTTGATTAAATATCTCAAAAATTTTAAGCATATTCTCTCTAATAATAAAATTCATTTGATGGTTATTCACCAAAGTGTCAAAGAGTTCCTATTGAGCTAGGAAATACATGAAAAAAAAAGCAAGATGGATCACAAAGGTCATGGAATATGATGTGGGCATAAAAATTACAAAGCTTGTAAGAAGAAAGGGATTGTGTGAATAGCTAGCTTCAAATATCAAGACGGTTGAATAAGTATCTAAAATAGTATATGCTCAAAGTGCATCTTGGCTAGCCAATATACCTTTTTTTAATAGTTGGATTCATGACATGACCATTTTCCTATAGACTAGAGAGTAATTGTATGACTTTCAATAGTCCAAGAAAAGGCATTTTAGGCTCCAATCCATTCCTTATGTTCTTATTGATGGAATATTGTTTATAAAATACATTAATGGAGTCATGCTAAGATGTATTGAGCATAATCAAGTCCCTAAGGTGCTCTAAGAATTTCACAATAGTCCATAAGGAGGACATTTCTTTACAAAAAATATGGCCATGAAAATAATGAGAGGGGGATATTATTGGCCTAAATTATTAAAATATTCCCACCAATGGGTAAGGAACTATGATAAGTATGCTTACATCATAGGAAAATAAATATTAGTATCTTTCCCTCTTAGAGCAATTCAAGTTGACCAAGCATTTGCTCAATAAGGATTGGATTTCATTGGTATGATCAATCCACCATCAAGTGTAGGCCACAAATAGGTCCTCAAAGCAATGAATTATTTCACAATATGGACTAAAGTAGTTTCAGTGAAATATGTTATGGATACATCTATCTTTAAATTCATGGATGACATCATCTCAAGGTTTGGTATTCCTCACACCATTATCTCAGATAATGCTAAATATTTTGTGGGAACTTAAGTGAGTGAATGGGATATAAATCACAATTTATACTTGAGTAATTATTTAAATTATTACCCACAAGGTAATGTTTTATCCGAGTCTATCAGCAAGATCCTCATAAGAATTATCAAAAGAATAATGGAGGATAACCAAAGCACATGGCACACAAAGTTGAAATCAACACTGTGGGATGATAAGATCACCCCTAATAAATCCATTAGTAATTCCCCATTCATGTTGGTATATGGAAGGGAAGCTTAAGTCATGTTTTTAATTGAGCTACCATATCTAGAACTCAATCATTAATTGGATTTGACTGATAATGATGAAATGGCAGTAAGATTGGAAAAACTCATAGAACTAGAAGAAATTAGGATCCAATAAATCAAAGTTTTGGAAGCAAAGCAAGCTCAAACAAAGAGGAATTTTGATAAAAATCATCTAAAAATACATTTAATGAAGGAAGCATAATTCTCAAATAGGATGTGGATAAAGCTAAACTAGGCAAGCACACCAAGTTTGATGCAATATGGAATGGTCCATTTATTATAACTCAATGCAAAAGAGTTAATGCATTCTAACTATCCAAGCTTGATAGATCAAAACTACCTATTTCAAATCAATGGGATGTACCTCAAATATTGCTTTGGAGTTTGGAATGCATTCCAAAAAATAAATTTTTATATATAATAAGGTTAGTTGTGTTTTCAAAATAAATGATTTCATACAAGTGAACTCATTACGAGTTTTTGTTTCCTTAGTTTTTTTTGGTTTACCTATTTTGTTCTTGTTTACGCAAATCCTAGTTATTTTTATTCACCAATTAAGTGTGTTAAGCTTAAAATGACTCAATGCCTAATGAACTAGAAGGGTACTAGAAAGAAACTAATTAGTAGGCAATCACCCCACATAGGTCACCAAAAATGTTGATATTTTAATCCCAAAAATGTCAAAATATCAAGTACCCTAATGGAGACCCCTTAATTTTTTGTAAAAATTCCTTAGATTGACCCAAATCACCCATTTTCCTTAATCTTGTAGAATCTAGAGATTGGACTATAATTTATAATTTTCAAAATTACAAATTACTTTTTAGACGCTAGATCCCACAATACTCAAGCCTATGGAATCCAAATATTGGACTACAATTTTCAATTTTTAAAAATTAAAATTGATCCTTAGACTCTATATATTGAAATACACAAGCCTATGGAATCCATAGATTGGACTATAATTTGTATTTTGTAAAATTGAAAATTTCTTACTAGACTCCAGATCTTGTAATACACTAGCCTATAGAAACTAGAGATCTGATTGCAATTTGTAATTTGTAAAATTGAAAATTAAACCTAGACCTCCACTTCCAACAAACCAAGTACTCCATAGAGACCATAACTTACATTGCAATTTACAATTTTCAAAATTGCAAATTGTAATTTAGGTTCTACTTCCCACCAACCATCTTTACTACAAAATTTGAAATTCCAAGTACAATTTACAATTTTCAAAATTTCAAATTATTTCTCAAGTTCCACCCTCCCATTTTAAAATGGTTAACCTATATTAGTCTAAAAAATTTAGATTTCAACGTGCAATTATAAAATTAAAAAATTATGAAATTGTAAAATTGCTTATAGACTTCCCATCTCTGCCAAACACCACCTTGAGGCATTAATTATAAGAAAATTCAATCTAAATAATTGAAATCGGGGTTTGTTAAATCATTTTTTAACTTTCTAAGTGCATTTTGGATCTCTCACCTCAAACTATGAACCTGCATTCAAGCCCCAACCTTGAGCCATGACTATGAGCCACACTTCAAACATCACACCATAATTTCATTATCACCCTACATGGTATTCCTTGAATCCCTTACATTTTTTAAATCTATCATTTCTCATAACTGATCCTAATTTCCATATTTTCCTATAATGATTTGAGAAACTAGTTGTTGTTTAGGTATTTTTCTTATTCTAGCATCATTAGGGTTTCTAGATTCATCTACTGGTGTTGCAAAGAGTTTTTTTAGTTTTTATTTGAAGAGTTTTTCCAAAAGCTTTTTTGTCATGTGGAAAACCTAGGCTTTTTCACCAAAGTTCATAACCAATGAATATTCCTAGTATATCCCCAAACAATAGTCATAAATATTCCTTTTAAATATTCCCTATAGTCCCCATGGACTTTTTAACTATGATTTATACCTCCATTCTCATAAAATTTCAACCTGCAAACTATAATTTATAATCCCATCAACTTTTCTATTGCTTAGAACAATCTTGATCTCTGTCAAAGTTTTTGCTAAGAAACACAATAATGCTTTGCACCTCCCATATCTATTGGGCATTTCAACCTACTTTTGCAACTCCATTTTCACTCAGACTCTTCACCTACATAGAATAACTCCAAGTTCCACTGGAGTTTCCACCTACATCTAGCACCTACAAATCCCACCAACTTTTGTAGTTGGTTTTCCCTCAACATTCTCTCGAGAATCCATGTCTGAGAAAGATATGAAATTTAATTCTAAAGGACCCAATATCACTCTCAATCTGAAATCCAACACAACTAAGATTATAGACACAAACCTAGGTCATATTGATCTAGGTGAGTTCTAGACTAGGATCAATGCTAAATTCAAGAATGACTAGATTTAGAGCATTTATGACTCTGGACTGCCCAAGTAATATTTTCCCCTTGATTGTACAAATCCTTGAGTTTGTACTTACACTAAAAAAACATTATGAGAATGATAAGAGAGAGATGATGAAGATAAAGGGGAAGGGATTCAAAATCTAGACCCATATTTCATTGACTCCATATTTTTGATACCAAAATTTGAGAGTTATCTAGATATAACTCTAGAATCACCCAAAAAATTCTATCAAGATAACAACATTGGATTCTAGAGAGTAATGAACAAGTAGTGGCCAAGGATACCTAAGGTTGCATCTACTAGATTACCTAAGACATTAGTGAGGATTGATTTCAAGGATGAGTTAGGGGATATAATTATACTATTGTATAAGATCACTGGTAGACCTAATACAAAGAGCTTCTAAGATTAGACATATCAATATATATATATATATATATATTGATATGTCTAATCTTAGAAGCTCTTTGTATTAGGTCTACCAGTGATCTTATACAATAGTATAATATATATATATATATATATATATATATATCAATATATATATATATATATCATCTATGAGAAAAAATAATACATCCGCTAGGCATAACTCATCAGTAACTCCTTTCATACGTAGGTGATAGAAGTACAAACCACATGGAAATTCTACATGACTTCATACCTAGTATATATATTAGCCAAAGGAAGAGATTTCCCAAGGCTCAATATAGTAACTAGTGAGGCAAATAAAGTTCTTAACTATTATTGTGACCTCACTCTTAAGGTAAGAAAATAATACTTTATGATATTGATGATGCATTCATCTACTGCATCATAATAATATTCAATAAAAAACTATTGAGAAAGAGATTCTCTAATGTATCCACTACAGAAATGACCCACTAGGGTTCTTATTTCATTTTTTCTCCACCTACTCCTAAATCAAGGTATGTAGATTTGATGGTTGCATTTACACCCTTCCAAGATATGTGAGTGATAAATGGGTATTGATGGAGCTAGTGAGGTAACTTGTTGAAACTCATAAGCTATTATCTAGAAAACACAAATCATGAATTCATCTCCCAATTAGTATAGGTAGATACACATTCCCCTCCTTGGTAAAAGCTAATAGTGCCAATATAGAAATGACACAGATGACCATGATAGCTTTGGAGGCAATACCCTTATATGATGTTCATGGTAACATCACTAGAACATTGGGAATCTCCACATATTCCCATGTCCCCTACTTTTAATATTATTGGTAAGATTTTTATGATGAAGAGTAATAAAAATGAAGGGATTACTTTAGAATGACCTTGGATCAAGTCAAATCTTTTGATTTGGCACCAATCTTGAAGGACTTGGTGGATGATGAGTCCTTGATATACAAGGTCTACCATGATAGTAAGATATAATTGTAACCCTTTTTAGTAGTAAGGTGGTCTATCCATGAATATCTCTCTAATAGATAGAACTACCCATGTGATCAATAAAACACTCAACTGACTTAGGAGTAAAGGGGTCCAAGTGACCAAAAAGATGATAAGTATTAATGAATAACTATTAAAGCTCAAATAAAAATGAGTTACAACATCAACAGAGGGTTTTAGTGGTTTATTATCATAGAAACTAGAGATGCCAGTGATCTCCCATGAGTGAAAGAAGAAATCAAAGGCTAAAAAGAAAAAATCAAGTAGTCACAAATCACCATCAGACCAATCAATCATCATTTCATCTAAGGACACAACTACACTTGAATCAATCATAACTTCAATTCCCATCTCAATCATAATTACAAATCTTATTTTTTTAATGCATCCCACAACTATCTCTATTGTTCTTGTAGCTCCAACACCTCCTCCTCTTGTCTACACTCCTTCACATAAAGTAACTATGTCCTCTATTCCCACTAGTTTATCTATGATAATAAGTCCATTGCCTATAGTGTAATCAATTCAATTAAACACTCAGGCCTCCACTTCATTGGATACTTAGGTTTCCATTCCACTTCCATCTCCCATAAGTTCACTCATTCCTCCCATAATTCCTTCCATTTCATTTATAATCCCTTCCATCACATCCTGATTAATCACCAACACTACATAGTAGTATCTATTCATAGATTTAGTCATTATAAATTCAATTCCATTGGCCATCATAACTCCTATGATAATTATTGCCTCATATTCATCCCCCTTCATCTTTCCTACCTTACCACCCCTGATTGTCCATATCAATTTGATTGACTCATTTAAGGATTTAAATTCCACACTTCCACTAGTCCTTAAGTTCCAACTCCCTGTGTCTATTTCCCCATTAATATCATTTCCATCTCTCACACCTCTAGTAGACACATCCATTTCCATTTCCCTTACCTCTTACACTTACATAGTAACCCTAACCCCTATATTAGATATAGGGAAGGAGCAAGTCCTTGATACAAATGTTGACTTTCACCTAATAGATGGGGAAGAAGTTACACAAACATCTACCAAACAATTAGTCATGGTATCAGTATAGGATATAACACTTGTCACTATGCCTACCATTACAACATCTTTAACTATAGATTCTCAAATGACATTATCAGTACAATAAGATGCTACACCTAGTTGGTTATCATAAATGATGGGGAAGAAATACAAGCAATTGTGTCCATAAATACATTAGATTTTGGTCTTTTAGATGCACACAAGAAATCCAAGAATACTCCCTGGATCATTTCAAGGACATTTTATGACTCAATAAGGGAAATTTATGTAGAGAATGTAGTCCCCCCACTATACAAATAGAAAAAATATCTAGTGGTGGGGGACTATCAGGTATTAAAATTTCACCTTGGACATCCTATGAGAGAAGGTTTGAAATATGACATTTAATCTAGCATTTACTCTCTCTTTGAGAAAATGGATAGTGAAGAGGTCACTAAGGACAAACTAAAAAAAAATTTAATAACTAATGATGTATTATATAAATTCATTTATGACACTATTCAATTAGCATAACCTAAACCAGCATAACCTGTCACTCATATCATATATCGGGCAACACTTGATATAGTGATATAAATTGCTAGCATGGGAAGGGCCACTAAGGAATGGGCATAAGAGCTCATCTCAAAATGCAACAAGGTTATTGATATGATAATGGATCACTATATAATTTTGAAGGAGATAAGGGTCACCCTAAGAAAACAAATAACTAAGTATCAAGAAGAGGTAGAAAGATTGAATCTTTTCTATCCCAAATTGACAATTATGGACTTGATTGATATGGACATCCTCTTTGTGGAAAAAATAATAAAAATGATGGAGATCAAGAAGAATTAGATAGAATAGCTTAATTATAAATAAAGATACTCATAGATAGTTCCAATGAAGCTAAGGCTACATATGACAAGACCACTGATGTGATATATGACATTGAATATTTATTGAATAAATTACCATGTCAACTAACATATTATCAAGATTAGATCCTCTCAGTACAAGAGGTTCAGGATAAATTTAAACAAGTGATTAAAGGATAATCAACAAGGGATGTACTCTTCACCTTGAGCTCTATCAACCATTTCAAAAAGTACCCTATCACATTGGATCAAATGGTAAAAGAGAATCAATAATATAGAGCTTTAAGAAGGGAACTCTTCGATATAGTAGTATATTATGAGATAACCAACCTCTACTCTTTTGGTCCTAATGAAGATATACTCTTAGGGATATTAAAGAGTTTTGATGCATACATTGAGAAAACATAGGCCAATAAAGATTAAAATTTAGAAGAAGTGTTAGAAATAGATTAATTCTTTCCATCAAAAGCATTCTTATATATTACATTTTCATTATTGTAAATAATAATAATAATAATAATAATAATAATAATAATAATAATAATAAAGTTGTAAAAATATAACTTGTAAATTAAAACTATAATTTTGAGAGATCTTTTAGAGAAATATCCATGTGTAATTTAAACTTTCTATTTTGATGGGTTGAAAGTTGTAAAAATCAAACTTGTAAATTACACTTTTCATTTTGACAAATTTTTAATTGCTTAAGCTATTAAAGCATGTATTGTAAAATGCAATTCCAATTTTGACAAAGTGGGATGACTTGAAAGTTTTAAAAGTGTCACTTGAAAATTTAAAATTAGGGTTTTGAAAAAAATTAACTTAAATTATTTTTAGTTATCTTTTATTCAAAAGATTGACTTTCACTTTGGTGCCCACATTACATGAAGATGAAGTTTTAGTTGCACTAGAGAAGAAAGAAGGCACTGCATAAATATTTATAAGTTACATCCACACCTCCAATAGCTAAATATCATTCCCAACTCTTGAATTTTCATTTTTCAACTTGTTCACCTCACTAAGGATTCCATTACTACTCTATATCATGCCTCTTTTCATGGAGTTTCCAAATTTGTATGTTCTTATACTAGGAATTGGATTTCATTATTAACTACATCTCTCTTATGAGATAATTTGTATAAATATGGTCAATATGGCATATCCCATATTATTTTTTTGTTCCTAGATTTATTATTATTTATTTTTAATAACTTTCCTACATGTTATAACCTAGAGAGTGAGAATAAATTAAAGATTTTATTTTTTTATTTGAGAAATCTTTGTGTATTCAAGGTTATTTAAATATTTGTGATGTTTTAATTCTTAATTAAGTCATGAAACTTCATTTGTGGTATTATTTTCCCTTTTGGATGATTTTTTTTTTAAGTAAAAGAATCTTGTCCTTTATATGAAAAAACCCAAATATTGCCTTTGATTTAACATTTTCATGAGTTTGTGCTCCTAAAAATTTCAATCTATTTTCCATTCCATTGTGTTCATGAAATAAAGCATTAAAATCCACTAAAAATATATTTGGTGCAATCACTATTTTCATTTTTGCAAATTTAATTCTCAAAACTCTTTTCCCAGTCAAATCCTAGTTTAGGAACAAGAACAAAAAGGAGCAAAATTTCTATAAAAACTAGTCTCTTATCAGTTGCACTAAATTTAGTGAAATTAATCTAGCCTTCTCTGGAAGTTCACCTCAATTTTCCAAGGTCCTATAACTTAGAGGTGATCCCATTGTATCATTTTATTTTTGCATAATTCGCTACAACACCAAGAATGGGTGAAAAATGATAACACCTCCTATGGATATTTCCTACTCTACATATGGAAAATCCCCTATTCATAATATTGATTCTATGTAGGCTAAGGTGTTACATTTTAATCAAGGTGTTACTAGGTCATCACATGCATTAGATTCTCATGTTCTTCTACATACACCTTTAGAACAACACATAGTAGTAAATCCTTTTCCATCTGGATTTGTGGTACATAAAATTACTTTGTATTATGGTAAGGGTGACCTAAATCACCATCTATGATCTTTCTACATAACATTTTTAGACTACATGTCCAATAATTAGATCCTTACTAAGTTGTTCCCACATATTCTAAAGGACTATGTCTTACATTAGTTCTATGATATTAAAAATCAGTCCATCACTACATTCAATCTATTAGTAGATATGTTTTTGGCACACTTTTCAATCAACATTAGTGATAAGATCTCATATGCTTAAGTGGAACAACTTAAGCAAAAATATAATGAGCGTATTGCATAATATGTCTTGAAAACTATATTGGAAAAGATGACTAGCCCCATGGAAGATAGAGATCTCCAAGACATATTCAATTTGAGTTTATTACCAACATTACATGAAGCTATCTTATTCAATAAGTTTACAACATTCATATATTTATGCTACATATTGAAATAAAGGGAATCTAATCTTCTCTGTATGGGTAAATTAAAGTACATAACTAGATCAAAAACAACTAGTAAGAGTTATAATAAGCCTCCATACAAAGTAAGGACCACTAAAAATAAGAGTGATCAAAAGGCCACAATTAACGTAGCATTAGATCCACCTCCTTTCTTATTTTTATCATCTCTTCTATGGAGAGTTTTCATAAATCTTCTAAAATCACCAACACATGCCTTACAAAAGCTCTTATAATGCAATGTCATATCTCTCCCTCCCATCAAATATGTTGATATGACATGGCCTCTTTCAAATAACTATGATTCCAATGTATTATATGAATCTCATAGGGCACCAAGCCATAATAAAAATAGATGCATCAACTTGAAACATAAGATACAATATTTGATAAAGGCCAACATCATTAATGTGGGCATACCCATAGAGGAACCCAAAGTCCAAAAACTAAAAGCTAAAGGATGAAAAAAATTGGATCCATCTCCAAAAAATACAAATAATAAAGTAAGAAGCACTTTAGGTGTTCATTATGCATATTAGGAACATACACCATCAACATACTATCACACTAATACAAAGTATGCACACCACTACATAATACAATTAATGTATATCATACTACAATACTAACTAGACCACTCATCACTTTCTTAAAGCAAGAGATTATTGATGATGATTTAGATTTATATGCACTATTTGTATGATCCTACATTGATCATCACCATATTCAAAGTGTTATGGTTGATAATGGGTCAAGTATTAACATACACAATATCATACTTTTATGACATTTGGATTATTCAAAGTAGGACATTTGTCTGACAGACACAATTATTCATGGTTGTAGTGGCCATGTTCAGATCTCCATTAGGGAGATTATAATTCCACTATAGGTTATACTAGCACATATGGCCACTAGATTCTTAGTATTACCTAATGCAGACACATTTGACATGTTATTGGGTAGGCCATGGATACAACAACTAAGATCCATTCCATCTATAATTCATAAATGCCTCAAATATATACATGTTAATTAGGAGGTTATAGTTGAAGGTATTTCATATGAGTATCTTTTACATATCCCATGAGTAGTTACATTGTAGCTACCATTTAAGCATAGTTTCCATCAGTACACCACAAATTTCAATTGAGCCACTAGTGTAGGTGAGGTCTACTCCTACAGTGTTACCACATATGCATACTCTCCCATAAAGACCCTTATTAGATACACCCCTATGTTATATATATGTTATAAATTATATAGTGATCCCCTCTATCCCTTTCCTTCCAAGACTAGTGTTATTGAGCTCCCAAGGTTCTTAATATAGGGCACCTTCTACTAGATGGGTCCCTAAGATCCCTATAATTCACATGACACCAAGCCAACTTAATGGATTCCTATCACCACTCCACAATAAGTGCCAACTATAGATCACTCAATAAAAATTTTTTGGGACATCAATTACCTTTTCACATAGCATGCAAGATTATTATTCCTTTATTTGACATAAGCCACATTGATAGTGAGTCTCTTATGAGATTTATCCATTAGTATATTCCTCCCTTGTAATTATTTTCATTATTTCTTACTCCTTGTATATAGTTTCATTTTCATGTTGCTTTTACATATTTTATATCTATAAAATACAAAATTAATATAATATGTTAAAAACACAAACATTAAAATATTTACTCATAATATATAAATTATTGATTGTATGCATTGTCATGTTTATACTTATTATACCTTTTAGGTACTGGATATGTTATCTATCCTAGTATAATTGGTTTTTATCACATAGATATTATTTATTTATTCTTTTTGAGTGTTTATAGATTGTTATAGGACTTAGATCCACCACACATATCCATATTTGCTACTATCTATCCACTAGGGCATATACACATATACATTGATTTAGCATAGATACATTCACCCATTTGGGGGCATCTTATACATAGTTTTGATCACTAGGTTACATATTTATATACTCTATGTCATATATTTCACATTTTTATATCTTGATATTGATCATCCTACACTACTCAGAATCATTATTGATTACTAATACTCTAGACTCAACTTATACACATATTTTCTATTATACATATTTCTGCATGTTCATGCATACTTTTGTTTCTAGATTTCCTAGTTTTAACTTGATTGTGTCTTTATACACACACACACACACACACACACACACACACACACACACACACACACACACACACACACACACTTGAGGGAATTTGAATATACCATTTATCTATGGATCTATACCACTTATTTTCATTATATGTATGCTTTAGACATGTTCCCATGTCCTTGTCTGTGCCTTTCTAATTATGTATGTAGACATTTAAACATGTCATTCCATGTGTTTTTAAACCAAATTACTTTCTATTTTCATATGTGGACATTTGAACATGTCTTTATATGTCTTGATTTCTTAGTTTTAGTGACATGTGACCATGTCCCTTATACTATGGCCCCTTGGCCTACTTTGTGTGCCTCATGTTTTTTTTGTATGTATTCTTCAATATATACATCATGGCTATGACACTTGTCTCTTGTTTATTGCACCATCTAGTTTTTGTTGCCATGAGGGACCTCATGCATATCCCCTTCCTTCTTGGGTGCCTTCATGGACATCATGCCCTATCCCCCTAGGTGGATACTCATTTATTACTTAGATTTGTTATTCATATAATTTTTTATAGCTATCTTAGCCTTATGAATGCTATATATAACATACATTGTACATTACAAACTTATGCTTAGACTATCTTACATCCCTATGTTATACATGCACATTATATTGGTTTAGTATGTAGATATCATATATGCTAAAAATAACACACATCTGGAAAGATTTTTTATTTTGGGGACAATTATTAAATAAGTTCAATAAATCCCATAAAAATAAGGGGAATTTATAGAGGTTTTTAATATAGATCAAGCTATCCAAATGCACTCTGAGTACAGTTTTCAGTACACAGGCAAAAAATACATAAACTAGTTTTAAGAAATCATGGTGGGAAATAGTCACATAGAGACCAACTTTAATTGCATATAAATCAGTATAATTTTACACTAGTGCTCAAAGTAGGACACTAGTGACACCAACACTATTTTCCAAGATATGGTGCTACTATCCAATAGCTTCAATTTCAATAAATTCCACATTGGCTAGAAAAGTACAATAGGTATAATCTAGGTTTGTATAGGTTTAGTTATAGATTACCATTTTAGCTTTGCTTATCACAAATTCATTAGGGGCATCATGCATGGCATGATCATTCCCATTTCATTTTTATATACTTAGATACATATTATTAAAATTTAGTCTAGAATCTATATACTTAGATATCTTATTTGGGGGCATGTCCATGGCACATTATTTTTGTATGTTCACTTATGTACTATTTGATCATATGTTATGACATAATCCATGTCAGTATCTATGTTTTACACACCAGACACCATGTTTTAATTTATACACCATATTTATGCCTTACTCCACCTATAGTGGTAGACATTATCAAGTGGCCTAGAGTCACCAAATATTCTATAATGGCCTATAGTTGTTTTACATTTCAAATATTTAGAGTTGCCTAGAGCCATCTTATATATTTTCAATTACATCACATAGTTTTATTTTCATATGCATCTACTACACATGGGTAGGCAATGATGATTTATTGAGCCACCTACATGAGAGGGTTAAACACACCATTAGTCCAATCGAAGCTATTCATAGGTCATGATCCACCAAGTAGGGGTGGTAAATGATGGATGTAAATTTTGATTGAGTTCTTAATCCAATTACACATGGGTTTTGAGTAATCCATCAATTCATTCCAAGATATTCAATAGTTTATCATTATTTACACACACACATGATGTCACCAAGTCCATACATTAGTTTGTGTACATAGTGAGGTGTATTCATTCTTTTCATCTCTCTCATATCTTTACTTATTTTTATCTTTTTATTTTTATATATCTTAAGTAAGGACTTATCCATGCACATTTCATTTACAAAAAACATAATGGAGCACACTTTACAAAATCAGACCTAGATTCATGGGCTTTGCCTCTTAGGTAATTCCATGTATGTTTATTTTTCCTTTATCCTAGTTATTTAACTTTGTTGCATTTATAGAATAAATGGGTGGAAAATTTAATCATCTAAAAATGATACTTGAGTGCTAAGAGTGTTACTTGAGGCCACCCATCCCTCACTTAGACCTAGACCTATCTTAGGGCCTACTAAAACACTTATCTAGTCTTTTTATGAGCCACACACATCACTGAACCTCCCTAAAATAGTTATATACCCTCACTTAGCATCATGGCCCCTAATGCATCAAGTTTTTCTACCTAGACATTAACATCATAATTTGGATAGTAAAGCTAATGGTGTTAGTGTCCCAATTTAAAAATTATCTCCCTTTTCCTACCTTTTTCCATAAATAATATATTTTCAAATCAAAAACCACCTAAAGTCATCCTAGACCTCTTTTAATACCTGCACAAGCACTAGAATAGTATGTATACATTACTTTTATCCCATTATTCACTAGATGGAAATCAGATGCAAATAACATAATTTAAATGAGAACAAGTTGTGCACAATCAAGTTTATCAATCCCTATTATACCTTAATTATACATATAACCATATAAAACATTAATAATATTAGATTAATCAAATTTATAAACTCAAGCACAATAAAAACACTCAATCCAACATTCATACTAGTTTTAGTAGCACTTGCACTAACACTTACGTGTGGATAACTACATCAAGCTTGATATTTTTTCATAGTATTGATATGTAGGAAACTCTCATCACAATGGGGTATTAAGGATGTACATCCTACCCAACTAACATCACATTTTTATACTAATGCCAATCAGATACCCTAACAACATGGAAATCTAAGGCTTGCATACAAAACCAATCAAAATAGGTCACCAATAGAGACAAAAAAACTCATACACATAGGAAAAAGCTTGAAAGACTAAAAAATAGGTGAATATATAATATTGAATCAATTATACATAAAGTAAACTAAGACCAAAAGGATACTAGTGCCATTAGTGATACTATCTGGTTAGGGCACTACTATCCAGAAAGGGTTTTGACACCTAGATCCTATCCATGACACTTAGATCAACTCATGTCCTAGTTTTTAGCCTCTAGATCTTGCATCTCAGTAAATTTATATCTATGTACTTGTTTACATCATTTACTCCTATTTTTATAAAGTTCAAACTAGGTCAATTCTATTACAAATCAATGGTTATATTTATTACATGTTTTTACTGTGATTTTTTTATACTTAGCCCCTTAAAGAACCTAGGGATTAAACTCCATAACCATAAAAAGTTAAAATTAACTTAAATTTTTTAAATTATGATATTAAAATGTAATTTATTATGCTTTAAGTTAAATGTAAATGATAGATATTTTGGAATATATGTCCATTTGAACAAGGTGATACAATGAAGACATAAGTAGCTGACCACAAAAAAGGAGTTTTATGATTGAGAAGTTACTAGTCATAAAATGGATCTACATGTACATGATAATATATGTAAAATAATATAATTATATTTTTTAAATAAAACCCTATAATGTATGTGCTATGAAATATGTATGTAATGTCACTAGGGATGTTGTAAAAACCTATAATGGAATAAAAAAAGCACTAATACTAGAACGTTAGGCCTTTATAATTAGTTTTGCTTGAATAAATATTAGTCTAATGCATAAATTAAATGATTAATCCAAAAATATATCATTTTTTCATATCATGGAGTAGTGACCCTATGTGCTCACCTAAAGCATGCAACCAAGACCAGTTCCCATTGATTATGCCATGTAGTGGTGAACACACTTAACTATCAACACTTAAGCACTTGTCTTAATTACATTTAATTTCATCACTAAAAATATAATATTATGTTTATCCATGTTATTCACTCCATACATTCCACATAATTATAATTTACACCATAGCAATAAATAAACAAATATTTTAGAATTTACTAATGAAATAGTGATTCCATCGATTTTATTAAACGCTTGCAGTCACTTGTACACCATAGCTTATTTATGAATATTGTAATATTAAAAACATAAATTAGAAACATTCCCTCCCTATTATTCTCTCCCTATCTACACTTTTACACAAAAATAAGATGTATTTATGCATAACCCAACTCCTCTCCTAAGGTTACATCATAAACATAATAGTGATGACTAGCCAATTAATATTTTAGAAAAATAAGTCATGACAAGAAATTATAATAGAATAATTTTTATTGGGGCATAACTACCCTTATATATTCTCTTCATGCTATATATATATGCTCATGATCCTATTCTCTAGTTATCTAGTGTTAAATTTATGCTTGACTAGTCTTTTCGAATGTTTTTGCATGTTACTTCATAATTATCTCCACTTCTTTCACCTTTATCCAAGTATTGTGATTTTATATTATATCTAAATATTTTATTTCTCATTTTTTTTATCATTTTCCCCCACAACTCTCTATCTTATTCCATGGTCTTCCACACCTTTCTCTTACATGCCTTTATCTTCTACACCAAGGTCCTCTTTGTCATTCTCTTCCATACATTTCTCTTCCATGCCACGGTTCTAAAACCATTAGAATATATAAATATAAAATTTTGGGTCCAATATCACCCCCAAAAAAATTATATTACATCTTTTACTATGATTAATATTAATTAGATAACAAAAATTTAGGTCTTGCTTACTATACTTGGCATTTGATCTCCTCCTATTCATTGAGTGCAGTTTGAAGATTGGTAGTTTTAACCTCCACCTCATCACATATTCATTAATATCCTTTGGATACATTTTTAAATCATCTTCTTGAGTCATAAAAATTTCAATATTAAAATTTTAAAAATTGTATGCATCCTCGAGTGACTTGACTTCCACCAAAGCTTGCCCTCGAAGTGCTAAAATCTAGCCTTAAGTTCTTGGTGATGGGTGTTCATTTATTTAGTCTAATTTTTTCACATCCTAGAACACCTTGGAAAATTTTAATCTATCTTTTATACTTAATGTGTTCTCAATAAAGTATTGGCCTTACCACTTCTCAATATGAATTTGTGCTTATAAAATTTTGTTTAGTTGTACCATATCTACAAAAACACCAACAACAACAAGAATAGTGGTGATTAATTTGGTCAAAAAGCTTTTGTAGATGTCTATAGACTCTGTAAATTTATTTATTTCCCATATATATTCTTTTTTTAGCTTTACTTATTTCTTAAATTTATTGAGAATAATGTCCACTAGTGTCTCCAATTTGTTGATGGCTTCATTTGTGAGAGGAATCCCATCAACAATCAGTACCTTGATTTTCAAGATCATATAATAAAGGGCTAGTATACTTAGTTGATATGCCTTAAATGAATCATTTTGGTGTTTGAGTTCCTCCATTTCCTCTTCAAGACTTCACCTATTCTCATGTTCTTCTTGGTACATCTAAACAACCTTACAATGTTTATGGCAAAGTTGGATAACACAATTGCTATGGAGAATATTTTTCCTAGTGACCTCTAGGGCTGATTTTATTAGGTCCATGCATACTTGAGATAAAAATAATTTAAGGGGATCTACCCAAAACAACTCTAAAATATCTACCCCTCTTAAATATGTGTTGACCTTAGGAACCTCAAAATAACCTTCATCATTGTATATGTCCATAGCAAAAGATAGTTTATGTCAAGTTTGAATGGTGGATTCATTCTTGAAGAAATAATCCCACATATAAAGTTTCTCATTATGGATTCCTCTCAATAATATGGAATGATTATGTTGGTAATAATTAACCTCATTTGTTTTTCTATCTCTTTAACTTCTTTCATAGGCTCCTTTCCCTTGTGAGGGTGGCGCTCTGGATAAAAAAATTTAGGACTCTTTTACCATCGGTCACTTATGTTGGCACCTAATATTCTATGATGTGGGATGCCCCTCTTCCTTCCTCTTCCTAAAAAGGTTTTGAACTATCACTGTCTATTTTTGGATCCTCAAAATTAATTTGTTATTTATTAATCTCATGGGTGGGTTTTATTTTAGGTTCTACTATTAGAAATATTTCACCTAGTTCAAAGATCACAACTTTGGGTACCAAAATCTCTAGCCCTAAATGGATAGCTAATTGTTATGCATGAATAATTTCATATTTAATTTGTTATTTAGGTAACCCTTTGTATTTTTTTGGTGATAAGGCTTTTCTTTTTCATTAAGTTTTGTCTCTAGGTTATTCCTCATATGCCTTGCTATAACTAGTAGCTTTAGGTCTTAGTCTCTTTTCCTTTTTTCTTGCCCTTCCTTCTACTCATTTTTATAGTTGAGGAGGGAAGGATGCATTCTCTATATCCCATCTTCCCAAAATTTTCTTCTTAGAATTGATCATATAGTAAACCAAAAATAATCTCCCCTCAATGATTATTTTAAAAGGATTAATAATAGTTCTATCTGATTCATGTCATTATGTGTATGCCTACTTTTCAAGATAAACATATAAATTACAAAGAGTATGAACCTTGGAGGCAATCTTGTTAGAATAAATGTTTAATTGGAGCACATTTTCAGTGTGATTAATGAAATCCATGAAATATTTTATAGTGAATATATAAGGCAAATAGAGCTAGCATGACAATTTATTAGTGTTATCCATCCATATCCACATGAGTGATTAATGTTTCTTATTTAAAACTCATTCTAGCTCCTAATTTATTTGGGAAAATATTTGGGTACATTCCACTCATTACCAAAATATTATTTCATTCCCTCAAACCAACCTTTCATCTTTATTTTATAAGAGGGTGTGCTTGTGATTGAACATGTAAACTACTTGAACTTCTTAGCAAGGTTATTGTGTTCTAGTGGGTATACCAACTTAATTTCTTTATTGAAACATTTTGTACCAATCTCATAAAAAATAAGTAAAGGTAAAATTGTGTCCCAAGGAAACCTATAATTAGGCAATTGATGGGCCTTATTCACATCCTCTTCAATTATCTTATCAAAATAATGTGAGTAATTTTGTTTAGTCCCCTTGGCCATTTTACTTGTGACATAGAGGTCGATTGTATCCCCTTCCTTCCATCTATCCATGCCTCATAACTTTGTCATTACCAAGCATGTGGCTATATGAATGGTAGGTATGAAAGTATTATTATGTACATGGCATGGACTTTATTCTTATACTTCAATAATGTTTCCATTTTATCAATAACATCTTGATGATTAAGATCCACATAGATATTAACTCCTCAATATAGTGACCCTATTATTTTATTGATCTGTTCATCAGTAATCCTTATTCTACAACTTATAAATTAAATGGAGTCCTCATGTATGCATGAAATTGGAAATCATAATGCCTCTTGAGGTTTCCCAAAGTATGGTAGTTAGAAGGGTTAAATTATTCCCACATCTTCCAATAAATTATGAACTGTGAGATCATAGGTGACCTTATTCCTTATGTTTTGGTGCTCAATCTGATAGTCTCATTATAATTCAACCTTGTTAGTGGATTAGAAATTATTAGATTAAATTACTAGACAAGTGAAAACCTTATATTCCTAATTATCCATATGCAAGGCCCTATTAGGGTACTGCATTTCTTTTATCAAAACTAGAGGTGGAAGTGGTGTCATGGTAGCCTTCTTCCCTATGCGTGTAATCTTTGGTGCCTTCTCAATAGATGTATATTTCACCATATATACTAGTTTCTTACCTTTCACACCATGTACACCAAAACCATCTTCTTGGATAAAAATAGGACAACCTTCTTTTGTACCCTCACACTCTTTTACTTCATGGATTACTAGTAATGGGTATCTTCTCTTGATGGAGTTTTACTTCAGTTGCATCACCAATCAAGGTACCTGAAGGTTAATGCATAGATAACCAATTTTTTTAAATGAATACATTTTTTTCCTTCTCTAAACTCAAACACTTTATCCTTCCTACTTTGACCTCCTTTAATGATGAATATAGCATCTAAAACCTGCAACTCACTCACACATGCTCCAACAATCATGTTTTCACTCATATTTCTTTAAATGACATTTACTAAACCTTTGATTCATTTTTTCCATTAAAATTATATGAATGCACCTTATTTGTTTCTTCTAAACACTTTTTCAAGCTCTAAAATTCTTTGAAGTTTTCAATAATAAAAATTAGAATGAGAATCCTCTCAGCCTTTTATTAATAGGGAAAAATTTAAATTAACTACCTCTTCATGATACCATCCATCACTTTCATAGCTAATAATTAAAATGGAATTCCATGGAATCCATTTAACACACTTTTTAGTTATGTCACTACTTCATAAATAAATTAACATGTCCCATCCTTCCTTTGAAAGTTGTTGCGTCTTTCTTGTAATGCATGATAGCTATGAAAATAATTCAAATTTTCATTTTTATTCACAGGAACTACCTTTTCCATTTTCAGCATTTTGTAATGTCATTTACTTTTCCATTTACATCCCACATTCTTGGTTCATGCACCACCTATTGTGCACCTTCTTTCCCTATAATATTTATCTGGTCATGTGTGACCTCTTACATGCCTCCTTATCCTATAATATTTATTTGACCATGTGTAATTCCTCCCAAACTTTTATTTATGCACTTTAACTTAATTAGTTTATCCATATTCAAACTTACCTAACACTAAAATATGTGTGGGTTCCTCCATGGCATAACTTGGTGAGATTATTTTATTAAGAAGGTAATAGTGATAATCGATAGAGTTATGAATACAAGAGAGCACCAAATGTCCTAAAGTCAACCTAAAAAAAGGCATGAAACTAATGACAAGATTATTTGAAAAAAAAACTAAGTCCTAATCCAAACTATTGGCATATTTCTTATTTATAGAGCTTAAAAGTGTTATAGTAGGGATGGAGCCAAGTACCATTAAAATGGCTTGGAAGGAATTGCCCATCAAATATTTTTAATGTGAAAGAACCTTTTTGATGGATATCATGAATAATAAATGGACCATTCCACCAGATCCATAATTTTTTTGGGTGGCACACAAAATTCAAATCATAGACCAATACATGCAAACCAAGATGAGAACATTTTTTTTAATATATCAACCATGCCAAGCATTTTGTTTTTACTTCTCAACCCCTTGAATTTAGTGTGCTAGAATGCATGTTTCATTAAATTGAATTAAATCATCCAGTTGAGTCTTTAGGTATTATTCTTCATCTAGTTTTCTAAAGCATGTAATATGTAAGTAAGGTACAAGGAATTCCATTGACAATAATGTGTCAGTGCCAAAGACAAGGTTAAAGGGATTACTTTTATTTAGCCATTTATATATGATTTAGTCCATAAGATTTTTGAAACATGATCATCCTAATTAGTGTGAACAATATTTCTAATCTTAGTTTATTACCACTGACATTTTTTATGGCTTCAATTTTACCATTAGATTGAAGGGGATATTGTGTGGTCTTATGGTGATAAATCATGAATTTATCTAAGAGTATGTACACTATTGCATTGATAAAGTGAGTGTCATAATTACTAGTTAGACTTAATCGGAATACATATCATGTGATTATATGTTCCCATAGAAATATAGTATTGGTAGAAATAATATAATCCCATGTGGTTGTTGTTATATCCCATTGTGTGAGATAATCCATTTTAGTAATG
Source organism: Torreya grandis (assembly GCA_037957365.1). Lineage (NCBI taxonomy): Eukaryota > Viridiplantae > Streptophyta > Pinopsida > Cupressales > Taxaceae > Torreya > Torreya grandis. The sequence goes on along the minus strand of JARHVA010004647.1, from coordinate 405,450 downwards.
ATATAGTATCTTTTAGTAGGTTGAATGGGACCAACAAAATCAATAGGCCATTTTTCAAATGGTTCTTGAGAAAACACTAGATGAAGGGATATGGCATCCTGGTGGTTTGGTTTTACATGGAAAAACATCTTGATATTCCTTTAAGAGTTTAATTATTTTGGTTAACTCAATATCATACTAGTAACTACCCATAAATGGCTATTTTAGGTCTATACTTCATCCCAATATTATGTTGAAATATATAGAGTGGTGCATAATATGGTTTCTATGGGGACTGCATAAAATCTCTAACATCACATGCCCCATAGTCTATATGCAAATGTAATTTTTTTAATTGTGGTTCAAATGGATCATAAATAGTACCCTCATCAACCTAATACATAACCTTTTACTTTCACTTTTATATATATTTCCTATATTCATATTTATATTAAGAGTTAGAATCCAATAGAGCTAAGGCACTAGTAACAAGTTATTGAAATATGACTAAGTTGTCTTCAAGCACACCATGCATGTGACATATGTAGTCTTCAACATGTGCATGATATAATTATACTACATGATGGATTAATTATAAGGTCAAATGCAAATAATTTTATGGATAAGAAAATGAAAATTTTGAAAGCATGCCATGTGTGATATGATGCCAAGTATTCATTCCCTTATGGTTTACTTGATGGATGTACCACACCCTAGCTTAGGCATGTAGAGTATCATAAAATGCATGAATCCATAAGGATTTTGGTAAAAATATTTATTTGGTACTCCAAATGATTTCATAGTTTGTTATATGGTCTATTGGAAAGAGACACCATCATAACCCAGGGTGGCACAAACATGATTGTCATGGTGGAAGTGATAGTGCATAGTAGTGTATACTTATTACCATGTTTGTAATTAGTATCAATGAGTATAAAACCAAAATTAATTTGTTTATTGAAATTTTCACCTTCATCAACATAATAGTCTTCTAATTATTGCAAATACTCCCTAACCTCAATTTGACCATGAAATCAAGGTGCATGTTCTAACCTCGAGGGTGGTATACCAATAAGGTGAAAATTTCCTTTTTAATTAGATAACTTGGGGGATGAACTTAGGTGGATATAAAATACACTAAAAACATGCCTTGAAATATAATTTGCTCCTTGAGCCTATTGTTCATAAGCAATACTTATAGTATTTGAAATTAACTACTCATCTTCCCATTTTAGTATGTCCAGGAGTAGGATTCACATGTTCATTCTTTTGGTTAGTGATGTTATAAATAGTGTTGAGATCCTCATCATCATCAATGGTTTCCACAAAGAGAGGCCCTTGATCAATATTCAGAGTGATGACCATGTGTTAAGTGTCATTTTCAAAGATGATATAACACTTATTAAAATGTAAGTTAGCATTTTTATTATAATACCAAGGTCTTCCCAAGAGAGTAGGAAAGTAATTAGTTTTAGAAAGATCAATCACTTCAAAGTCACCCTTAAACATGATACCCAAGATGTTAATTATGCAATATTTAATAATGCCTATAGGTAGTGCATGAGTCTTGTTGGCCATAAATAAAAAAATGTGGTTAAGGTTACAAGGTGGGGATCCTCATTTTTATCCAGGCATACTTTTTTAGAACATTAGCCTCTGCATTAGCACCTATTAATATATCATGGATCATCTAGTTATAAAACAAAGACCTCTTTGTCGCATTATAAATTTGGTTGGACATGAGTCTCTTGTATATGTACATGGTTAAAATGATGATCCTCTGAAGACTTTATCATTTGTTATCACAACCAATTATTTAGGAGGGGGATGATGTCTTCACTAAGGATAGCTTATAGAACTCACAAAAGTTATCATGCCCTAATTCCATGGGTACCATAATTTTTTGCATCTTTATATGCATGGTAGCATCCTTGTATTTTAAGAACTCAATTTCTCTTTTACGCTCACATACTAAGGACATTGTGTAATGTAACTCCTCTTTTTGACATTAGGCATCTAGATAGTGTTGTACATGAGGTTCTTTACACTAATACTTTTTAGTATGTGGATTTGAAATAATAGGTTGAGAATGAGTTCCACTCTGAGTAGTGATATTGATCTCAGGTATAGTTAGTGGAGTGGTAAGGCATGGTTTCCACTGAACAACTAGAGTTTTAGAAACATTTTCATTCTAAATCCCTTCTCATTTTTTTCTTTGGTAATGAAATTATATAGCTATGGGCATTATTCCAGTTGATGATCATTTTTACAAAAGTCACAAATAGGTTAGACCATGCAATCACACTAGTAGTGGTCTATAAATCCACATTTGTAATATGTACGGGGTGGAAAGTGACCACCTCCTCATCCATTGACACACCCTTAACCTTTGAAAGATTGACTGCCACTAGTTTCTTATGTGTTAGCTATAAAATCTTGGCAAGTACCTTATATGTGAGCTTTATGAATTTCATCACTAACCTAGTATTCATTAGTATCATGGGTATATGCATCACATATCTTAAATATAGTGGTACTTTGGCTCAGGTGGCATGTTGAATTTTAGGATAACTTCATACATCATGGTATTCGTTATGTATTTCACAAGATTATTTTAACACAACACAAACATTCCTTCATGGACAATTATTCATGTTAAGACCCTATGCTTCACATTCAACACATCATAAGTAGATGAAAGTGTCATGATAATTTTTGGCCATAAGCTTCTCCAATTGAGAAGACATAGTAGTAATTTTGGCCTCCATAAAGGGATTAATTATTGTGTCTATAATTCCCACAACTTTGGCATGGAGAGAATTTTTAGTGCCTTGCATGAATTAATAAAGGTCTTGTGGAATAAGGCTCTTTGAAAAGGAAGTAATAACCCCTACAAACCATTGAGAATGTTATGTTATAATTATTTCAAATGATATCTTGGAAAGAAGAGTTTTGAAGTGAGTATCATATGTATACACACTCTTACTGAACTATTAATTAAAATAATATATTTTAAAGCAGTAATAATTTATTTCTCAAACTCAAGAATGTTAAATTTTTGAATAAAAATAGTTTTCAACAACTCATAGTTTACAACATGTTTTTGAACATCAAAATATATATACCATTTGTGTGTATAATCTAATAGGGTAGTGGTAAATTGAGTTTCCTTTCACCCAGTAGAAGTTATGTCATGGACCCACCAAATGAGTTCACACTTGAGAACATGTTCATTTGCATTCTCAACACATTAATACCCAGGAAGATGAAATATCATCTCATATTAAATTATAGGTACACCAGGTGGATATAGTAGACCCTATGGTGGTGGTCCTCTAATTCCTCCTGAGTTACCTCCTGATCATCATGTACCTCTAGTAGAACCACTAGTAGTACTAACTTCCATGCCTCTTAGAACAATAGGAACACTTGAAACATTAGGCACTAAGGGAGGTTTATTAATTAGAGTTGAGCTTGTATTTTTCCACTATTTATATTCAATCCACCTAGCATTCCAAGGTTAACCATACATCTTAACTACATTGGAAAGGTAAAATCAAATGGTGAATTTAGTGGCCTTATTGAAAAATGCTACTTTGAACTTGTATTCCTAGAGTATCTTCTATGGATTCAAATTTAGAGTCAACTTTAGACGTCACACCATTAGTATCCCAATCTATTACAATAATTATACCAAACTCAAATGCATTAATATGTACTATAGTGGGGGAATTTGGCCTAATTGGATTAGGTTTCACTATCACTAATTCTTGTCCTACATATTTTGTGTATACCTATGCCAAATAAGGGCATGGATATGTGGTTAGGGAGTACTCACTATGCCTTTCCACCTTTCTATATATTCTTGAAACACTTCTAAGATCCTCCTAATTTCCATTAGTATCTCTACCTATCATGGCCTTATGCCTAGCCTCATCATATTTATGCTTCCATAGTTCTTGTTAACTAACTACCATGATGAACTACCAATACTATACCGATATATACCCCCTTATTTACCCACCAATTGTACTAATCATATATGAGATATTTTTAGTGATCCATGGGGAATTTTTTAAGTCCAAAGTCAATAATAAAATTATTAATTTCTAAGGGAAATTTCCTTAAATACCTTCCACATGATTCCCGTAGGAAATTAAATTGTGCTTCCCCTAAACAAATATATGTAGACAAAGCATATTCTAATATGAAGTTATTTAGTGTTCCTTTCCACTAAACATCCACCACATGTGTCTAAGTATTTTTCAACTTTTCCAAGGCCTTCTAACACTCTACTAACTAGGAAGATTTATGTTTGTAATTTCTCAAGAGATCTTTTGTTTATGATGAAATCCAAGCATGCAAATGAATGGGTAGTTATACAAATAAGGATTTATATAAAAAATCATACATATGTTACTCTATCCATTATAATGAATAAAATTTTGGCCAATATATTAAATCACAAATTTTATTATATATTTTTTCAATCCAAAACTCTGATGTTTTCCAAATAGATCCACTTGATCATCTTTTTACATCATGCTAACAATTTCAATGAGTGTCGATAATGGAACTAAAATTTTGGGCCTTTATCTTTTGTTTTGCTTGACTAAATACTAATCACATTATTAAATTAAATAAATACTCTAATGAGATATCACACTAACATATCACATGATTAGTGACATCACATGCTCACCCAAAGCATGTAGCCAAGACTAGTTCTCATCTATTCTACTACATGGTGGTGGATTAACTTAACTATCTACACTTAGGTGCTTGGGTTAGTTATATTTAGTTTCATTCCTACAAATTTCACATTATGGTTTACCATTTTATTCATTCCATATATTCCACATACATATAATTAGCACCATAGTATTAGACTGACACATATTTTAGAATTTGTAAATAAAAATAGTCATTCCATTGGTTTCATTTGAAAATTAAAGTCAATCATACACCATAGCTTACTAATGGACATATAAGATTACAAACATAACTTAGTAGCACTTCCTCTCTAGTATTCTCTCTATATCTACACTTATTCACAAAATTAAGAGGTATTTATACATAATCCAACCCCTCTCCTAAGGTTACATTATTAATACAATAACGATGACTAATCAATTACTATTTCAAAAAAATAAGTCATGGTGATCCATTACAATAGAATCCTTTTGATTCAAGCCTAAAAATTGATATATATTCTCTCCATGCTAGATATAAGTTCTTTTTCTCTTATTCTATCATGAACAAGTTATATATTCATTCTTAACTATTCTTTTTTGATGCTTCCATAAACTACTTCATAATCATCTCTACTTCTTGTATTATTGTCCAAGTCTTGTGATTTTGTTCAATTCATACATCTTTCATTTCTCCTTGCTATTTGTATCCTTTTGACCCACAACTCACTCTCCTATGCCAAGGTATTTTGTGCCTTTCTTTTCCACACCTTTCTCTTTCATTCCAAGGTCCTCCACATTATTACCTTTCATGTTTTTTTTTTCATGCCATGACTTCAAAACCCTTAGAATATATAAATACAAAGTTTGGGGTCCAACAAATAAAAACACCCAAATTAGGTGGAATTTAAAAAGATATCAAATAACCACAATGAAATAAATTATCAAATAGAAATAGTATGATTCTAAAAAATTAAAGTGAAAAAAAAGTAAATAATATGGTACAAAAAGGTAAATTATGATCAAAATGTATGCTAAAGATAGTAATGTGAAATCAAAATATGTATAAAATTTGAAATCAAAACATGTGATAAATTTCAAATGAATAATATGATGTAATAAAATATTTTCTCACAAAAACCATGAAATAGGATGATAAAAACCATCAATAACATTTTTTAAAAATCACTATAACTGATATATTTATATAACCATGGTATCTTATACTTTTTTTGGAGATAGGTAAGGAATTTATTATGAATGAACTCAAGAGAAAAATAAGGTGTGATAAAATAATAAGGGTGTTGATCCCTTTGTATAGAATAACATAAATGGGGAATTGCCACTAACACTCATGAGGGTGGAAGAAGAAATTATTTTGGTTAAGGAGGTGGTTCTGGCCATAGGGGATGGTGTTCCTCCATCTTAATCATATGATTTGAACATTAATAAGGAACTTGAGTATCAAGCCTTAGAAACTTTTATAAATCTTACTAAAAATTTCTAGATCTATGCATAGAATAGGTAATATTAGTCCATTTTTAGTCCTATACCTAGAAATTATCCAACCCTATAGCTTGGGATTATGACATATGTTTGAAACTAGCTTGTTAGTTATGTTGGGATCTCTAAATGGATGTATAGTGAGTACATTATCTAGTCACATTTAAAACTTGCCTTAGTAATCTTTGTAGGTCCTTTTATCTCATGACAAGCTTGAGATAGTTAGTGTTATGGTGTCTAAAGTGTTTGGTTGGGCCCTATACATATTGAAGGATAATCACCATAAGGGAGATACAGTAATGAAGCCAAGTTAGAGGAGGTAGTTTGACAAAGTTCTAAGAGCACACTAGTCATGCATAATTATCATAAGGTATGCACATTATGAGCTTTCAATGATCATTTTGAAGGAAATTATGTGATATAATTAAATTTTATTGATTCTTGAGATGTCTCATATGAATTCACATGGTGTTATAGTTGATTAACTTCTTTTAAAGGCATATATTTGAGTCTGGTCAATGGTTTTAACCATAATGGATGTTATTTTGGATTTAATTTATCATTATATCACTCATATGCCTCCAATAGATACCTCATGAGTCCCACTATTTCATCATGAATTGTTTTCATTACCTAATTAGATCCACCATAACCTTGTTTAATGCTCAATTCCTCCTATATAGGCCCACACGTGCCAATTTATAACCCTTCATCTCCCTAAAGTTGAACCACCAATTCAAACACTTTTTTCCTCCTATTTTACCTCAAAAACATCATTGAGATACATTTTAGGGATAAAATAAGGAGATATGTAGGAAAATGGACACTTTACATGTGTTTTATTAATAATATGGATTTGTAATGTATAGATCCGCTCAGTCAGGGGTATATTTTTGTAGGGTGAGTTTAGATAAGTTTAATGGTGGAAGAATCATATTTGTATAGCTTTATATGGTCCCAAAACCATTGTTCTTCTACCTCAAGTACATTGGAGAGCTCAAAGGACTCCTCAGGTTAATGGTCATTTTGTACAACAAGGGAAGATTGGGGGTCCATGTTTTTAAGCATGGAAATTTCACTCAAAGGTCTAATAACTCATGTAATTTGTCTAGAAGTTAAAATCATATCCTCTATGAACATTGATTAATAAGTTAAGGAGTTTCTACATCCTCCTCATCTGTACAGGTAATCTTGAGATAATTGATTTTCAAAGGAATTTGATTTAGTTACAAGAAATAACTAGTTGTCCTATTCTCTAAAGTTATGTAGCATCCTTTTATGCTAATTATAGCATGGTATCCACTCATTTAATCTCAAATGGCATGTTAATATCCTTGACTGGTTCTTATGTGTGGTATTCAGACTAATCTATGCAAGCATCAAGTTTTGGGTGCTTCCTTTAGGGGTTGTAAGTAATGTTTCATGGTGTTATAGATGTGTCATAGTGATTAACACCTTTTCACCTAGTTTTAAGGTCCAAATATCCTAATTCTTCCTTATAACACTTCATAAATACCTAGCTCTATATGGTTGAAAGACATTACATAATGGATTATGTATATGGCATATTAGCACCTACATGATTTCAATGTGTTTCATGAGATATGAAGGAGGTGGTGATATGGTAGTGAGTTATTTTCGTGCTTTAAAAATATTCTCATCCCTCAATATGCCTTCAAATTCCTTGTAAACCATGTCCTATGCATTTAGTAGACTCAGTCACATTTTGTAAAAGTTAAGGTTTCTTTGTAGATTTTAAGATATTTTTTAGAACACTATATTTCATTATGAGGCCTTAAACACCTTACTTTTTCTTCAAAATATTTATGCCTATCTCCATATTCATTAGGGTTCCCTCAAGGTCTACTTAGGTTGGTCTTAGGGGAAGGTATTTTGTTCATTCCATGGTTATTTCATATTCACATTTTATCACTCTATCTCACTACCATTATGTTGTGTATGACTTTGTTGTCACATTAATTTCACTCCAATATGTCCCCACTATTATCCTCCTCATTCACTTAAACTTACCCAAATATTAGGTATCCTAAGTTAGTTCCCACACTACAATAAAACCATCCACACCTTTGAAATCATCAAGATAGATCCATATGGTCATGTGATAGTGAGGTGAAAGTGCAATATGCACTTACAACTAACTTTAGGGTTGTTATGGTCAAGTCTCATAAAGGGTTATGGGAACCATTCTAGGCGTAATTTTTGATATGAGTCCCATGAAAAATACATGCTAAGGAGGTTTAAGGGTGGTGGGATTTAATTTTGACAAAATTCAAGTATCATTTTAGTCATACTCCACCTGTGCATGTTCAAAACCACCCTATAGGAAATCTCCTTGATAAAAGGCAACTCAAAGTGACACCATAGACTTAGGTTGGTATCTATGCCTCATGTGAAATTATAAATATTTTTTGTATCAAACAAAGAGACAAATCTCACATTGTCAAACATGTAATATTTATGACCATCACCACTGAGGAGACAAATGACATCATCAAAGTCTTAAGGGCATACATGTTATGTAGAGAATGAGGCAAACGATAAGTAGAAAAATGGTATATGCAATGAATTAGTGTGGACATGATATAATATAATCATGGAGATCACTCTAATCATGTTATAATAATTTCTTAGATCCATCAACATCCTCAATTTAAAGACTATAAGCCATATTCTAAAATGTAAGTCTAATTCTAGTAGGTAGTTTTAGGCTATTTTGAGCCAAAATATGGATATGGACCCCTTTTAGGCATAACCAAGATCCCAAATTCCATACATAAGGTTTTTATGACATATATAAGGCCCCCAAATTTTCACTTTTTTGATAAAAATAGTGTACATACTCATTGTTTTGTCTCAGACCAAGGCTAGTTTGTGTAGACAAAAAGTGGGGTTAATGACACATCCTTGGTATAAGATATCTCCAGTAAAATTGAGGTACATTAAATTTTTGGTTTAGATATATAATGATGAATAATTTACTTTGAATCCTCCCTCATATTATAAAACTTAGTTTCATGATTCAAAACCTTAGAAGTGTGTTGGCACAATCATGCATGCAACCTTGTAAATACACCTCAATGATGTTTTAAAACCTCTACAAATTATTATGATCTATAAAATGGACAAAGTTAAGATAAAATGTATTATTAAAACCTAAAAATTATGTTTTAATGGTCAATAATTAGTAATAATTGTTAAATTCCCTAAATACCAATTCAAGTTAGTCTACCTATGTGCAAACATTTTAAGGGGTAGATCCATTACTCACCCACATCACCACATGGATCCTTTGATCCTAATATCCTAAGGGAATTTAAGTATCCTAAAAATTAAAAATCCATGGAAATTTTATTTTAAATGATGGGATAAGCTATATGAATTATTGTTAATAATTTTGGGACTCAAAACTACCTACAACTAACCCTAGCAACAACTTCTAATGTTCAGGTCTCCATGGAGTCTTTTCATGGGAATCCAACCTATTTAGGGTAGGAGGGGAGGTTAATGCCCTAATAATTTATGGAATTTGTTGTAGTTTTGAATTTCCATACTCTATTAATCATACTTAAGAGTGTGGATACCTCAAACCCTACACAAATCATAAAAATGGCCTGATGGTGGAAAATCATCTCAAAACCCATTCAAATTCAAACTTTCAATTATGAAACCATCTTTCACATCCTCCAAGGTCCCTTGGGCTTCACCATGGCCCCTTTTTTGGAATTTATGGGGTTAAAAATATTCATAAAATTCTTAGAAAGGCCAATTTGAGCTCAAGGATCAATCTACAAAATAATTTCACTTTCAAAATGAATTTGATAATAAGGGCCCTCAAGACATTTGAATAATATTCTTGGAGGTATCCATGTTGACCTCTATGATTGGTTTTAAGGTATAGAGTTGTAGACCTTAGTATAATTGGGATATGTTCACTACAAGAATAGAAATTGGCATGATTAAGGAAACAAATTTGATCTCTAAACCATTTAAGACCTTTCCCCCATCACATATAAGGCAAACATGGTTTCATAAGCCAATGTATAAGCCAAGGCTTGTGGCAAAGGTGTGAACACACAATGATGTCTAGGTTTCAACATGGTTATGCCATCAAAAGAGTGGATCTAAGCTTAAATTAAAGATTTAAATGGTTGTGAATCCTTTTTTGGGAATCATTAAATTATTATGAATCCATTAGGGCTAACCCAGGTCTTAGAAAGACCACCACAGTGCATCCTTCTAATTATAAACCTACACATGATTATTAAAGGGCAAGTTATCCATAAAGGAATCATATTCAAGGACTCACCAAGGCAAAGAGGGGTACACTTAAGGAATATAAATGATTATGGAAGGTGAGGGAATTTTTTAGCTTAGATTTGAAGAATCAGGTCATAAACCCAAGCTCAGATTCTTAAGAACCAATCTAAAAGCCCAAAACTCCCTTAAACCCTAATAAAAACTAGTCTTGAGAGGTTTAGCTAATAATATATTATTTTTCTTAGAATTTCCTAGTTTATCACTTGGACCCTATATATAAATCAAAAGGGCTTCCACTCATGGCATTAGATGGTATGTAAGGTGTACAGATGCCCCTAGAAAAGACAAAATTTCAGAGTTTTAATTGGATTATATGTTGTAAATCCAAGGGAAATATTATACATCATGGAAAGAATAAGTGAAATAATTATTCTACTTGATCAACATCATTCCATTTCATGGAACTCATTAGGAAGGTTCTCACCATCCTATTCAAAACTATCAGTTTGTGAGACAGGTTTTGGGCTAAGTAATACAAGGCTAAGATGTGTTATAGGTAAATAATCCTTTAAGGGAATCAATTTCAATGCATTAAGGACATTCAAAAGTTTATCTAAGTCTTATCATGGAGTTTTAGGCCTAAAATTAGTTGTTAAATTGAAGAAAATGGTGAACATGAATAGAATTTTGGGAAACTAACTATACAGGTATTTTTATCAAATAAGTAGAAGACTCTAGTGAAAGTAAGGTGGTGTGAGGACATTACTTCACATTTTTAAAGAATTTAAATTGTAATTTAGAAGACTACACAAAATGGGGGTCATTACTGTAGGTCAAAATAAATTTTATGAAGAATTTAGCATGTATATTGATGCCAAGGTTTATCAATGCCTAAAATGACCTTTTGCACCCCCATATGCATTGAAAAACTATTTAATGGAGGAATGTGTATCTATTTTGATTAAATTCAAAGAATAATTTAGGTTATTTGAAGCAGAGAAATCCACCCTATTCCAAATTTGTCTCATTAAAGGAATTCTAATGCTCACAAAAGAAGAAAATGCTTGTGTAACTACTCCAAGCCACATTGGGCTCATTGATGACCCCTTCTATGCCAAAATTCCTCTCTCTTGCCTTCCATTATCACTATAAATGTAGGAATTGAGCTCTTTTTTTCCATCCCTCATCTAGGTGTAGCAAATCTCTACCAAAATCACTATGTAAACTCTTTTGAAGTAATATAAGATAAACTCATATTCTAATTGAGTGTTAAGTGTATCTCATTGAAGTTTGATCTACATAATGTGTGTTTATTTTTAATCATATGTAGGTATTTCATGTAATTTTTTTTTAGTTTTTCCAATTTATTATAGGTTGTGTGAAGTGTTATTTAATGATATTTCTCTTGAAGTGTTAAGGAGCCTATAGTGCCTTGCATAGACCTCATCCCTTATGTCCTTCAAGCTACAGGTTTCTACCTAGCCTTCAGGCAAAACACTCATGTTTAAAACATTTTAAAAGGATTTTACAAACCCTTTTCCCAATTTGATTCATTATTAGTCATGAAAATGTTTAAGCTAAGAGTGGACCATTGAATAATTTGGTGCATACCACATAGGTTAGATTCTAGTTTAGTTTCCATTTCTCTCTCTTTTCCTTATAATAGATTTTAGATATTAGGAAGGTAGTATATTGTCATATCATGGGAGTTATTACCTATAATTATATATGTTTGACATACAGTGAGACAACCCAAAGTCTTAGGTTAATCCCATGTTAGACTAGATTTGAGTAAGGGACTTGAATAATCCTTTTCTTAACTAGGGTACAACCTAGAACTCTAAAAGTTCTAGCGTGCCTAGTAGGAATAAAATAAAGGCACTTGGAAATCATATTGGGATATATTTTAAATTTTGGAGGACACTTGGAAGTCTTATATTTGTTATCAACAGATTGAAGGGCATGTTCATGAACCAAAAATCCACTAGGTCTACCTCAAAAGGTAAGCAAGTTCAATTCATTGAATTTCCATTAGAAATTTTAAGGAGGAAGAGGGTACCTATTTCAAACCCCAATATATCACCCCATAATTCTCCCAAATCTCCAAAATTTTCAAATTATACCTATACACAGTCCTTTAAAGGTCCACCAATCCAAATCACAAGGCCTAGATTACAAGATTTTGTCCCTTTCAATGGTGGTAGCCCTCTTAACCTTCATCAAAATGATGATATCATTTTTTATTATCTAATTATTTTACCATAATTTACAGTATAAAACTACACCACTCATATAGAGAATATATTTGATATTGCAAACCTTTTCTTGGTACATAACATTACTCAAGAGAATTTAGGCATGAGACTACTAGCCACATATTTGAAAGGCAAAGCCTTATAATGGTATAGGGGTCTAGATCCTACCCAAATACATACTTGGGATGAGTTTTGTGAGTGTATTTTCAATATTTTTTAGGATATGAGTGACCATGTGTCATGAGTTAAATAGCTCACCTCAATCAATAGGGCACCCTAAAAATCTATAGTTGATTTTAACTATAGGTTCTAAAAAACATGGGATAGAATCCCTATCATCATTAAGCCCACACCTAATTATGATTTTATTTACTACTTAAGTGAATTAAATTTATATATTTTAGTCATGATCCGATCCATGGGTGGGACAACTCTACCTGAAGCCTATGAGATATCTATATGGGTAAAACTATTTGATACAAGTAGGAAAAATCATGCCAATACCTCTTATTCCCCTCTTTTCTAAGCTTCAACCAACTCTACCTACCATTTCTCATTTTCCCACTCCAAAAAATCAAGAATAACTTAATGATATTCAAGTGGATAGACTTGGCAAGATTGAAGGCTTGTTGAAGGCATAAAATAATAAGCTAGTGGCTCTGGAGAGGCAACAACATACCTCATATAGATCATATCAAGGCCCCTTCCAAGCTCAATATCCTTTTAAATCATAAAAAATACCCCATTATCCATAAAATAAAAAATCCCAAGGCTAAATTACTCAATATATACCTTATAACAACTACAATCCCATAGCTATAAGTATCTCAAGAGCCTTGGTCCCCACATAAGAGGGTCAATGGTAATCAAGAGGGTTGTGCAATGAGATGGTAAGGGCTGAAAATGGAGAAATTTATCAATATCCTAGTTGTAATCATGCTCCTCCATTCTAAATCCATGATAAAATACCTCCTCCACCATAATGTCCTATAATGAACTAAGGTAACATGCCTACCATGACATCATTAGAGGCTCCAATCCAACAACAAAGAAACATGGGTAAGGCACCAGTTAACACTACTTGCATGAAATTTCAATGAGGAGAGCATGTGTTTAAACATGTAATAGTAAACATGGGGTAAATTACACAAAAATAAGATGAATCATTTGTGACCCATACAAGGGCTAAAAGGAGGATGGTATAGAACAATTTGGGGTAGCCTAGGGTCTCTTCAACACCTCCACAAGTCAGTCATCATCATACCACTTCAAAAACATCCACTAAGGCCCTTGAAACTCAATAAGTACCTTAATATCATGAGTAGTAGAAGAATTCTCCTTTTGTCCATAAATTCACTCAAGTGTTAAGTGATATTTCTACTCCCAAGGTATAGTCCAAGAACACCAATCTTCCTTTCAAAATTATGGATCACATGAAAAGGTCCAATGTCACCATGTCAATGTATGATGCTATGTATATTTTGGGGAAAAATATATCTTCCAATAAGATCTCTCCAAGTTCTCCCATGTGAACAAGGTAACTAACAAGGTGAGCATTATTTTTGTCAATAGTAGTCAACCTAGTCAAGTTCAAGTTCCTAGTCAAGTTTAGGCTTGTAATTTTGTCCAACCCCCTAAGGTTTTCAACCCCCACCCTATTTTACTTATCAATCATCATGGGTTATTTCCTTATCCATAGTTTAATTATTGATTTAAGTGATTTAACCTCAATCATGCCTAAAGACAAAATATAACTTGAGCTTAAATATGTGCCTAATGAAAAGGGTGTTCTTCAGTTGGATGGTTCCCCCACTAAAATAGTAGGTGTCTTGAAAGACCTTAAAATTACATTGGTATCCTGCCAAAATTATGTCATCACTCAAGATGTAATGTTTATGGACCTACCCCCATAATTTTACCTATGCCTATCTAGGGACTTTACTAAAAAATTGGGGGTTACTTATCCTCTAACTAGTCATACATGGTCTTTGGGATCATATATGGGACTAGGGTCACTATTAGGTTAGAACATATCTCTAGGTTCCATCTAGATTCCTATATGCGTAACCTTGAAAATGTCAACTATACTATACTAGATGAAGATGAGAATGTTAGTGAACAAGAGCCTTATGATCACCTTGAATGCATATCAAACCTTATTTTGGATGAATGGCTAGTTTATAATCATATATTTGATCCCTATAGTAACATTGAGGTGGAAAATTTAGGAGTTCATTATATTCATGATGAAGGTGTTGTTATACCCTCCTTGACAAGCATATCTTAAGAAACAGATGGTTTATGGGCGTTATTCTTTGATAGTTCAAGGTCAAATATGGTAGTGGGGCTAGAATCATGTTGATTTCACCCTCAAATCATAAATACTACTCAGCTACAAGTTTTTATTTTAATTTCACCTAAAACATAGTTGAATATGAGGCCTTTTTACATGGTTTGAAAAAGGCAAGAAGGAGAGGTGTCAAAATCCTTCAAGTCAAGGGTGATAGTGATTGAGTCAAAAAAGGATTGTCAATCCAAAGGTATAAGAATTGATGAGAAGAGAAATATTCAAGTTGATTGAGTCAAGGATAATAATTCCCATCAAACATTCCTCATGGGTGGCAAACCTTATGCTAGTGAGGAAGAAGAATGTGGAAATACATTTGTGTGTTGAATTTAGGGACGTCAACAAGGTGTCTCTAAAATACCATTACCCACTACCCTCAAAGGACCAAATTCTCTAAAAATTTGTAGGCTCTCAGACATTCTCATTGCTTGTTATCTATTCTAGTTAAAATTAGATCATGGTCAAAGAGGAAGATAGACATAAGACTAGCTTCACCATAAAGTGGGGCACTTATGCATACATGAAAACACCCTTTAGATTGTCTAATGTAGGGGTAAATTTCCAAGGTAAATGGATGTTTCCTTTGATGTTTTAATCAATGACATTGTGCTCATCTACCTTGATGACATCACTATTTTCTCAAAAGACCCAACAGACCACATACCTCACTTGAAATTAGTCTTTGAAAGATGTAGGGAGTTTGGTGTATCATTGAATCCTAAAAATTGAATATTTGGTGTTCATGAAGGCAAATTATTAGGCCATGTAGTGTCCAAGGATGGTCTTTACATAGACTCCAAAAGAGTTTAATCCAATCTTTCCTTACCCCTACTTAAGAAAAAGAAATGTCTACAGAGTTTTTAGGGAAGATTAATTTTATAAGAAGGTTTACCCTAGGCTTTGCAGAGCTGGTCAAGCCTCTTACTCACATGTTGAGGAATCATAATGATTTTACATGGAAAAATAATGAAAGAGGAGATTTGAGGCCATTAAGGAGGCCATCTCTCAGGTCCATACAATCTTTAACCCTGATTTTAATAAATAATTCTACTTGTATACCTTCTCTACATTGGATGAAATCTCTGCCATGTTAATGTAGTAGAATGATCAAAGCCTAGAATAACATATTAACTTCTTTAGTCAGGACATAGAGGGATATGAGGAGAGGTATAAATTTTTATAAAAACATGTGCTTATAGTGGTGATAATTTTGAATAAATCTAGTCACATGTTCTCTAATAGAAAGATCATACTCATGGTGTTATACCCAAGCATTAAGTAGTCTATACTCAACAGAGACCTCAATGAGAAAAGTGTTTGGTGGATGGAAAATTCATGTAGTATGACATTGAATTTATAGTTACAAATATTTTAAGGGGTAGAGGGTAATGTGAGCACCTAGCATTAGAATTAAAAGAAAACAAAGACCAAGTGTTGGTAGTCCATGATAGCCAACAACTAGTTGCAGACAACATACCTTTCAGTTAGACACATGATGTGATCAAGTTTATCTAATAAATCCAATGTCCCAAAGGGTTAGATAGATCCAAAAGATGAAATTTAGGTTTAAAAATATACCTTATGTTTTAATATATTGAATAATTTTCAAGAGAGACATCTGAGGCATGCTTTTGAGGTATGTGGAATCATGCCAAATAGACAAGTTGTTTGAACAATTCCATGATGGTCCATCTAGTGAGAACTTTGATACCAATACCATAGCCTCTAATATTATTATATATAGGTAATTTTATCCCACATTTTTTTATATATTTACACTCATGGGTAATAAAGTGTCTAAAATGTGCAATGTTCATTAGAAAATACAAACTAGTTGCCCTTCCCTTAAAACCAATACAAGTAGAATAACCCTTCATTCATTGGGGCTTGGATTTAATAGGGATGATACCCACACCTTAACATAAAGGAAATAATTTCATCATAATAGATATAGACTACATCACAAGGTGGGTTGAGTTAGTGGCCCTCAAAGAAGCCAATACAAATTTTGTCTTAGAATTTCATGGCAACCTTGTGATCATATCTAGTGTGCCCTCCATAATCATTTTTTCCAATAAAATTTACTTAACTAGAATAAATGTATGTGACTGGGATATTTCACATGTAATTTATCTCAAATCATATTCTAATTATTACCCATAGGGTAATGAACTAGCAGAGTCCATAAATGAGAACTTATTGAGGATTATCAAGAGGACTATAGAGGATAATCAAATGGAATGGCATACTAGATTGAGTACTACCTTATGATAAGATAGGGTGACACATAAGAAGGATACTAGACACTCCCCATACCTCCTTGTCAATGGGAGAGAATAAAAGTTCCTATCTCTCTTGAACTACCTACACTAGAGCTTACCCACCAACTTGAGCTCCTAGAGGATGATGTTATGCAAGTAAGGTTGAATGAATTAAGATAATTAGAGGAGATAAGGGATACTGATATGCACATCATGTGGTTTTTTTATCACCAATTTAAGAGGTCATTTGATAATATATCCTCCTCCAAAACATTCCAATAAGGTGATATAGTCCTCAAATGGGATGAGGACCATGAAAAATTAGGAAAGCACTCCAAGTTTGACAGCCTTTAGAGTAGGCCATATGTCATCACATGTTTCAAGAAGATAAATTACTTTTATCTTCATAAGTTTAATGAAGATATCCTTCTAATCCCTTTTAATGGGAGGTATCTCAAATTTTTCTACTAATTCTATTTCATGATCTTTGTACATAGGTAGGTAGGTCTATATTTTATCTCCAAGTGCTCTTACACAATGTCTTATTTATTATTTGATCTTTCTATTTAGGTAGTTATTTGGTGTTTTTTTCTTTTTTTTTGTATTGCTACTTGAGTGTGTCTCATTTCTTCAAGAGTTTTCAAGATGAAGTCATAATCCATATTACAGTCATACTCTATTTGTCTAGTCAACATGAGTAAGTTTGAACAAATTTTTGGGTTCCATGACTAGGAGGCTAGTCAAGCTAGTTGAGTCACTAGAAATTTTGGTTAGTTTATAGTCCTAGAACTAGAAATTTTCCAACCCTATAGCTTGGGATCATGACCTATGTTTGAAACTTGCTTGTTAGTCATGTTGGGAGCTCTAAAGGGATGTCTAGTGAGTCCATTATCTAGTGACATTTCAAACTTGCCTTAGAAGTATTTTTATGTCCTTGTATCCCATGAATATATTTATTGCGTTATTTTTATGGTGTATAAAGTGTTTGGTTATCCCCTATAAATCTTGAAGGATCATCAACATAAAGATGTAGTAATGAAGCCAAGTTAGAGGAGGCAATTTGACAAAGGTCTAAGAGCACACTAGTCATGCATAATTATCATAAGGTATGCACATTTTGAGATTTCATGGATCATTCTTAAGGATATTATGTGATCTCATTAATTTTTATTGATTCTTGAGATGTTTCATACATATGATCATGGTGTTATAGTTAATTAACCTCTTTCAAAACCATATATTTAAGTTTAGTCAATGGTTTTAACCATAATGGATGTTATTTTAGACTTAGATAACCAGTAGATCACTCATATGCATCTAATAGAAACATAATGAGTCCCAATAATTCATCATGAAAGGTTTTAATACCCTAATTAGATCCACCATTGCCTTGTTCAATGCTTAATTCCTCCTATATGGGCCCACACATGCCAATTTGTGACCCTTCATCTCCCTCATGTCTAACCACCAAGTCAAACACTATTTTTCTCTCCTATTTACCTATAAAACATCATTTAGATACATTTTATGGATAAAATAAGGAGATTTGTAGGAAAATGGACACTTTATAGGTGTTTTAACAATAGTACGGATTCATACTATATAAATCAGCTTAGTCAGGGGTATATTTTGGTAGGGTGAGTTTAGATAAATTCAATGGTGGAAGAATCATAGTGTTATATATGTATAGGGGCCCAAAAATTTTATTATTCTACCTCAAGCTCATTGGAGAGCTCAGGCGACTCCTCAAGTTAATGATCATTCTATATAACAAGGGTAGATTGAGGGTCTAAGTTTTCAACCATGGAAGGTGCACTCAAGGGTCTAATCACTCATGGAATTTATCTAAAATTTGAAGGCCTATCCTCTATGAACATTGGTTAATAAGTTAAGGATTTTATGCATTCTCCTCATCTATACAGGTATTCTTGAAACAATCAATTTTCAAATGATTTTGATTCATTTACAAGAACCAACTAGTTGTCATATTATCTAAATTTATGTAGCATCCTTATATGGTGATTTTATCATGGGATCCACTAATTTAATCTGATATGACATGTCAATACCTTTGATTGGTTCATATACATGGTCTGTAGACCAGTGTATACAAGCATAAAGTTTTGGGTGCTTCCTTCGTGGGTTGTAATCAAAGTTTCATGGTCTGAGAGATGTGTCATAGTCCTCAAGAACTTATCACCTAGTTTCAAGGTCTAAACATCCTATTTTTTCCTTATAAAAGTTCATTGGGAACCACTTGTATGTGATTGAAAGACATTGTAGAATGGACTGTGTATATGGAACATTAACACCTATAGGATTTCAATGTGTTTCATGGGATATGAAGGAGGTGGTAATATGGTAGTGAGTTGAATTCATGCTTTAAACATCTTCTTAACCCTCCATATGCCTTCACAGTTCTTTCAAACCTAGTCCTATTTATTTAGTAAACTCAATCACATTTTGTAAAAGTTAAGGTGTCTTCATAGATTTTAATGTATTTTTGATAATACAATGTTTCATTATGAGACCTTAAACACCTTGCTTCTAATTCAAAATATTTATGCCTAACTTACCCTCAAGGTCTACTTAGGTTTGTCTTATGGGAAGGTATTATGTTAATTCCATTCCCATTTCATATTCACATTATCTCACTCTGCCTCACTGCCATTGTGTTATGTATCACTATGTTATCACATTCATTTCACTCCAATGTGTTCACACTATTATCTTCCTCATTCAGTTAACCTTCCCCAAAGATTAGGTATCTTAAGTTAGTTCCCATGATACACTAAAAAAATCTAGACCTTTCAAATCATCAATATAGATCCATATGGTCATATGATAGTGAGGTGAAAGTGCAATATGCACCTATAAATAGCTTTAGGGTTTTTATGGTCAAGTCTCATAAAGGGATGTGGGAACTATTATATGCATAAAAATTGATATGAATACCATAAAACATACATGTTAATGAGGTTTAATGGTTTTGAGAATCACTTTTGACAAAATCCAAGTATCATTTCAGTCGTACTTCACCTGGGCATGTTCAAAACCATCCTACATGTAGTCTCCTTGATAGAAGGCAACTCAAAGTGACACCATTGACCTATGTTGGTATTTATAACTCATGTTAACTCAAAAATATATGGTATATGGAAAAAAGAGACAAATATCACACTATCAAAGATTTAAGACTTATTACCATCACCCCTAAGGAGATAAATGACATCATCATAGTCTTAAGGTCATATAGGTTATACAAAGAATGAGGCCTAAGATGAGTAGAAAAATGGGATATGAAATGAATTAGTGTGGATATCCTATAATAAAATCATGAAGAACACTATAATAATTTTATAAACACTTCTTATATCCATCAACATCCTTAGGTCAAAGACTACAAACCATATTCCAAAATGTAAGCGTGATTTTAGTAGGTAGTTTTAGGCTATTTTGACCCAAAATAAGGATATGGACCCCTTCCAGGCACATATAATATCCAAAATTATATAAAAAAATATGTTCATAACTTACAGAAAGACCCCACATACTCACTTAGTTGAGACAAATAGTGGACATACTCACTATTTTGTCTCAGACCAAGGTTAGTCTGTGTAGACAAACAGTGGGGTTAATGACCCATCGTTTCTATAAGTGGTATCCAATCAACATGAGGTAAATGAAAATTTTGGTTTAGTTATATAATGATTAATAAGTTCCTTTTAAACATTTATCATAGTCTAACACTTAGTTTCATGATGCAAAACCTTAGAAGTGTGTTGGCATAGTCATATAGGCAGCCTTGAAAGTAGACCTCAATGATCTTTTAGAGCCTATGCAAGTTGTTATGATCCATGAAATGGACAAATTAAAGAGTTTAGGTATGATTTAGACCTAAAAATGATGTTTCAATGTTCAAAAAGTGGGGAGAATGGTTTTAATTCCCAAAATACTATCTTGAGCTAGTCCACATATGTGCAAGCATTTTGAGGGGTAGATTCATATCCTCACCCGCTTCACCACATAGATACATTAATCTAGATATACTAAGGTAATTTAATCCTCCATAAGCACTAAACATACATGGAATTTTAATTGTCAATAGGGGGCAAAATTTTATGAATAATTGTTAAGAAATTTGCCACTCAAAACTTGCCTGTAACTAACCCTAACACCAAATTCTAATAATCATATCTCTATGGATTGTTTTCATGGTAATCCAACATATTTAGGGTAGGAGGGGAGGTCAATTCCCTAATAATTTATGGCCTTTTTTGAGGTTTGAACATCCATACTGTATGAAACATCCTTAAGAGTGTGAACACCTCCAACCTTGCATAAAGCACAAAAATGACCCAATGGTGTAAATTCATCTCAAAACCCATAAAAATGTAAAACTATAGTTATTAAACCATATTTTACATCCTTCAAGTTCCCTTGGGCACCACCACAGACCCTTATTTGGCATGTTCAAGTATATCACTATATGGAAAAGGCCTAGAAAGGCCAATTTGAGATCAAGGATCAATCTACAAAAGATTTTCACATGAAAAATGAATTTGATAAGGAAGGACAGCCTAAAAAAAATTGAATAATATTATTTTGGGTCTCCATGTTGACCTCCATGATTGGTTTGAAAGCAGAGAGTTGCATATCCCAGTATAACTAAACTATGTGCACTGAAGGAATAGAAACTAACATGATGAAGGAAATAAATTCAATCTCTAAACCATCTAAGACCTTTCCCCAAATCACATATTAGGCAAACATGGTTTCATAGGCCAATGTATAGGCTAAGACTTATAGCAAATGTGTGTAGATGGAGTGATGTCTACATTTTACCATGGTTATGCCATCAAAAGAGTAAAGATGAGATTAATTTGAAGAGTTGAAGGGTTGTGAATCCTTTTGTGGGAATAATTAAATTATTTCCAATCCCTTTGGTCTAACACAAGTCTTAGAGAGACCACAATAGTGCATCCTTATACTAATATACCTGCACAAGCTTATCAAAGGGCAATCTCTCCATAAAGGAAGCATCTTCAAGCACTCACCAAGGCAAAGAGGGGTATACTGAAGGCATCCAAATGATTTTGGAAGGTGAGGGTGTTTTTTAATCTTGGATTTGATGTAATCATATTATAAACCCAAGCTTAGATTCTCAAAAACCAAGCCAAAAATCCCAAACCCCCTAAAACCTCCCTTAAACCCTAATTGCAACCAGTCTTGAGAGGTTTAGATAAGAATCCATTATTTTTCTTAGAATCATCTATTTTATCACTTGGAACTTGTAGAAAACTCAAAGGTGATTGCACTCATGGTAGTGAATGGTATAGATGGTATACAGATGCCCTTAAAAAGGACAAAATTGTAGAATTTTAGTTGGATTATGTGTTGTAGAGATAAGGGAAATATTATAGATCATGGAATGAGTAATTACAATACTTATTCTACCTACTCAACATAATTATAATTCATGGAACTCATTGGGAAGGTTCTCACCATCCTATTTAAAATTGTCAATCTGTGAGACAAGTTTTAGGCCTAGTATTACAAAGCTAAGATGTGCTACAGGTAAATAATCCTTCAAGGGAACCAATTTAAATGCATTGAGGTACTTTAATAGGTTGTCTAATTTTTATCAATAAAATTTTAAGCCTAAAATTAGCTGTTGAATCAATGGAATGGTGAACATGAATAAAATTTTGGGAAACTAACTATACATGCCTATTTATCAAATAAGTGGAAGAATCTAGTGAAAGGAAGGTTGTGTGAGGACATTAATTGACATTTTCAAAGCATTTTAACTATAATTTGGTTGATCTTTTTCCAAATGGAGGTTGTTAATAAAAGTTAAAAGTAGTTTTATGAAGAATATATCATGCATATTGATGTCAAGGTTACTCAATGCCTAAAATGACCTTATTACACCCCCCATATGCATTGAATAACTATTGAAGGGTGGAAATTGGAGCTATTTTGAGGAAATTAAAAGAATAATTTAGGCTATTTGAAGGAGTTATAGCCACCCTTATCCCAAATTAGTCTCATTAAAGGAATTTCAATGCTCACAAAAGAATAAAATGCTTGTGTAACTACTCCAAGCAACTTTGGGCTCATTGATGACCCTTATATGCTTAAATTCCTCTCTCTCTTAACTTCCGTTTTTCCTATAAATGTATGAATTGATATATCATTTTCCATACCTTAGCTAGGTATATCAAATCTCTACCAAAATCATTGTGTAAAATATTTTGAAGCAATATAAGATAAGCTTAGATTCTATTTGAATGCTAAGTGTATCTCATTGAAGTTTTATCTACATAATATGTGTTAATTTTCCATCATATGTAGGTCCTTTATGTACCTTGATTTTAGGTTTTTCATTTTCTTACAGGTTGTTTGAATTGTTTTTTAATGATATTTCTCTTGAAGTGTCAAGGAGGTCTTTCATAAACCTCATCATTTCTATCCTTCAAGTTGCATGTTTCTACCCAACCTTCATGCAAAACAATCATGTTTGCAACATTATAAAATGATTTGATAAAACATTTTCCCAATTGTATTTGTTAGTATTCATTAAGATGTTTAGCCTAAAAGTGTATCATTTAATAATTTTGTACATCACCACATAGGTTAGATTCAAGTTTGGCTTTCATTTCTCTCTTTTCCTTGTGACAACTTTTAGATCTTAGGAAGGTAATATATTGTCATATTAGTGGAGATATAAACTTTAATTATATAGGTTTAACCTGCAATGAGATAACCCATAGTCTTATGTTAATCCCATGTTTGACTAGGTTTGAGTAGGGGACTTGAACAATCCTTTTCTCAGCTAGGGTGCAACCTAGAACTCCAATAGGTATAACATTGATTCCAAATAAAATACACCTCCAAATTCTTGAGAATATATGTTGGTGTCACCTTCATAGGTGACATGATCTAATGTAGAGGAAACTAATTTACTCAAGATGAGTTACATTAAAATATTGTTGAAGATCTCAAAAATTAGTTGAGAATGTGTACCCATCCCATTGAAACAAAAGGAGCACATGGAAATATATGAACATGATGGTCAAATATCCATAATAAAATATTAGTATTATGACCACTAATGATATAAATATATTTTATAATCCCTACACTCTTGAATTGAATATATTTAAGTCTTGTAAAATTAATAATGAGGTTTTAATATCTCTTTTAGCACCATATTAAATTTTGGTCGTATAAGCACAACTAAAATATATAGAAGAAAAAAAGTCGAAGGATCAAAATGGATATAAATTTAGTATGATTTAATGTTGTAATGATAATCAAGCATCATTTGAAGAGTCTTGTAAATAGTAGACATGTCTAATTTAATTTAATGGAGAACTAACTCAATGTTAGACCTATCTAAAGAGACTATAAAGGAGTGTTTTTATGAGGCATCCCATAAAAATAAGGAAAAACTACCCTTATTGTGAATCATTATTAAAATATATAGATTTAGGTATACCATTCCAAAGAGACTAAATAGATTAGTGATAGTGGTTAATGGCATTTTCGTTCAAATTTGTTGAAGGGATGAATTATAACATAAGAGTTATGCATACTTTGATTTGGTATAGCCACACAAATAAGGGTCATATAACATCTATTAATAACCATAATCATGAGCATTCAGATCTAAATTTATGGATTCAACCATAATGTCACTATAAGATTTGTCAAAAATAGTATTCTTAGGTATAACCATGTAAGTGGGTATCTCATTAGTTGGCATTTTGTGAGAACAAAGTCGCAAAGTAGGGGAAAACTAACTATGATCTTAGGAGGGATATCATTTTTTTTAATTTTAATTTAATCTCATTGGGATCATCATTCTTAGAATCAAGGAGGTTTTTTTATGTTTCCCACAATTCTAAGGTAAATATTATAACCCTAGTTGAATCAACATGATAGTTAAAATGTTGGTGGGATAGTTAAAATGTTAGTACTCTCATAATGAGATAGTAGGAAAAGATTTAAGTGAATGTATTTTATAGACACCAAATTATTATTATTTTTTAAATTATAAGGGTTGGTGTCACCTTTCAAATTTTAAATAACACATATTTAAGTAATATTAATGCATTGACATGAGAAATAATATATGACCCTCATGTGATGATTCCAAATATGATCAATAAATACATTATAGGAAAGGGTAAATTTTAAGATCATAACCTTCACCCTAACCATAACATGTGATACAATGGTAGTAACATAAATTCATCATAAGCGAGGTATTTTAAATTATTCATATCCTTGGAATATGTTAAAAAAGAATATTTAAGGTTATAATTATAATATGCAATGGATTTGATTAAGTAAAACAAGGTAAAAAATTGCCATAACTATTTTCAACTAAGGCTTGATTGACTAAAAAAATATCTATTTATATGATGATAAAGAGAAAATGGTCATATGCACAAAGAGTAATCTCATTGTGTATCATATATACAATTGGAAACTTGAGAGATGGGGTCATATCCATTATGTGATTAACTTGGATAGAAATATCTTCAAATTTCTACATGATACTTTCTTCAAATCAGGGTAGGGTAAGATCTTACCTCAAAGGTGTTAGTTGAGGGATGTTTATGTCAAATAATAGCTACATAAGGTGATTTTGGTGTCTCAATAAATTATTAATAATATCAATAAATGGAATTTTAAATGGGAGTCTATATATCTATTTTATGGGATACGACTCATTGAATATAATATGATATGCATAGGATTTTAACTAAAAAAAAAATCTATAAATGATCAAATTTGAGTGAAGGGTAATATGAATCTAATTTTTACTAATTATATTTAAATTTGGACATGCTCGACACTATTAATACAACTGAAGTAGGTATATAAAATTTTAAAAGGTTCTCTGACGTAGTTAGAGATATATTAGATTGTATCAAGATTTATAATAATGTATAAAAAGAAATAAATAATATTAAGTTGGATGATATAATAGGAGAAAGTATAAATTATATTATGTTTTTAAATATAGTTGTAGACTCAATAAATGTATCAAGTTTGTTGATGAGATTACATAAATATGAAACTATATTAGTTTTGTTGATTCAATTTTAGATACATGAGACTATATCAATTCCCTGATATAGTTGAAGACACATGTGATTATTTCATGTTGGTTGATATAGTTTAATATTATAGATGTATAAAATTTGATATTTCATGAGATGTGACAAATGAGAATCAATCTAGAGGATAGGTGTTACGACCCCACCTTGAGAAGCATTTTTGTTTTTATTATCATGCTAACTTTCCTAGATCATGTTAGCTAATTGGCATTATGACTACTATGTACAGTTGTTTACTTTGTTTTGGGACACTATGATATTTATTATGATGTATTATTCAATAGACGTTATTACCATGGATGTATATAACATATTCATAACATATTCTTATATTCTATTTATATAAGATGTTATTACCATGGATGTATATTTTTTGAGCAAGTATTGTTGATGTTTTATTTGATGTTTATAGGAATAGGTTGAGTGAGCTAGGCTCATTGGTGCACTTTGTTTTATGGGAAAATAATTAAAGTTTATGAGCAGTCAGGTTGGTACCAATAGAGAAAATATCAAGGTGATAGTTACAACCATGGTTCATGTTGAGTCCTTTTATTTTTGCGACTTGATTTTATTACCTTTGTGTCATTTTGTGAATGATCACTTATATCATTATATTTCATTTTGATCAGATTTATTGAGTTATGGGATCATTGATTATCTCATGTGCTCAAATGTCATTCTTATGTTTGATGTTGTGTTTTGAGTCCCTTTCTATATTTTTGGTTTTAAACTTCTTTCCTCTCCATTATATTTTATTGTGTAGCCTTGGATGTTAGCCTTGATGTTTTCTCAGTAAAATAATTTCCCCTTTTTAAATGGTTAGACCTCAAGTTGATTTATTGACTAATTTTAACCGTGATAAGGTTGTTTCACTAAATGAATAGGGGATTTTTGTATCATTTCACCTTATGGACTTGGACATTAACCTTCCTCAATGTGGCATGAATTTATCATTCCATTAAAATATTAGTTTTAGCATATTATAACCAGGATTTTGACATTTTTATAAATTAAAATATCTTTTTGATTTGGTTATTGACTTCCTAAAAAATCTTGTATTAATTCATTTATTTGAAAAATCTAAGTTTGGCATGGCACATTTGGGATTTGACTTAAGCATTGTCTTTATTATTTTAATCTTGGCATTATTTTTCTCTTTGGACTTGGTGACTTGGTAAAAATGTTTAGATAAAAACCAAAAGCTTGGAGAAAGACATTAATTATAGTTTTTGAAAAAATTATTACTAGCCTGACACCTTGAGCTTCACCTCCATACATCGTCTCCTTGGGAAAATCATAGTATGGAACCCATATCCAACCATATGGCATAGGAATGGGATGGGTTGAAAGAAGAAAATTTTCATTATTTTAAAGGGGTCATGGCATTCTACCCACACAATGTGTAGTAGGGTGAGAGAGAGAGAGAGAGAGAGAGAGAGAGAGAGAGAGAGAGAGAGAGAGAGAGAGAGAGAGAGAGAGAGAGAGAGAGAGAGAGAGAGAGAGAGAGAGAGAGAGAGAGAGAGCCATAATAAACATGAAGGAGCCTTGGGTCCTCCTTGGCATGGGGAAATAATGCATCATGCAAAGGATAGTATAATTGAGGAGAAATTTGGCCCTGTCAATTTACATTTTTTTGAAAGTAAGTTTGACCATTTTTTTATTATGAAAAATAATGGAACTATTGTTTATTTTATGATTTGGGGTCTGATGCTATTAAATAAAACCACATGTTAATTCCCATATAACAAGGAAAATTGAATTTATTTTGGATAATATTGATAAATATTATGTGGGTTGAAGTTGATTCAAAATAAATAAATCCATATGATTATATGAGTGAATCAACTTATTTTTGTCTTGTCTTGTTATAATGTTTGGTTTTTAATGACATTAATTATTTACTACGACAAATTGCCTATATGAACATATCAATTTTTGGAATATTATTGAATGAAATAGACATAGGGTTGTAGGGTACACCCTCTTTGGCTTATTCACAAAACCTTGTTAAGTAAGATATTACAGAATACCTAAGAGCTATGGATCCATTCTAAAATGTTGATTGCAAAATGAACACTATAGATTTTATAAAAATGTGGTTGTAGATTAATTTTGGCCCAGAAACTAATTCTAAGACATGGAAAAATTGAATACCTAAAATTTTAATTTAAAATAGTTTGGGAAAAAAAAACATCTTATAGGGGTTTTAAATTATATTAAAAATAAAATCAGATTTTATGGTCATATTGTGCACTATAGATGTTGTATCCATATCTAGCATGGCAATAATTATATTATATATCTCCCACTACTACTAGAAACGATTGGGTTGATCTCCATATTTGATAAGGATTTTATAGTTGAGTGGATGTTGATTATATATTAATTTAATTAAAATAATTACCAAACTCAACTTTATAACCTCTTTTATTTTATTGAAGCATGGTTATGCTTAAAAATTAGATTAAATATGTTCTTCCATTTTGGGCCTATAGAGTTGATTATGAGCACATGTATACCTCTTATACTATGGGAATGTTTCTATTACTCCTTTAAACCATAAGGTATTAGAGTAAATATACCAATCATTTGATCTTTTAAAATTAGGTGGAATGTGTATAATTTGGTGTTTGTTAATGGCTTATCTTAACCTCCCTTCCCTTTTGACTAGCCTTTATAAATTACCTCAACCATGATATGGAGTATGAAAACCCATTAACACTTTAATTAATATTTAAATTCTTGTGGGTGAGTTATTTTAGGCATTTTTATTGGATATAAACTATTGACATTTGTAAATGATAAATAATACCTTCTTGTCATGTGACTGGGTTGCCTGATAAAGTATTGAGTTAACTACTAGTTATGTTATTCCAGGAATCATGAGAATTCAAGACAATGAATTTGAGCTTGGTATTTTAAGAAATTAAGTATTTTAATGAACTCCAATTTACATCTAAGTCTACCTTTCTTAATTTGAAGCTAAAAATCTAAGCATGAATTTTATGATCCCTTAGACAAATGTCCTTTTCTTGTCTCTTGTGTAGGTTGAGTGTTGTGCAAGCTAATTTTTCTTGAGGTCTTTCTTATGTGATTGACCTAGTGTTTAATTTTCCATTACTCAATGTTTGACTATTGAGTGATGTACCATGGTTGTGTCACTTGTATGCTCGTAACTTTATAATAAAACCTGAATGCCTGATTCCACCATCTAGTTAATGGTTGAGGTGGTTAGGTCTACTGATGGTTGGGCTCATTAAGTTATACCTTGGGGCTTGTCACTTTGTATATTATTTTATTATCTCTTAAAAAGTGGATTTCCATGTTTATGATTGATGGAACCATCATTTTAATGTGTTGTATATTTGTTGTTGATCACAACGGTTTCATATTGTAAGTAATTATTATGTCTATGATTATGAGACTTGTATATTGGATTATGGAGATATGACATTATTAAATTAGTGATATGATGAAATTAAAGGGATTTTATTTATATTTTTATTTAAATATAGTTGAATATTTATGATAAGTGTTCTTATAAATGTTGTATCTGTTCTATTTTGGCATGCAAAATAAGAAACTATGCAATATTATTCTTGTTTACATTTATCCTGAAAGGTATCATGCCTTGAGATATTTTATATGTTTAAGTTTCGAAGTTCCTAAATCATATTTGGTCATATGCAATCCATGAAGAAGGTGCCAGTAGTATACATAAGATTGTAAATTGATCTTGAAGAGATATTAGTTATTATTATTAAATTACTCCTGCTTGAACTCTTCTTATGCCAAAAGTATGAGAAATTAACCTTTGTAGATGAAGTCACTCATGAAATACCACATTGAAAGTTGATAAATTATGGTTAATGATTCATGAGGAATATGAAGTTTGTGTTATGGTTTGTAATAGTATATCACTTAATAAGTTATCATTTTGAGTTTATGAAAAATAGTATTACTTTCTTATCATGTTTTTAATACTATGAAAAGGAAAGTTGAGGTGTTACGGACTTAACATAATTGTTTAAATACTTGTAAATACACATGATAAACTATTGTAAGTTGCTAAGAATAATCTATGCCTTAATTTTTAGTATATAGAATAAAGGGATTATATATACAATTGTAGATGTGATTATTTAAATCCTTTGAAGTGAATTATTTCATCATGTTAAACCATCATGAATAGCTGAAATTACTCACATACTTATGGTTATTATGGATATCTTAAATATTGGTATTTCTCATGGATTATAAAATTGTTAATATAGAACTTGGTGTATTGAAAAATCCTACTTGGCTAGAAACATTTTCTTCAGCCATATTAATTTATTGAGGTTAATAATTATCTGCTTATTCTACCTCCTTACATTGGTTATACAATTTTATTAGAGGGTAATATCATCTAATGAATCATGGTTATATTTAATATGCATTGTATGATAAATGTATTAAAGCATAGAAACTCTTTATGGCTAGAATATGCTGGTTATGATGTCCATTTATAATCAACATGCCTACCTGAATATAGAAAACTTTGGATTATGGCATATATGCTTAAAGAATTTGTGTTAATCACTTAATTATGTAAATATCATTTCCATAGTCACTTATTACTAATTAAATTAAGTGTGAAAATTGATTTTATTTTTACCCTAATAAAATATACTTCAAACTTATTAAAATATGTGGTTGTCCATGTTGCCCTTCCTTATTGATCCATGGATGTGTTGGTTGGTTTGGGTAATGGAATCTAGGTCTTGAGTCACCTATAGTTAGCCATTGTAACCATTTTATAAATTTTTGATTACTAATCATTTAAGTATTGGGAGACAATCCCATTAAAGCATTTACTATGCTATTATGATATCACAAATGTTGGAATTGCATTGTATATATCTAAATACCCTTTTATTAAATTTGGAATTGTCATTGAGAAATTGATTTAATCACATGGGCAAAGTATATACAAGGGCTTGTATGTTGTAAGTAACCATTAATGCTTACCTGGATGATAATTTATATATATCCTTTATAATTTATGGTACTAATAGAATTGTTAGACTTCCTTGATAATGGTAAAACCATGTTAGTGAAATTATTTTCATTACAATATTATTGATTTAATCCTAAGCTAAGGTCCATTGAACAATGCCTAGTGTTATAGTTTCTAAAGCTAATATGTGAATGATGGAATATTGATGAATAGCTCTATGGAGTTGCCTAGTCTATTTTGGGCTACATTGGCAATCGATTGGGTATCTAATGCTAGTTGATTAGACTCCCTTATGTACCAATCTATATGGCTATGAATGTATTCCACCTTGGGACATCCTTTATATCAAATGACCTAGTAACTTAAGGTTTTATATATATATATATATATATATATATATATATATATATATATATATATATATATATATATATATCATTTTGAATAATATTTTGAGGTTTATCTCTTACCATGCTCAGGTTTAACCCCAAGTTAGATACTAAGGAGTAGATGTATCTCAAACATGACCCTATTAAACTCTTGAGAAATTGAGTAGGGTTAACTGACCAATAAATAGTCCTATTGATGGTAGAAAATAGTATTATATAGAGTTTAGATTAATTAGTGGATATATGCGCACATATACACCTTAAACTATATACTTCTTAGTAAGGACACACATATAAAAAAATTTACTGGTGACTTAATCCTAGTTACATGTCTCTGTTGATCGATAACATACCAATTAGTAGCATCTTTATGTGTAAATACACTTTGATATTATCTCATCTCATTATATTATGTTTAGGTTTGACATGTAATGCCACTATATACTCTAAAATCAATGATTCCCAAAAAAATAAATTGGGTTTATTTCATTTGGTATTAGAGAAGTGTTTATGCTCTAGGGAATTCTAGGAATAAAAAGTTGATATATTGAGACTAAGGAATTATCCCAATCAGGTAGAGTTGTCAAGTGATCCACAAAGGAACTTAGCATTTTTTATATGATTAATGTTGTGTTGTAAATACTAGTATGATGGAAGTTCTATACATCTCTCAAAAGAGATGATCTCAAGGAATCTGAGTTTCTTCAATGTTAGTTGCTATCACCCCCTATCCTTGGTTGGGTTAACCCTTCCTAAATCTGGTCACATTAAGGAAAGCCTCACCTACCAACCATTAACTTGTATGGGTGAGTCTATGAGAGATAGTTGATATATGCTCTTTTCTTAGAGTTAAGGGAATAATGTTTGATATCTATTATTGGCTTGTATAGGTTAGCCTTCTCTAAATTCTTGAAACATTATGACCTAGGGAATACCAAGGGTTTAACTTAAACCTAGAGGGCATAATAGGGTGTGAAAAGGATGGTTTACTTGGGTAAGTTAGTAAATCTTAAACTCTCTACTCATAAAGGGATTGCCTTGAGATTTTAGTAACTTATGAACTTGTCTAGATGTTTCAACCAGTGTTAGTTATTTGGATAACAACTACTAGATATTCTTGATTGGGAAGCTAAATATTTTGCTATTATTTGATATAAAGAGCTCGAATGCTAATTTTTTTATATCTAGTATGACACTTCAAGGTGGATGGTTTTAGTGGATTAAAACCATCTCCATTGGATAATTTGATTGTGGTTAGAAAGGATACCCCTTACTTTTTTTTGAATATAACAAGATTTGTATGGTTTAACAAAAATTTCATGCAATTGCATTGTTGGAAAGCTATAGTAAGTAGTTGTAAATTATGGCTCCATCTAGGTGTCACTATACATGACTGGTGGTAGAGTTATAACAATTATAATGCTATGATAAGTGCTTGAGAATCATTGACCCATCCAAGGTAATGGACTTGTAAATAAAAATTGAGAAGATTTTACTATCTAAGATGTTTGGTTGGTTGATCACAACCAATATGTATCCTAGAAGTATGAGGTGCTAGAAATGATACACTCAGTTGAGTTAGGCATGATCTTATTTATACATTGTCCTCTTTTAAGTTAAATTAGAGAAGCATATGGCTCTATAACTCCAAAAAGGTTGAACTTAATAAGTGTGTGGAATGTTTATTTAGATCATAGATATGTTTTAAAGCTATGATCATGGATATGTTAATTCCATGAAGATGTTATGATAATAATAGAGGTGTTTCACATCCATGAGGATGTTTAATTTGATCATGATTGAGTTATGCATCAATGGAGATGCCTATTCAATACTTGGTTATATTTCAACACCCATGTGGATGTCTATTGTGATATTAGATATGTCTTACATATATGAGGATGTTTATTCTAGGATTTGATTGAACTTGTTGATTATGGGAAATTGTAATCCCCATGATAGTGATATAGCATTCAACTTGAGCCTTAGATAAGCTCACCTTTTCCCAAAGCAATATTTCATTAAATAAAGCATCACCATTCAAACTTTGACTTGTTGGATTAAGTCAATTGATAGAATATCAAAATAAGCTTGTTGTTTGAATTATAAGATAATTTGATTGGTTACATAAGCAAGCCATCTAATGAGGTTGAGGTATGGTATCTTGGGAGGTCCAAGGGTGTGTCTCAAGCCTAGAGGCCCTAGTGAGGTGAGTGTGATTAAATTTCTTGGGGAAATTAAGAAGTTTTATGGATTTATTATTGTTATCAAGTATCATAATCCATCTATCCATGACGTACAAACATTATTGGTAAATTTTTTAAAATGGAGATAGACAGGCCTTGTTAGAACACAACCTTATTGAGTGAAGGTGGTTGTATTCTAAGATCTATAAGACTAATCATGTGGTACTATTTGATGAGTATCTAGTGTAATTTGGATGACAACTGAACAATAGATGGACCAATGGGAATCATAGACTCTTGTAATTTACCAGCCTATATGTTTAACTATTGTAATATGAAAAATACCTTGGCATGACTACTTATACCTACATGTGTGCCTATCTTAAATACACACACACATTGTTAGTGTTATATATATATATGTGTGTGTGTGTGTGTGTGTGTGTGTGTGTGTGTGTGTGTGTGTGTGTGTGTGTGTGTGTGTGTGTGTGTGTGTGTGTGTATATATATATATATATATATATATATATATATATATATATATAGTGACCCTTGTGAGGTAATTAACTATGTGAATCATGTGAACCTTTCATCAACCTAGTTGCCTAAGTGCTCAAGTATATATGTTATGATATGAATATGATCTTATGTTATTAAACCATGAAATTGTGAACTCTAAACACTTGTGTATTATAACTCCTATTTTGGAATCAAATCTTCTATTTAAGCTACCAAGGTATAGTGTCATGATGTATTTTTTAATCCTACATCATTGTTTTAGTTATGAGAATGGATGCAAGTTTAAGGTTTAGGATAGATAAACACTATGTCCATAATGGTTTAGATTGGGTACAAGCTAGGGAGTGGAGTCTCTCATAGGTTTAAACCCCACTCTTCCCCTTTGAATGAGGTAGCAACCTGATTCATTTAGAGTGTGTACCATGAGAACCACATATTGGTCATGAGATATTAATGTATAATGGTTTCCTTATGGTTAAATGTTCCTTAAACCACCTCTCATAGGTTGTTAAAAAATCTATGTGAAATTTTATTGTATAGCCTTATGAAGCACCAATTGGTCCTATAATTTGGATATTTATGCAAAATCAGCAAGATGTTACTTGTTAAATACATGCATATGTTGGATTGTGAGTGTAAACATGTTATGAATAAGATATTACTTTGTTACACCTGATATATATATTTTAGGATGAATATATTTATGATTTGTTTTATGCATGACTATAATGCAATTGTTTTTATACTCAAGAGGAGCATTATAAATCCTAATCAGGTAGATTTGGAATATTGGGTACCCTTTTAATGTTGTCATGAGGTAAGTGCAATAAGATGGTGGGGTTGTGATCCCTGTAACCATAATATAAACTCAAAAAGTTGTGAAGAGAATGTTGTAAGCCTTTGGGTTGAATGTAAAATGTCAGGGTCTTCTCCAATGTTCAGTGTGGTTGGTGTAGGATGTTGCACTAACCCATGAATGGTAATTATTGAATTGGAAGTAACCATGCAAAACAAGTTACTATCTTATGATAGCATTTTGTGATGAATGTTGATTAAGTTATGCATGAGACACAAATTGTGTTGGTAAAGACACTAATTTATGTTTGGAATCATGTAATAATCTAGTTGGATTGTGTAATTACAATTGTTATCATGAAATTTGTAGATTTCTATGGTAATGTTTCCTCATAATAAGAGGAGTAACTAGCTAGAAACTAGTTCTCTATCAAAATGTTAAATATGTCTATCTTAGATAAGCTAGTAGTTGTAAAAAGGTGTGTATGGAAGGTAAAAAAATCTCTTTGTTGGCATTTATTGAGGTGGGAAAATTTTCTCCCATGGTTGGTAATGTTGTTTTTACCAAATTGGCTTAAAAGTCATGCCTACACATGTGGCTAAATTTTAATAGTCTCAGTAGAGGTATGTTGAAATGGTGGTATACCATTTGTTTATATTAAAATAAGAGTAGTTATGGGTGGATAGACCTACTATCAAGGTTGTAGATAATTGTCTATTAATAAATTGCCTTAAGACCCATGTACACTGAATCACGACCCAAGCTGAGATGTGTGTGTAAATATAATGTTATAATGGTGTGTATATCTCCCCATTATTATTCTTGGTGTCATGAAGTGACACATGAGTTGATAAAACAATTCATATGTCTTGGTGAAGAAAAATGACATAGATATCCTTATAATCATGCTTGAAACATCAAGTAATTGAAGCTGAATGTCTCCTACATAGATGGTGTATTACATCCCCTTACTTTAATGATAAGTAAGATGATGCCATTATTAATAAATGTTATGATTGATTTGTGTAAGTACACAATAGACATATTGATACTTGGAATATTTTGGTAAAATACCAAGGGTAGCCATCCTTATTGAAAATTAATCATTGATGGTTGAGTAGTGGAAATTTTGAAAAGACTGTGATTAAGTCCCCAGGGAAATTTGAGTCCTTTGTTATTTAACTAGTCATTAAGATGACTCCTCTCCAATAGGGGGAGGATGTTATGACCCCACATTGAGAATAATTTTTTTATTAGTATGCTAATCTTTTAGGATCATTTTAGCCAATTGACATTTTAACTACTTTGTAGAGTTGATTACCTTTTTTTTGGGACACTATGATATTGATTATGATATATTATTCAATATATGTATATTCATACCTTAGTTATGACATATTATTATATTTTTTTCATATTATATGTTTTAGATTAAGGTAAAAATAGGTTTTAAAGGGGCCCCAAAACCCTTTACAAATAAAAAATAAATAAAGCAATAAAAACCGCTAGGACAGGCAAACCCACTAAACAACAGTAATAAAACTAGGTTTTACATGGACCTGAAACCACCAAGATAATTCAGACAAAGCTCCCCAGGTTTTACAAAGACCTGAAACCTATACAATAAAACCAAGCTCTACGACCTGAAATAGGAACCCAAGTTTTACAAGGACCTGTAACCTTAAAAAATCCATTCAATAATAGATCTACACATTTCAGGGCCGCACTAACATGAGGAGGGGTTTTTGGGAGCTGCATAAACGTCCATCTTCAGACCCCATCCCCAACTAAACAAACCCCAGAACTAGCACCTCCATCACCCCAAACGTCCATCTGATCGTCAACCCATTCTCCCCCTCTACAAAACATAGAGGCAACACCGCCTTCGCAATCAAAATTTTGTCAAGAGACATCTTGAAGCACTTCAACATGAGCTACGACCCCACAGATGGAAGGCAATGGTGAAAAACCAGATCTGGTAACCACCCCCAAAAAACTCATCTTCAATCTAGCCCCTGGGGTTACAGTAGAAACAGAGCCCCTCTAGATCCGCTATTAACACAACTACCACCACGGGGAGCCATTCAAGGCCCTTTTTGTGGCCAAACCCTCTCCAAGCGCACTACTATATGTTATTATTATGGATGTATATTTTTGGATTAGGCACTTCTAATGTTCTATTTGATATTTTCAAGAACAGGTTGAGTGAGCTAGGTTAGTTGGTGGAATTCAACCACTAGGAAAATAAAGAAATTTTATGAGAAGCTAGGTTCGTACCAATATGTAAAATATCAAGGTGACAGTTACAACCATGGTCCGTGTTGATTCCTTTGATTTTGGTGACTTCATTTCATTGTCTTCGCATCATTTTGTAAATGATCACTTGTATCATTATTTTTTATTTTGATCAGATTTATTGAGTTATAGGATCATTGATTGTCTCATGTGGATTTTGTTTTTAATCCTTTTTTTCATTGTTCAATTTAAACTTCTTTCCCTTCCATTATATTTTATTATGTAGCCTTGGATGTTAGCCTTGATGTTTTCTCATTAAAATAATTTTTGCTTTTTAAATGGTTAGACCTCGAGATGAGTCATTAAATCCCTTTAACCATGATAAGGTTATTTCCATAAATAAATAAGGGATTTTTGTATTGTTTCACCTTATATAATTGGTCATTAACCTCCTCACCATGGTATGAATTTATCATTCCATTAAAAAACTTAGTTTTTGCATATTACAATTGGGCTTGACTTGACATTTTTCTAATTTAAAATATCTTATCAATTTGGTTATTGACTTCCTAAAAAATCTCAGATTTATTCATTTATTTGAAAAATATAATTTTGGCATGGTGAATTTGGGAAATGACTCAAGCATTATATTTATTATTTTAATCTTGGCATTATTTATTCTTTTGACTTCATGACTTGGTGAAAAAGTTGGGATAAAAACCATAAGCTTAGAGAAAGAAATTAATTAGAGTTAATAAAAAATTTATTACTGGCCTGACACCTTGAGCTTTTCCTCAACACATCATTTCTTGGGAAAAATCATAGTATGTAACCCCTACCTAGTCATATGGTGTAGGAATGGGGGGCGGTTGACAGAAGAAAATTATCATTATTTTAAAGGGGTCATGGCATACTGCCCACACAACGTGGAGTAGGGGGGAGCGAGAGAGAGCCATGATAGACATGAAGGAGCCTTGAATCCTCTATGGCATTAGTAAATAATTTAGTGTGTAGAGAAAAGTATAATTGAGGGGAAATTCAGCCCTATCAATTTAAAATTTTCTACAAGTTTGCCCAATTTTTGGTTATGAAAAATAATGGAACTATTTTTTATTTTCTGATTTGGGGTTTGATGCAATTAAATAAAACCACATGCTAATTACCATATAACTAAAATTTATCTAATTTGGATAATATTGATAAATATTATGTGGGTTGAAGTTGATTCAAAATAAATAAATCCATATGCCTATATGAGTGAATTAATTTAGATTTGTCTTACCCTGCTATGACATTGGGTTTTTAATGACACTAATTATTTGCTAGGTCAAGTTGTCTATATGCACATATTGATTTTTTTAATATTATTGAATGAAATGGCCATAGGGTTGTAGGGTATGCACTCTTTAGGTTATTCATAAAACCCTATTAAGCAGGATAATATAGAATACCAAGGAGTTTTGGATCCATTCTAAAATGTTGATGGTAATATGAACACTGTAGATTTTATAAAATGTGGTTGTAGATTAATTTTAGCCTAGAAACTAATTCTAGGAGTTGGAAAAAATGAATACCTAAAATTTTAATTTAAAATGGTTTGGGAATGAAATACATCTTATAGGGGTTTAAATTTCTATTAAAAATAGTCATATTTTATGGTCATATTGTGCACTGTAGATGTTGTATCCCTATCTAGCATGGCAATTATTATTCTTTATATCTCCCACTACTACTAGAAATAAATAGATTGATGCCCATGTTTTATAAGGATTTTATAGTTGAGTGGATGTTGATTTTATATGAATTTAATTAAAATAATTGCCAAACTTAGCTTTATAATCTCTTTCATTTTATTGAAGCATGGTCATGATTAAAAATTGGATTAAATATATACTTCCATTTTGGGCCTATGGAGTCAGTTATGAGTGCATGTATACCTCATATACAATAGGAATGTTACTATTACATGTTTAAACCATAAGGTATTTGAGTAAATCTACCAATCATTTAATATTTTAAAATTAGGCGGAATGTGTATAATTTGGTGTTTGTTAATGTCTTAACTCAACGTCCCTTCCCTTTTGACTGGCCTTTATAAATTTCCTCAGCCATGATATACAGTATGAAAACCCATTAACACTTTAATTGAGATTTAAATGATTATGGGTGATTTTTTTAGGAATTGTTATTGGCCATAAATTATCCACATTTATAAATGATAAACAATACCTTTTTGGCTTGACTATATTTAATTCTTTAATCTTGATGTGACTAGGTTGCTTGATAACGTATTGAGTTACCTAATAGTTATGTTATTCCAAGAATCATGAGAATTTATGAGAATGAATTTGAGATTGGTATTTCAATAATTTAAGGCTTTAAAGCCATGAACTCTAATTTACATCTAAATCTACCTTCCTAAGTTTGAAGATGAAAATTTGAGCATGACTCTTATGATCCCTTGGATAAATTTCCTTTTCATGTCTCATGTGTAGGTTAAGTGTTGTGCAAGATGATTTTTCTTGAGATCTTTCTTATGTGATCAACCTAGTGTTTAATTCTCTATTGCTCAGTGTTTGACTATTGAGTGGTGTACCATGGTTATGTCACTTGTATGCTCATAACTTTTTGATAAAATTTGGATGCATGATTCTACCATCTAGTTAATGGTTGAGGTGGTTAGGTCCACTGATGGTTTGACTCATTAGAATATACCATGGGGTTTGTCATTTTATGATTATGTTCTTATTTCCTATTGAGTAGATTCCCATGATTATGATTAATGGATCCATCATATTAATGTGTTGTATATTCGTTGTTGATCATAATGGTTTCATATTGTAAAAAATTATTAAGTCTATGATTATGAGACTTGTAT